>JAODKF010000002.1:16424665-16444852 GCA_026779585.1 Mormyrus proboscirostris | reverse complement strand
GGAGAGATTGGGCTGTGAGTGTCTGTGTGTCTGTGAGCTGGAGAAGTGATGGAGAGATTGGGCTGTGAGTGTCTGTGAGCTGGAGAAGTGATGGAGAGATTGGGCTGTGAGTGTCTGTGTGTCTGTGAGCTGGAGAAGTGATGGAGAGATTGGGCTGTGAGTGTCTGTGCTGGTGAAGTAAACTCAAGCTCTTTGCTTCACTCGCTGCTTCTGTTCTCAGGCATGATGAAGACTCTTATCAGAAGTTCATCCCCTTCATCGGGGTAAGTGCCGTCTTTGTAAAAGAAAAACGTGAAATAGAAAATTCAGTTAAAAGATGTTGGTGGTACTCAGACTGAATTATCTGGAGAGGGAGGATCAGCACACAGCTGTCGGAAATGTGTATTTTGAGTGACTGGGTTTTGCATGATACACAGGTTGTGAAAGTGGGTCTGATTGAACCTGGACCGTCACTGGCAGGTAAGGAGTTTTTGGATAATGTAATATTACGGTCATATTAAAATAAATGTATTCTTTATGTCCAACACCTAACAAAAACTTCTATCTCAGCTATACAGGGCGTTTTATATAATTAATATGGACGTACCTTGAGGTCACTTAAATTCTGCGCTACATGTAAACACGGCCTTATAAGGATTGCTTATGGATGTTTTGTTTCCTTATCGTTGTATCATGAATGTAGCTTTTTTACCAATAGCTGAGTGACACCATCACCTAGATTAGCATTTTACCTTCCTTTTAATATAAATATCACTGTACAAAAGTACTCTTTCATAATAAACCATACTCAATAACCATTTATTCCACAGACTTAAAATACAAATCTGAAATATTTACTGATGACATCCAAGTAGTTCTGGAGGACAAAATCTAAGTTCTCCCTAGGTGGTTCCTCTAATATGGTTCCCTGTAGCTGCACAAAACAATTATTTTAGTTTGTGATGGGTAATATGACAGTTTGCAATAAGTTGCAATTATATCCATAATATATTTTCGGAGTTATTGTGAGAATTCATCGATACAGCACTACTTTATATTGCCTTCGATTTATCAGATTTTGACCACAGCAACATACCAGTGTGACAAATGGCACATTACAAACCTACGTGTGGTTGAGGAGTTGACATAAGTGCAGCTAGGCTGAGCTTCCAGTGAATTCCCAGTTACAAGAGCTCTGCTTAACACTATTACATTGATGATGGAACAAAGCAGCAAGCGCCTGTCACACGACACCTGCGTCTTCAGAGGCAGTAACAGTACTACACTAAAAAGAGACAGATGTGAAACAAAGCATTTTCATCTCATATTTCTTTGTCAGGTATAAATCTCAGTGGATCTCAACTTAGTGACTGGATCATGAAATTGTAATTGATCATTTCTAATCAGTTTATCATTTATATAATATCGGACTGCTAAAAATATTGCACTTGTGTCACGCAGTAAACAACATATAGATGGGTCAGCTACACTGTTCAATAAAGAGAGTGCAGCATGGCTGATGAGGAAGAATGGGTCCAAAAGAGGTTCTATTTGTGTGGAAATGGTTTGGATTTGTGAAACAATTAACAATTAAATTTGCAAAGTTTGCGAAGATATTTTTCATACAAGTGCCAACACAGCCAGTATTATTTATCTATTATTTGTTTGCATTTGTTGTAAGTTTCAGTTTAGAAGTTTGCACAATTATTGACTAAAGTAATAAATGTTCATTTGTATGTATAACTTCAGTACTAAAAAAATATTTTTGCTTTTTATTATTTATTAATAATAATAATAATTATAATAATAATAATATATTATTATCATTGTTATTATTTTTTATTGTGCTACGAGCAGAGTTTCTTGTGAGGATAGAAATACTGGTTAAGTGTCTACATGGTTAATTTACATTTGTGCGTACATTGCAGTTTGATTGGTTTGTAAATCTGTTGATCTATATTGTGGATCATGGTGTGACATTTTGGCCGTTTCACGCATAATTTTGGTGTAATTCCACTTTAAATGGTTTAGCTCCATTCTTCTTCACCCACCTGTTCTTGTTTGCAGATACAGATGAGGGCCTGTCTGTCAGCTTGGCTGTCCCCTCCACCTCCCCTCCCTCTCATGCCCCCGCTGCTGGCCTGATGAAGGATGTGGCAGCCACCCCGCCCTCCTCACCATCCATGAGTGCCGGTCTTTCTGTGCAGGGGTAGGCAGGCTGCTGCTGATTTTGCTGTTACATCTGAGGTCAAGTGCCTTGTCATTGGCTGCCATTGTTCATGTGTGATGTCACCTGTACTCCCTGACTTCCCAGGAGCCCCAGCATGTCCCCTGGAGTAGATGCCATAGGACTGCAGGTGGATTACTGGCTGGCCTCGTTAGCAGACAAGCGACGAGAGGGAGAGCGACGTGATGCGGGATGCAAGAACACCCTGAAGAGCGCCTTCCGATCACTGCAAGTCACCAGACTGCCAGGAGGGTGCACCATCGACCTCCAGGCCCAAGTCAACACCATGGCCATGACTGTTGTGACCAAAGAGAAGAACAAGAAAGGTGAGAATGAACGAAATCTACAGATGGGCTGGTACAGTGTCAGTATAAATGAAGTCCACTCATAATATCCGCCGTGCATCGATATATGTCAGATTAACCTTTATCCCTAATAAGAGATACCTTCCATCAATCAGCCGTTCATTAGTCATTACTAGATTCTTTTATGAATATTATAGCAAGCATGCTGTATTACCCTAGATTCCCCATACCTTTACTTTGGTTCTTTTAATGTGTGCATGAGTGTGTGTGTAAATGCTCATATCTTCATAGTGCCCACCTTATTCCTGGGGAAGAAGCCAAAGGAGAAGGAAATGGACTCTAAGAGTCAGGTGATCGAAGGCATCAGCAGACTCATATGTTCTGCCAAGCAGCAGCAGACCATGCTGAAAGGTATAGTTTCCTGGAGAACTATGGTGACATGGGGTGTCATACGACAGGATGGAGTGACAGTGATTGGTTAATTAAATATATACAGTGGTTCCTCAGTTCTCGAACTCATTAGAACTCGAATTTCTTAAAAATCGAACCAACCAGTTTGAAAAAAAATGACCTAGAACTCGATCTGAATCTCAGCAGTTGAACTGTGAACGCCGACCTAAGATAATTGTACGCGCAGGGAAATGAGTCACGCGGCGCGTCTCTCAGCGGAAATAAAGGGTAATGCTTCAGTCTCAGCCTTGCATTCGCTGTAATAGCATTGGTTGTTGGTGATAGTGCTTTGTGGGGGCGTGGCTTGGGGTCGTCATGATCTGCCGAGCTGGGACCGGGGAAGCAGGGACGGGACTCAAGCGATTGGGAAACACAGGGTTTAATTGAGAACAGGCAGAAAAACACAATGATGTTACAATGACCAGACTGGGGAAATAAACTGAAATGTGGACTAAGTACAGAGGACTAATGACAATTACATTGGGGTACAATCTTTATAGTTTTGGAAGCCATTAGGAAAAAAATGCTCTTCTTGTTTTATCCTGTTCATTTTGTGTTTAAGTGCTAAAAAAAAAAGAAAAAAAAAACCTATTTAGACGCAATTTTTTGGGCCCGGGAACCAATGAATTGGTTTTCCATTATTCATTATGGGGAAAATTCGATCAGAACTCAAACTTATTAGGATTCGAACAAGTTCTGAACGAATTAAGTTCGAGTTCTGAGGTACCACCGTACATTGATGAGCCGAAATATTATGACTACACCCTTGTTAAGTGTTTATTGTTGAATATCTAGAAAAAATGGTATGTGTCAAGGTCTGGTATAAAGTCTATTATACATTCTATACTTGTAGTTTGCTTGTAGTTGAAAGCATAAGAAATGTGTAGAGATCTGGGTGACTTTGACAAAAGTCAAATCATTATGGTCAGACTGGGTGGGTGGGGGGTGGTATCCACTTGCTATATTCTGCCTCTGACCAGGGGAGCCCCCTTGGCGTATTTTGCCAGTCATGATCAACCGGTTGGCCACCTTAGGTTAGGCATACTTTAGAGGCCAAAATTGTGGAAACACCTAGCATTTTTGGCATTACTTTACAAAAAATACTACTTGAATACTTGCTGTATTGTTTATAAACAATTAAAGAATATTTACAAATAGCATACATTGGACAATTTAAATAAATAACTGGACTAACAGGAATGAAGTTCTGCAATCTCTAAAAACTGGAAGTGCTTCCACAATTTTGGCTATTAGAGTAGATGCTACAGAAGGGCCTGGTTATCTTTATCGACTGTGTTAAATTAGGGCTGCATTTAAGCCCTGGCAGGTGGTAGATCTCCAGGAGCAGCACTGGGCAGCCCTAACTTAGACCATGTTTCGTGCCAATTCTTATTCTTCATCTAAAAATAAATTAATCTGTTGATGTAGTTTACCTGCTTTTATACTGAAGCAAAGGGGACATAAATCTAAAACTGGCCTTTTTTCCTCTCTGTTCCAGTGTCCGTCGATGGGGTAGAGTGGAACGATGTCAAATTCTTTCAGCTCGCTGCCCAGTGGCCAACACATGTCAAATATCTCCCCGTGGGACTGTTTGGTTACAGTAAACCTCCTCCTTAAGGTCTGCCTCCCAAAGTGTGTGTCATTGTTCTACGCCCCACTCTCTCCGGGAGCTCTGTAGCTCACACTAGCCAAACAGAATTGACCCTGGAGGGCAGGCCTCTCCTTTATTGCTTTGTTGGTGGGTATTTTGTTTTTGTTGCTCTGTATGAGAATGGAGAACAGAAGTGTGGCATTTGTAAATAATGCAAGCTGGAGTGACTGTTTCACCTGTAATGTGGTGTGTCTGAAGCACAAAGTGTAATAATGGTGTTTTTCCAGTATTATAGGGAGAAAGATCTTCCTGGATTTAGCATTTTGCCATTTTTTAATTCATGAGTTACTGGATCTCCCTGAATTACAGAGCAGTTAATTCTTTGGATGGCATAGATCTAATAGGAGAAATAATCATTTGTTGGAAAAATGCATTGCATGGAAGACTGCACAAGCGTCAAAGTTAAACTCCAGGATTCAAGATGCTGTCTGCTGATTGGCAGACTGGCAATAGCACTAAAACTCCTTGGAGTGAGAGAAAGAAAAAGGTTGGAGCCCCAGCCAAAGATCAGAGTCAGTGCTGGGAAAACAAAGGTGCTTACCAACTAATAGGTGAATGTTTCAGAGGATGACAGCCATTTTTCAAAGATGGTACTACTTTGCATAAAAGGGTTTGTGAAACAGTGTTTCTTGGGTGGTGTGTGGGTGTATGTGTTTTGGTTATTTCTGAAGGTGATAGTGGAGTACCATTTATATGACAGTGATGGAGAGATAAACAGTCTTAAAATCTAAATATATATTCCCATTGTAATAAACAGTTTAGCAAAGACCACTGTGACGTGTAAAGTCTCACAGTATACATACAGCTTCACCCATTTACCATTTATAAATAAATTACACATTGAGATTAGTATTATATTTAAGGGTAACGCAGCAGTCAGTATGGGTTCCAGCAAGCACCAGTTTATTTCGTGTAGCTGAGTTAAGTATTAAGATTTTATACAGGTCTGCAAATAGTTTCCAAGAAATTTTTAATTTTTGTCTTTGATTCAGTGGGGATCACACTTAGGTCACTTGGAACCAGGAGCAGCAGACACCGCAGTTCTTAATGAATCAGGTCAAACATGGAATAGATAAAGGATCTTTATGAGCAAAGAGGGAAAATATGAGATCTTAGTGGAACATAAACAGCATTGAGTGAAATGATGATGATGATGACAACAGCAACAACTAAGATGACAGTAACTCAGCTTAAGTAAGTCACTCTGGCCTTATGTGAAATAGATCCTGTCAAATCCTAAAAAGAAAATGTGTTGAATGACTGGAGCGATGGTCGCTTGTCATCACCCCATGTTCTCATCTGTTCATTTCCTGAACGGAACACGTCCTTGAGATCTTCAGGTGTACATTAACTTTTTGCTTCAGTTGAAGACTCTAGCTGTTGAGTTCTGGGGATGGGATAGTTTTTTTTTTTTTGAACCTCTGCATCATGACATCATGTTCCACGCAAAGCAAAAAAAAAAAAAAAAAAAACTAGCCATAACTAGCAATCCTTTGTAAGATGAGGTGGATCAAAACATTTTTAAATAGTAGCATTTCCATGTGTTTGTGCTATAATGAGAAGATATATTGAATGACTTAGGATCAGTATTCTCCTGCAACTGCAGAAAGGCAACAAATGAGTTTCAACCATGTGTATGTGTGCTTGTGTGTGTGTGTATGTGCGATTTGCGTGCGTGTGTGTTTTGCATGTGCCAAATAAGAGGAAGTACATCAATGCTGTGGGCTTGGCCATAGCCCTGTCTACCACTGTCCAAGGAAGCAGCACGATAAAAAAAATTGTCACCAAAAGCAGCTGGCACAGAGTTTGGCTAGGGGAGGTGGGTTGTCTTGGTTAACCAGACATACCCATACCCTGAATGAAACACTCTGCCTGAGGCCTTATACTCACAGTAAGCCGCCCCCCCCATAATACAGTGGAATTCTGGATAATCGAATGTCAGCAATGAACATGCTATAATAATGAAAAGATCATTTTCTGTTTTTGCAAAGTTGATGTCATCACATGGTGGCCTGTTCTCTGTGGTGAAGTTAAATCCAGGAATTATCCACCTCTAAGACAATAAATATAACACTCCAACTCTGCCTGCGATAAACTTCACCCCCAACCCCCAGCGACCCTGATAAGTGGCTGGAATTAGGATAAAATTGTATTTGCTCACCTCAGAGCTTCATGGTAATTTGGGGTAATTTGTTTTGTAATAAATACAACTGGCTTGAGGTAGAGATGTGGGATAAATTTAAATTTAGTAAAAGCTTACATTTTAAATTTAATACTTGCTGCTCAGCAAGCTGCCTAGAGTTAGGGTCAACGATAAACTACATGACTGCATGAGTATTTGGTTAGTGAGTTTTACGGCCCATACTCCAAACCACAGGTCTCATTTACTTGGATCTAACACACAATTACTGAACCAATGAATGTTGTCTTGGGTCCCACTTCAGTTTAAATATTCTGGAAAACTAAATTTGCGAAGAGGATACATTTACATTTGTAATGGAATGTATTCCTCACATTTTGTTGTTTCTCCCACATCATTCAGCCTGGTTGCCTTTTCCCTTAAAATAATGCTTGTATATATCGTTGAATAAGTGCTTGTCATTAGTTATATTTTTTACTTTTGTGTTTTTTGTAGTTCTGTCTTACTTGCGTATAGTTGCAAATCGCTGTTTTGGGTGGAAAGTGGAAATCTGTCAAGGTTGTTTTCATTTTAATAAACAATCTTTATTTGTAAGTGTCATTTGTCCTTATTTAAAGATTACTTTTATGTATGTAAGCCTAACTTATTGGGATGACCGAAACAAATCGCACACGTGTTATTGCCGCACTTCAGGCTCTGTGTCACGGGTCACTAGAGCGCAGTGTTGCCAGATCCTGCAAAAATCTCTAGCCCAAGGTTTGCTTAAAATCCGCTCAACGTAAGATGGAACTACCCCAGTATTTGAAATCCCAGGGTACTGTATCTCAAAGAAATAAACCAGTATTTTGCATTTTGTTCACACTCAAATGCTCGACATTTTAAAAGCACAGATAAACACAATGACGTCACGTAGACTGACGCACTCTAGGCTGACAACTTTGTTGGGCTGGTTGGAGTGAGATTTTCAAATCCAGACTGCAGACACATTTACATGTATGTAACAGTTTTATTACTTTGTAAATACTCTGAAGGGTTTGCGAACTACCCTAACGCTTCTGATATAGCTAATTTTATGTTTATAATAGAATAATCTTTTTCCGCAAGACTGCTTGCGTGAGAGTCGTGAGTATCACGGCACATGCACATTCTGCTTTCCGTGTACGTCTGTCTGCCTTTCGGTGGCTATCGATTCAGTATTACTCAGCATTAGGTAATTATTTGCATTAATAATAATTAATTTGTTTTTCCCCTTACACGGGCAAGCCATTATCAAGAAGGTAGCCCCAAAACCCGCAACCTCGTAATATTTACCCACAACTGTACTTTCAAAATAGTCCAAGGACCTGACAACACACGGAGCAAACGGCGCCGGTAATAGGTGCTGATGATGTCATTTAGTCTGAATGTATTGAATTCTGGGAAAAAAGACCCACAAGCAGTCCTTTCCAGCTTCCGGCTGTCATCGGTGGACATCCGGCTGCATGTGTGCAGACGGTCAGAGGGATTACGGCACAGCCCGGCGGCGAATAAGCAGGGATGGAAAGTAGCGGAGCGGAGATCCGCGCAAGCCCCATCGCTGCTGTTCACTGAGTGTAACCGCGGTCCATGGCCGAGGGGCCGAAAAGACGCCCGCTCTCCATCACCGTTCCGCTGTACAGTTGTAATCCTTTGTGATGCGTATTATTTGAAAGCAGTTAAGGCGTCACATAAACAAAGAGAAGCGTCCAGGGAGGATAAGAGTACCAAACGAAGGAGCGTCTAACAATCAGCTACTGCTGACATTGCACAGCCGGAGACACGGTGAGAAACCATGCCCTTTATATTCGTGTATCATTGCGTAGAGTTATATATGTATTTATTAATTAGCTTCTATATTTATTTATCTATAGAAGCCAGTGGTATGATACATTAGATGACATTACGCGGACTGATTGCGGTGTTGATAATTCGGGTACAGATGCACATCGCCAAGGGCACCTGTCTCCAGTATAACTCACCCTCATTTATATATTTTAATGTTGCGATTGCTCTTTTTTCATTTTCACATGTGGGGATATAATGTTGCCATTTCAGGGCAAGCGATGAATGCGGTATTACAGGGTAATATCAAGTACACTGCTACTACCCGGCGCTGCAGACATGTCTGTGTTGCTCCTTTCAGATGAGGAATCTCGGCCTGGAAGCGTTCATTATTACGGACTTAATTAGATCAAGGTACTTAGTGATTCCTTTTTAGTAGCGATTACTCATTAGTCATTATATTCAAATACATAAAGTAATTGATGTTTTCAATAGGAGATGCTTAATATCGCTAATGCGGCGTGTTAACCTGTTCGAGCCATTTTTGTCAGTACTAAACATTTTAATTTTGAAAATACAACGTAAATCCGGGGACCGAGTTGCGAAAAATCGAATTAGTGGACGTAACTGTACAGATCTGCTGTATCATACGGGGGAACCTCCTGTGATGGGGAAATGCGGAGTGGCTTGGTGTTGCTGCATTGCAGTCAATACAGAAAAGCGAGGAAGGAGGGAGGGAGGGAGGGAGCAGAAAAGGGGGGGGTCAGGTAGGTAAGTCATTTGTCTAGGTGAGTGTGGTTGCGCACTCCGATTGTAACCGCGTTGCACAATCACCATCTCCTTGAGATGTCAAGAAAAGGTGTCCGGATGAATCCGGGTTTGTTTGTACTGAAATCATGCAGAGGCCGAGCATTTCTGCGCATCCAAAACAACGCCGTGTCATATCTGCCTCTGCATAACTGCTTGGAAGATGGCAGGATGTCCACGTTGGTTTAGAGCTGATATTCATATGGCAGTGTTTGATGAAACGTTGTTTTTTAGTTGATTGTTAGACTAAAACCTAGTTTAATATAATATCTTTTTTTTTTTTTTTTTTTTTACTGGTTAATGGGGTAATGATTTTATAATCTTTGGCACAAACATGAGTGATGCATCATTGTATAGGCCTGTGTTTTTTTTTTTTTTTTTTAATTTATTTCTCAGTCATAGATTGTTTTCCGAAACTGGGTAATGGCAGAATGTGTTGCTATTTCTTAATCTGTGGTTTACTGTATTCCTGGAGCCTGGGGAATTCCTAAGGCAGGGGTGGCAAACCCCAGTCCTGGAGTGCCAGAGCCCTGCGTATCTAATTTCTTTCCCTGTTCTACCACAAATGATTCACCTCAAGAGCTGTTGGATATTTAGCGCAAGGAGGTACCAGGAGTTCAATCAGCTGTGTTAAAATGATAAATCGAAAACCTTTTGACAGATCTTATTCAGTCTTTGCAGAAGCTTTTCTTGGGTGCTGAATCGGAAGTAAATGAATTCTGAAAGAGATTGCCCCAAAACTGAAACAGCACCTCTCGGTGGCAGGAAAGGGAAGGGTGAAAGCAGGCGATATTTGACCTTGTGAATGTAATAAGTCAAAAAGTATTTAATGGATCGTATTACCGTTTCACAAAAACATTATATGAATGCTGGTCTTGTGAACACAGTAACTCTAAAAGTATTTTATGGATCTTTTTCAAATTTAGTAATATTATTGTCATAATGACAAAATGGAAGTGATCAATTTTTGAGACAGTTTTTAAAACTGAAACAGAACTGCATAGTGATAGCAAAAAATGGTAGTTTCAGACATTTAATCCCGTTATCGCAGTAACTCAAAGTATTTGATCGATCTTCTTCAACCGTTGCAGGCATGTTGTAATTTTGAAGGTCTGGACTTATTGAGACAAATCACACAAATTGAAGCAGCGATGCATAATGATAAAGAGAAGGTCACCACAGATGCTTGATCTTGTCAGCATGAAAACTCAACAATTATTTGGCCAATTTTTGCTAGATTTTGCAGGCACTATGTATGGGAGAAGCTATGGACCTATCCAAATATTTAGACAAATTGCACCAAAATTGAAGCAATGGCACTTAGTGAGAACAAAGAGAAGGATGAGATGATTAGAGGCTAATTCTTGTGGACAGGATCAATCTGTCATTATTTACTCTACTTCCCCTATTTGATCTTTGTTTGATTTTAACACTTCACAAAAGCATTGTATAGAAGATAATGTACACCAAAAAATGCACACAAATTACAAGTGCAAGGACAGAAAGCATCAAAATTAAAACTGCCAGGAGAAACACTGACCAACGTCTTGTAAACACTGATATTCAGGCCATCTTTGTACATTTTTAGTCATTTTATAACTGTGGGGCACAAGATGATTTTCTAAATATTCTGTAATAAAGGTTATACTAATTTTTGGTCACTAGCCTCCCCATTTAGGAAATTTTATCTGGGTGGTAGCCGGTTGATGAAATGTATTGTGGGGAAGTAGGTGAAATTTATTGTGGGGGAATTTAATCGTGTCACTTTTTTGGAGACGTGAGAACATTGTGTGAGGTAGGCTTGTAATAATATTTTCTTTATACTTTGTTTTCAGTTAGCGAAGTTTGGCATGTGAAGTGCTCCACAGTCGCTTGATAAATAGCATTACTGTGATTTTTGCCAATATTCCTTGTTTTATGGCCAAGCAATTGGTGTGCTCTAAGTGAAAGCCAAGAGTTAAAGAAATTGATTTGTAAATACTGTTCTTGTTGATTGTAGCTAATCACATCATATACTGTCAATAAGAACATATTTTTTTTATTGTGCAAATGACACAAATCAGAGTAGTCATGCAATTAAGTCTTCCAGGAAATGTGTGGATTAGAGTTTGCACTCATCCCACATATTGCACGATTGCCCCATATTGAAAAATACTGTGTCCAGATTTGAACCACTATTTGTTTTGTAGTTTTAGGCACTGTGATCATGACCATGATTTAGTATTTTGTGGGTGTGTTAAACTAAGGCATGATTTAGTATAGTGTCTACAGTGCTCCTGTAAGTCTTATTGGACAAATGCATCTGTTCAATGTAATTGATATTATAATACATGATGCCCATGGAAACAAAAAAAAAAAAATTTAAATAGTCTGTGGCCCCTGCAGGACTCTGTCTATATTATTAGTCTGTCTGATACATTTATTGTTATGTCACAGAAAATGTTACTTATAGTGCAAATGAGAAACAAATAGAATGTAAATATTTAAATATGAGACATAAATATGAGTAATATAAATGACACTTTAAACATATGGACATTAAGACGTACATTCCAGTTTGCTGAATTTTTTTGCCACCAGTTAGTTGGTCTGAATTTCTTAGTGTAGGTGTAATATGCAATAAATGAATAGGTATAGTTTGAGTTACTTCTCAGAGCTAGGACTCTATTCAGGTAAAAACACATTTATTGATTTTCATATTTCCAGTTGATCCATCCAGTACTTCTAGAAATTATACTGGTTGGAGAGTGTGTGAGGCATTGCTCTTAGATGAAGGGAGTAGGAGACAAAGCTGTCTGGAGAATACAATGCTGTCATTTCAACAGCCCCCCTATCTATTTGTAAACCCTTTTGTGTCTAACTTT
Organism: Mormyrus proboscirostris; assembly: GCA_026779585.1. Taxonomy (NCBI): domain Eukaryota; kingdom Metazoa; phylum Chordata; class Actinopteri; order Osteoglossiformes; family Mormyridae; genus Mormyrus; species Mormyrus proboscirostris. The sequence goes on along the minus strand of JAODKF010000002.1, from coordinate 16,432,629 downwards.
GGTGAAGCAATTTTTTAATGAATTAATTTTTAGTGGTGGATGAGCAAGCGTGTGACTCAGGGGATTCAGCCTCTGTGCCTGTTATTAGAAGGTTGCTGGTCTGAGCCCAGCCTCAGCACGTCTGCCGGCCCTCGAGCGAGGCCCTTAACCCCCAGCTCCCTGCGTGTTGTAATGGGTGACTGCCCTTGGTGGCTAGCTTGCTCTCACCTGCAGAGTGCAAGTTAGGGAAATTCTTCTTATGCCTCCCTCATGGGGACCAGTAAAGTTTCTTCCTTTTCTTCTTCTTCTTCTTCTTCTTCTTCTTCTTGTTCTGAAAAGCAGACCAATAGCTTACCAAACTATGCTTTTACTGCTTTAAAGTGATGGTCATAAGAATAAATTATTGAAATGCTATTTCAATGCTATAAGCTAGTTATCCAAGAATGTGATAATTGTAGCAATGAAATGCCCCTGGTTTTGATGTGCTGATAATTGATTTTGGTTTTGGAGCTTCCTTCATGCAGCCGTCATGAAATGAGTGCTTAGGGATGGGCGATATGACCAGAATCTCATATCATAATATAGGTCATTTCATATCACATTATAGCATATTAAATTGAATGAGTTTATATGTAATGAATACATGGAAAGGCCTTCTTTACATTTTGAATTATACACTCAACAAATTTTTCAAAAAACCTTTGTGCAAATTGCCAGTTAAGCATGTAACAAATATTATTGTATAAAATAGGGGTGGGTGATTCGACCTCAAATTATTATCAAGGTATTTTTCTCTTTTTGGATGGTGATGGTATTATATCACGGTTACTTTCTTGCAAGTTTAGGGAGGAGTAGCATGTCCCTTCTATGTAAATTTTAAAAATATTTTAGAATATATTAAGTACACTTTAAGATGGGTACGGGTGGTTTTGTTTCGAAAAGACATAAAATTTGTCATAGGTAATGTTTTCTCATATTTGTTTTAAAATTGTCAGAGCAACAAGCTGCTTCAGCCAAAAACAGTGCATTTTTCACTTCATTTCAAATAAAACGCAGGGTTGCCAACTTCGGTCAGCTAGCTGGAGTGAGATTTTCAATTCGAGACAAGTCTGCACATGCATTTACATGTACGTAACCATTTTATTACCTTCTAAATAGTCTGTAGGGTTTGCAAACTACCTCAACACTTTTGATGTCGCCGATATATGTATTTATATATATTTTCCGTAAGATTTCTAGTGTGAGCATGACGCCAGATTAGTGAGAATTGGAAACCCTGAAAACGTATGTTTTTTTTTTTTGTTTCACATGAGTTTATTATAAAAATAACATTACTTTATACAGGCGTTAAAAAAGGCAACCTTTGAACGTGAAATCACCAACTATCTACGTCCATTTATCCAGCATTTTATAAAATACTGCGTTTTCAAAACTTTTCAACTGTAGGATTTCAGGACAGAGCAGCCATCAGGACCATTAGGACCTTTTGATTCACTACTGGTATTAACACTAATGGCACATTAGTGCATTCGAAAGGGCTGCATACGCCACCTTGCGTCTTGCTTGGAGTTAGAGTTTGACGTTCATTGATGTGGGAAAGGGCCAGTTCTAGTGTCAGCTGGGTAATTGTCCCTTTTACCACGCACTTTGCATGAAGGCAGTGTCGCATATATGTGCTGACTTAGTGAATATGTTTCACTTTTCAATTTGCTTCTGTGTGTGTGTAACCAGGTTATTTTGTTTAAAGTGTATAATTACACAGCATCTGATTATTTTGAATTTGTTAATTTTCTATCGCAACGGATTGCGTTTAACAGAAAATTGACACAACACACATAAACCGGTAACATACTATTTAATGACAAGTATTTAGATTACAAATGAAGCGTTGAAGAAAATAAAATGCTTAGTTTTAAAAAAATATGCTGTTGTATCATTAAAATGTTGAATTCTCGTGGTTTTAACGGTATAGCGTAAATCCGTATCGTGGTGGACAATCACACCGGTAATGACTATGACACCGGTGTACCAACCCCCTCTAGTATAAAATATATAAAGGTTAGTGGTGTTTGAGTCTGTTGCGGGGAAATTACAGCCCATCTTCCAGAGGCCATCAGAGGAAGGCAAAATAAAATGGTCAAGATGGCAAAAGTCCCAATTCACACTATCCATATTTTTATTTGAGTTTCAAAGTGGGGGGCAAGCAGGTGACTGGAGGCAGGTGAATGTGCTGCTTCTGATGGCAGAATGAACAGTGGTATTTTATAGTCAATCCAAGACTGAACTGGAAGCTAGTGAAGGAAGCATAGAATAGGGCTAATATGATCAGATTTTTTCAGGGTTTGTAAGAAGCCTGGCTGCTGGATTTTGTACTATCTGAAGTTTATGGATCCAGATGAGCAACCAGAAACGAGGGCAATACAGATGCCCAGTCTGGAAGTTATAAAGTCATTTCATGCAAGGAGAGCATCTTCTGAAGCTTGGCTATGTTCCGTAGATGGTAGAACGCAGTTCTAGTAATACAACTTATCTGAGCATTGAAACGTAGATCTCATACATATCCAGACATTTTGGACAATTCTATATGTCAACTTCGTGGGAAGTTTGGGAAAGGCCCTTTTCTCTTCCAGCATGACTGTGCCCCAGTGCACAAAGCATGGTCCTTAAAGACCTGGTTGGGTGAGTTTGGTGCGGAATAACTTGATTGACTCACATGGAGCCCTGACGTCTACCTCATAAAATACCTTTGGGATGAAATAGAACGGAGATTGTTGAACCTAACACCAGTGCCTGACCTCACAAATGCTCTTCTGGGTGAATGGTCAAAAATTCCCATAGACACACTCCAAAATCTTGTGGAAGTTCTTCCCAGAAGAGTGCCAGCTGTTATAGCTGCAAAGGGGGGACCAACTCCATATTGATACCTATGGGTTTGGAATAGGATGTCATAAAAGTTCCTATAGGTGCAGTGGCCAAGTTTATAGAACAAACATTTCTTTTGAGCACTATGTGGTCTCAATATGGAGTTAATTTTGTGCCAAAAGTATTAAACAAAATTTTGAAAACAGCAAGCAAGCAAATGAAGTTTTGGAATGAAAATATACTTTGCAAATACAGGGTGTCCTTGGGTTACGATGTCTTGACATAGGACGTTTTGAGTTTACGACGCTCACTCCCATAAAAACTTTAAAAAATTGAGATTTGTTTAGGCTTACGCCGTTAGTGTCGTACTTATGGACTACGTGGGCGAACTAGTTTGGTTTCACACAGAGGTAGAATACGTGAATACGAGATCAGAAAAAGGGTCTTGACTTACACCAAAATTTGGGTTACATCACTGTTGTAGGAACAGAACTGTGACGTAACCCAAGGAATCCCTGTGTATATAAAAAATAAAATACAATTAAATAATTTTTTCTTTCTTTTTTAATTTTGCTTCGAAAATGTTTTTTGCTCCTGGAATGTTGTGTTTTGCTTGTGACTGGGTGGATCTACATCTATTGGTCAACTGGAATTAAACATGGCGTAAAGGTCCGGAGCTGGTTTTTAACATGGAATTGCATCTATGCCGTTCTATAATAGTGTACTTTTATTAGAAACTGGTGTACGCAACACATATTTTGTGTTCATAAAATGTCACCAACCCATCCAGTTCAGAAACTCACTATTTCACCAACCTGCTGACTCCAGCCAGATTATCAGATAGCTATCTAAATTAGTTTAGACAAAATTAGGCCAATAGAAGTCTAACGTTGCACAAAATTCACACTCCGGTACAAACTTCGTTTTTGAGTTCACATTTCGATGTTAAAATTATTTGTCATTAAAACTGCAAACACATTTAGGAACAGTTAAAGTACAATAAAAGGCAATGTGTTGGTCCGAATAACAAAACCTATTAGACACTCAACAATCATAATGAACTAAAACCTATGTTCTGTACTGCCAAGTATAGAAATCCGTCTTTTTTTTAGCTTGGCAAAAGCTTCATAAATATCACAGAGTCACTAACTTGCAGTTAACGCCTTTGCTGCGGTTGTGCACATTCGGATATCATCTAAAAGTTAGTCGTTAGATGTCAGATGCAAACTTCATATCCCAGTTTAGTATAACACAATAGACAGTCTTGGTCTTTCTGTACAATGCTGGTGTCCTTTATTGAGAAACCAAAATGTTCCAAAACCATTGGTTATTGCTGACTGTAACCAACATAAGCAATAACTGAATCACACCAACAATGGGAATAATGTTTTTTCTGTTGAAGATCCATCAATAAATGTATTAATTCGTTTCACTGTGTGTACTCGACCAAAAATTATGTACCTTGCATGACAAATGCATGTACCATTACAGTCCTGTAGTGCAAGTTAACCATATCTCTCTGCATAATTACTATAGAATTTGCTAGCTATGTTAGAGTTAACTATGTTGCTAGCTGAACAGTGATTGATCTATTATAGAACTGCATAGATGCAATTACATGACAGCGTGACCTGGTGAAAGCTGACCCTGGACCTAACGCTATGTAAAATTCCAGCAGACTAATAAACATGTGAGGTGTTCACCCCCTTCTAAGACCTGCCCACCTGTTAAAAACGTGCCAGAAGACCAAGCAAAGAACAAAAAAAAAAACTCAAAAATTAGAAGAGAAATATTATTTTATATATATTTGCAATGTAAATTTTCATTCTGATACTTAATTTGCTTGCATTTTTTGTCTTGTTTAATACGTTTGACACAAAATTAATTCCATACCTCAATTTAACTCCATAAATGTAACCTTTTTTCCAGGTACTGGCATTTAGTCAATTTGTAATTTTCAGCACAGAAAAAATGTTATTCTTTTGAATTTAAATGTTTACCTGAATAATCTAATTGTTAAATTCTTGAAATTTTTGTTTACATTCTAGGCATATTTAGTTTTATATTTTTTCTGGGTGTTTCATTTGCTTATGTAATGATATCTTCAGCAGGGATGTACTTTTTGTTTTTCAGTTGACATGAATAAATTAAACCACAATTCACTCAGACTTTCTGTCCTGATTTTTTTTTTCTCAAATGTAATAATATCAAGATATATTGATACAGTGATTTAAAATATTATTGTTTTACCACCATATCACCCAGCCCTACTTGGACTTGTCCGAACCCCCCTCACTTATGGCACACCTGCTTAACCATTGTTATCATAATGTCAGAACAAAGCGGTATGAGCCTATCATGTCATGCCTGTGTGTTTGGATGCTGTAACAGTACTACAATAAAAAAATAGAACAATGTTATACAGGATACAATTGCTTTGTTTCACATCCCAGTGGATGACATCTTTCTGTATATCTCACTTATTTGTCAATTATCTATCTCTATGGATCTCAACTTGGCGACTGGATCTTCAGTTAAAACTTAATTGCTCTAACCAGCTAACTAGATGAAGATGACATTAAAAAAAAGCATATATGATTGATTATGCGGTAAACAACGCGGTTAATAGATGGGTTCGCTACACTGTTGAATTACCAAAGTGCAACATGGCTGATCATGAAGAATTGTTTCTGCTTTGTGTGGAAATAGATTGTATTTGTGAAATGCAACAAAGAGCAATCTACTGTAATTTTGCACACTTTGCAAATATACTGTTTATATAACAGTTGGCACCAACCAAATTCATCTGTTGTTTATATTTAACTGTGGTGCACAGTTATTGACTGAAGTAATAAATCTTCATTTGCACTCAAACCTTTTGAAGCTAGTATTAAAAATTAAAAAAGCACTTTTGCTATAATGAGTCAGTTTTATATGTACTGTACAATAATTTATGTGCCTTAAATTATTGTTTATTATTGTGCTGCACGCAGCTTAAGGATAGAATTGCTGGTTAAGTGGTTAAATAGTTAATTAACATTACTACATACATTCCAGTTTGGTTGGTTTGTAAACAAAAAAAAACATGGTGAATCATAATTCCATCCAAAATTCTCGTGATATGACATTTTGGCCGTCCCATCCCAGCATCAAAACATTGTTGACATTGCGAATGTGACAGTTGTATGACATGGATATGAAATGTATGTGATATCTACTCCAAGAGCTTGTACTGTACCCGTATCCATAATTCACTCTTCCCCAGCAGGTGAGCTGATACCTAGGAGATGTCCACCATGGTGTGTCCACATGAGGAGGCCTTGGAGCGTCTCACGCAGGATGAGATTGTGCTTAACACCAAGGCTGTGATACAGGGCCTAGAAACTCTACGTGGGGAGCATGCTCAGCTGCTCACCTCCCTGCTGGACTGTGGACATCCACCAGCAGCCCAGGAGAAGTCCACTCTGCTTCGCAAAAGCCTGGAGGCCATTGAGCTTGGCCTGGGTGAGGCACAGGTATTGCAAGGATGGGCTGAGGGATTTACAGAGGGAGGCGGCTCATTGGTCCAGGGGGCCTGATCTCCACCACTTCTGTACTGTTCTGCAGGTGATTATTGCTCTGTCCAGCCACTTGAGTGCGGTGGAGTCGGAGAAGCAGAAGCTGCGGGCACAGGTGCGTCGGCTGTGCCAGGAGAACCAGTGGCTGCGGGATGAGCTGGCAGGAACCCAGCACAAACTGCAGAAGAGCGAGCAGAGTGTGGCCCAGCTGGAGGAGGAGAAGAAACACCTGGAGTTCATGAACCAGATAAAGAAGTTCGATGATGATGTGTCACCCTCAGATGAGAAGAACAATGAGACCTCCAAAGACAGCCTGGACGATCTGTTCCCCAATGATGATGACCATGGACCAGGTACCTGGTTCAGTCTTCATTTTACTTCATGGCACCATGAATAATGGGCGAATGAGTTGGGGTTTTAAGGTCCAAGAATGCCAACGTCCAAATGTTTACCAGCAGACAAGAATGCAATTGATTAAACCTTATTTGGAACAGGAGTCATCTCAGTAGAAATATATTCCTCAGACCCCTTAGATAAAGAGCTTTGTCTTCAGTTGAATCCGTTGACAGCCGTCTTCTAAGGCTGTGCGGTTGAACAATTCCCCATCCCTCCCTTGTCCAAATGTATAATTTTATTGCACTGCTGTAAATATTTGAGGATATTTGGGAAATTTGGAGTCCCTTGCCGTCATGTCCGCAGCCCAACGCAGCGGAGAAGCGGCAGCCCAGCAGGGTGGCTATGAAATCCCAGCTCGATTGCGTACCCTCCACAACCTGGTGATCCAGTACGCCTCCCAGGGGCGCTATGAGGTGGCCGTGCCCCTGTGCAAGCAGGCGCTGGAGGACCTAGAGAAGACCTCTGGCCATGACCATCCTGATGTAGCCACTATGCTCAACATCCTGGCCCTGGTGTATAGGTCAGTACTGTAATACTGTTCTTAAGTTGTCATGACTACTGTGATTTGGAGAATCTGGCTGGTGGCCTAAGGCACATGACAATGCAGGTCATGCATGGGACGTATTCCGTGTAAAGTAAAAAAAAAAAAAAAAATGACCTGAATTGCAAATGGCTGTGCAGGGTAACCAGGTTACTTGGAACAGATATGCTGTAAACACGGTGCTGGAGACGGAATCGACACTGTAACCCTGGGGTTGTGAAGCAGCAGCACAAACGGCTCAGTCGCCGAGTCTGCGCATGAATTAATGATATGGGGATATTAAAAGTGAACCGTGATCTTTTTTTTTTGTCCCAGGGATCAGAACAAGTACAAAGAGGCTGCACACCTGCTAAATGACGCCTTGGCCATCAGGGAGAAGACGCTGGGCAAGGACCATCCGGCCGTGGCGGCCACGCTCAACAACCTGGCCGTGCTCTACGGCAAAAGGGGCAAATACAAGGAGGCAGAGCCTTTGTGCAAAAGGGCTCTGGAGATCCGGGAGAAGGTAGGCCTGAGGGTTACTCTTCAGATAAAAGGGCTCTGGAGATCCGGGAGAGGGTAGGCCTGAGGGTTACTCTTCAGATAAAAGGGCTCTGGAGATCCGGGAGAAGGTAGGCCTGAGGGTTACT
>JAODKF010000002.1:16401429-16414046 GCA_026779585.1 Mormyrus proboscirostris | reverse complement strand
TTATAGCCTCCATAACTTTACCAGTTATACAAGTTAAACTGATTGGCCTATAGTTAGACAAATTACTTCTATCCCCTGTTCCTGCGTAACTACGGCTCTGCCCAGTGACTGATGCCATGTTTCCAGATCACTGACATGTGTCTCTGTGTTCTTGTGTAATGACGGCTCTGCCCAGTGACTGATGCCGTATTTCCAGCTCACTGACATGTCTCTCTGTCTTCATGTGTAATGACAGTTCTGTACAGTGACTGATGCTGTGTCTCTCGCTCACTGACATATCTCTTTGTGTTCCTGCGTAACTACGGCTCTGCCCAGTGACTGATGCCGTATTTCCAGCTCACTGACATGTCTCTCTGTCTTCTTGTGTAATGACAGTTCTGCACAGTGACTGATGCTGTGTCTCTCGCTCACTGACATATCTCTCTGTGTTCCTGCGTAATCATGGCTCTGCCCAATCACTGATACTGTGCTTCCAGCCGCTCTGTCAGTGATGTCAGTGAACCCCCCCGACACACCGGGCAAGCTTCCTTATGCCCGCCAGCTTTCCCAGGGCCTAGCACTGATCCAGCTGCAGATTGGGCTCCTCAGGGAGTCAGTGTGGGTTTCCAGAACTCAGCTCAGCTTTCATGACATGAGGAAACTAGCCATCCAGATAATTGCCAAGAGGGTAAGTATGCGATCACAGTGTAAACTGCTTTCACATGCCTGTCTGTGCCAAACCTTCAGATAAAGTACACAAGGTGCAGGTTTCTCTTTGAGTGACTTTAGAACATCTATTGTGAAACCATAATGAAAACATGCATGGGCCCCAGGCTTCTCTCTCCGCTTTCTCTCATCTTCTCTGACAGATGACCTTTGTTTAGTCATCGTATAGCTGTACTGGCTCAACGGTGGTTTTGCACATCCGTTCTTGAATTTCCAACCACAGCTCTCACCCTCAGCTCATCGTTTCTTATGCTCTTCCTTTTCTTTTCTGCACCCATTTAAGTCTAATGGCAACAGGCGTCTCACTCTAATTTGACTTTTTTGCATTTGTGTTTCAAATTTTAATCTTTTAAAACTTTCAATCTTAACTTTGTGCCATTCACTATCACAATTAGGAATAGATTCTGAAACTTACAGCATTGGAGCGGCCTGCACTTTTTCAAATTATTATTGGCTCATTATTCATAATTATTATTCATAAACAGTTCTGAATACATCAGTATGGTGATATTTGTTCCAATATGCATTTTATACATGTTATACGGTTTTGTGTCATGGATTTTCACGTCAATGAAAATGCATCAAAAAATTTGAATCTCTTGATAAGTTAGTTAAGAAATTTATAAGAAGGCCAATTGGGCCCATCAAGCTTATTTGAGGAGAACTTAACTAATAGCTCAGAGCTGTCAAAATCTTATCTAGCTCTGATTTAAAGGAACCCAGGGTTTTAGCTAAGGCTACACTAGCAGGGAGACTATTCCATACTCTAACTACACACTGTGTAAAGAAGTGTTTTCTCAAATACATTTTAAAATGTTCTCCCGCTAATTTCCACTTATGGAAATAGTATTTAAATTAATATTGAAATAGCCATTTGGCTAAACAGCATCCAGACCTGTTAGAATCTTATATACCTGGATCATGTCCCCCCTTAGTCTCCTTTGTTCGAGGCTAAACAGATTTAGCTCAGCTAACCTCTCCTCATAAGACATTCCTCTAAGACCAGGAATTATTCTTGTATTTGCTAGGTTGCACCCAGGTAGGGTGACCAAACCTGCACACAATATTTTTGGTGGGGTCTTACCAAGGAATTGTATAATCTTAGCATCGCCTCCCTTGTCTTAAACTCTACACACCTGGAGATGTAACCCAACATCCTATTGACGTCTTTTATCGCTTCCCAAGTTCCATTTTTAATTGCAATATTAAGCATTCTGAGTGTATTCTTGCTGTCCATCCTATGGTATTGGGGTAACCGCTCCTTTAAGAGACTGTCCTTTGACATCAGTCACATCACAGCCTTCATTTTGTACTTCTCTCAATGGAGTGAGTGCAACTCCTGCATGCTTGTTATATATTCCCCTTAATTTTCTTTATATTGTGCTTATAATTGGCTGTGGTTAAGCATGTCCATGCTGTTGTTATGAAATATACAACTGCGTACTATACTGGAATATAAAAATAAAACACCAGGTCACCTAATCACTAACTTTCTAACTGTAGGTCAATCATATTCTCATGAAATGCTCACTTTATAAAAAACAAACAAACAAAAGGAAACATCCGTCTTGTCATTGTCTCCTCTGTCATTGTCCCCACTGTCTTTGTCCACCCTGTAATAGTCCTCTCTGTCATTGTCCACCCTGTCTTTGTCCTCTGTCATGCTTCTTTACCTGACAGGGTGAACAAGCCTTTTCTTGCATTTTTTATGTTAAAAGAAAATGTCCATATAATTACAAAATTATTCATGTAAAAACAGCACTTGATATTGCGGTTCCCTTTTCCCATGTAACTGCACTATTAAGGACAGTGTAATACACTAACAGGACACATCATCATTTAAATTTTTGTGCTTATATTTGCATTACTTCTCTTTCAAGTGAGTACAGGGAGTCTTATTGCTGTTATTCAGTATGTTACTGAGTCCAAGCGTTGTTTACACTGTAATACCATTGTCCAGCCTGTTATTTTCATGTTTTATCAAAATAAAAAAGAATGTATTTTGCCTAATAAAACATCATCATAGATTTAGTGGACAAATAACATACTTTTGGTTTTTTATTTACATATGTTTTCTGTTCACTGCTGTGCGGAACAGAGCACATCTGTGGTGGATTTTGTGAATGAAACAAATATAATAAAATCTTGAGTTTTTTGAGAAAAAAAAGAATTATTGTTGAGAAAGGGATGCAATATCTCTATGAAAATGACATTTCTTGTAACACAATGCAACTGAAAAACCTTTTGTTGTTTTTGACACAATTTGTGGTTGAATTACAAATTGTCCGCTCACACACAGTTAAACTCCATACAGATGTTTTCTGAATAATATAATAAACTTTCGAAGAAATGAAGAAAAAAGTAAACTGAGAATTATTAGACTATAAAGCTCATTTGAAACATTTCAAATCAATGTAACCTCCTAAATTAACAACAGATCATAGGAAGACTCTTTGAAATTAAATCACGCTGCAGTGTGTTTTATAAACAAGACCCTGTATGAACCATTTAATAATAGACCGAGGAACTGATTCTGTGTCCTGACAGGATCCAAAATGTCCGGTGATAGATGAGAGGGAGAATATCCTGTTGTTCCAGCATGTGCCAAGATCTGAAAACCTTCTTAAGAGACTGAGGGAATATGACACAATACAGGATGGAGATCTAATCGAGGTGGTGCTGTCCGGTAAGCTGCTGCAGGTCTGTCATGTGGTCTTTTCAGGGCCCCCCCAGTGAAGTGACAGCTTGTTGCCAGCAGAGGGGCTCCAAGCCTTATAGGCACATGCAAATGCATGGTCTGAGTGGTGGTTAACACCACAGATATGAAAACGTGAATACGGCAACTGGCCATTGTTGTATGTCGCCGCTATGCGTCTGTGGGTCCACCATATCAGAGCAGTCAAGATCCACTAATAGACAGATATAGTGGCTTAATGGTACAGTGGGCTAAGTCTCAGTGCCTGTGATCAGAAGATTGCTGCTTCAAACCCTGCCTTGTCTGTGGGCCCGTGGGTAAGGCCCTTAACTCCCTGCTTCAGGGATGCTGACCCTACACTCTGACCTCCAGGCTATGGAGAGCAAGATGGGGTAGGTAAAGAGAAGCATTCGAATGTGTTCCTGTGTTTGATTTGTGTAAAGGGCAAATAACTGATTTACCCTAGTCAAATTCAATGCGCACTGAGAGATGCAGACTTTGTAAAACAAAATCCACTGCAACTCACTTCTGAACTGATTTTCATAAAGTCTGAATTATAGACATGTATAGTAATATTGTATTACAGTGGTACCTTGGCTCACAAACTTAATTCATTTGAGGACTCAGTTTGCAACCCGAAAAGTCTGCGACCTGAATCAATTTTTCCCATTTAAAATAATGCAAATACAAATAATTCATTCAAACCTCAGAAACACTTTTAAAAAATTTTTTATGTTTTGTCTGTCACCAATACTATAGACTTAAATTAAAATAACCTTAAAATAACACAAATAATGCTAAATTAAATAAAATCGTACAACTGAGCATACACTGGTTGGCAGGCTGGTCGCTCGAAAGACGCCAAAACACAGAAAAGAATCACAAAATATCCCTCCAAAAAACTAAACAATTAACATTGCAAGACTAAGTAACAGTCAAAGACAATACAGTAATTTTGAAAATGTAATTTTTTTATTATACTGTACATTATATGATGCCATGCATTGTATGGCGTTTAACTTCTTTGTTTGTACTGTAAACAAACAATACGCAATTGCCACTATGTATGAATGGAGAATACAGCACTTAAATAGGACTTAATTTATGTTATTAATGAATTACTGCAATTTTATGTATAGATATGTGACTGTTAAAAACCATCACAAACATGTTTATCAATCACTGAAAGGTACTGCTGTAATAGTACGTTCTCTCTCTATTTTTCTTTTCTCAGATATTCGACCTCTGAAGAGATATAGTAAAGACATACATCTTTTATACATTCCACAACCCTTCTTGGGCATCATGTAAACTTCTTTGTGTTTCGGGTTGTTCGTTGCGGTGCTTTTGGGGGATGTTTGTGTGTTTGCAGCCTCAAACACGGTTTGCAAACCGGTACAAAAATTTTTCAAACATCTGGTTCGTAACCCGATGTGTTTGTTTACAGGACTGTTCGTGGGTCGAAGTACCACTGTATAATAATATGCAGTATTATATCATATTATATTATATTGTAGTACTATATGTGTCAGTATCCGAAGTGAAGTAAAGAAGATTAGAATAAAATATTTGAGATACTTGTGACATTGCATAATGGCAGGAGCTGGTATAAGGATAAACTGACCGGATGTTCTTCTCCCAACTGGAATCTGGGGAACAAAAATAGTCTTATTTTATTAATGAAATGATTTAGTTATGGATACAGTAACAAGCAACCAGCTGGCTTTTTAACAACAAAATAGATATAAGAATCTGTATATCTGGAGAAACTCACTAAAGCTGAAATTCTAAATCATTTACACTTGATTCTGCCTATTCGTCATAGATTAGAGTTTGCATGTCTCATTGGAAGTTGTGGCTATTTAAATGGTTCAGATTTTGGTATAGGGTTCATTAGATCCACCCCCTGTAACTGAATTTAATTCCAGTAAGTAACTAGCATCATGTATATATATAATACATTCAATGCTACACATTTATAGCAATCCAAATTCCATAAAAATCAGTTCAGAATTAAATGAGTTAAAGTAGATTTTGTAGAGAAGTCTGCATCTCTCAATAGACATTGTATTTGTTTACGGATCTTGACTCCAGTATGGCAGACCTGCAGATGCACTATCAAATCACAAACGCAGCGTTTATTTCTCCATGGCTATGTTAAACACTGTCACTAGGTTTTATATAGAATTCTTGCTACCTGGTCATTTGAGTTTAGTGTCTGGTGGTTTATTATGCTACTTAAACATGTACGGTGAATTCAGCATACCAGCAAAATGCATCAGTAAGTTTTTCTGACAGACTATTATGTTGTCAGGCCCCACTTCCAGGTCTGAGACGAGGCGCAGCTCACACATCTTGGTTGTACAATCATATCGCACCCCGACGTTCTGTAACCACTGTGGTGAAATGCTGTGGGGTCTCATACGGCAAGGCCTCAAATGTGAAGGTGTGCCCCACAACCGTCCTTATCCTTATTACAAATTTGTAGTAATGTGTAGGAAATCACATTATTTATTTAGAATAATTAATTTATTTGTTAAAATAAAGTGTTTAATTATACCCTCTCCTTACATGTTTTGTAGCTTGTGGGCTAGACTTCCACAAACGTTGTGTCCTTAAGTTGTCCAAAGACTGCAACCGAGAGAGGCGGCGCTGTGGGTCCAGCCTGTCCCTCTTCCAGCCCAGACGGCCCAGAACGTCGTCCCTGTCCACGCAGGCCGGGGGGAGCCTAGAGGAGGTGTGGGGGAAGCCATTTACTCTCCTCACTTTGACCACACTGCCGCTTTTTCTGCGCTCCAATCTGCTCTCCCTCTCTCTGCAGATCAGCATGTCGAAGCCGGAGTCCCGGACGCGGCCCACCTCATGGGTGGAGCGGCCGCTGTGGTTGGGCAGGGGCCAGGCTGAGCAGGGCCGCGTTCCGGTGCCACACACCTTTCACATTCACACTTACACCAGGGCCACCACCTGCCAGCTCTGCCATCGAATGCTCAAAGGCCTCTTCCGTCAGGGCCTGCAGTGCTCTGGTAAAGCATTTAATATCGATGTATAAACATCATATTGATGATAATGTGAGCCAGCAGTAGTGCCGGCACTGTGTTAGGACCATGTGGCCGTGATGGGAATCTCACTGGCTAAAATCCCCTCAGTAGTGATTTTACTGTTTGGCACTTGAGTAAGGCCCTGAACCCTAATTGGTCCAGGGATACTGGCTGACCCCAAATTAACAACTGTATGCTGCTTTGGATAAAGGTGTCTGATAGATAAATAAATGTAATGTACATATGTTTGCCAAATTTGGTCAGCTGGTTGGAGTAAGATTTTCAGTTTGAAACTGAAGTCTGCACACGCATTGACATGTATGTAACATGGTCATGGCTTTATTACCTTGTAATTAGTTGGTGTGGTACCTACCCCAATGCATTTGATATAGCTAATTTTACTATATTTAATAATATAGATTTGCCGTTAGATTTCTTGCATGAGTGTGAGAGTCTGAAAGTATGGGTGTTACAGCAGGTCCCTGAGAGTTAGCAACCCTGTGTACACAGGCTCAGTGGTATGATCCTACTGCTGTCTTATCTACAACAAAAGCAAGTTAGGCCCATGTATGGATTGGTAGTGCATAAAAAACAGACCAGTGACCTGAATAGTATTTATTAATGAATAAATCAGAATTTATTGCCTGCTAGTAACTGTTTATACTGGGCAAAAGCCTTACATTTACATTATGCTGACGTTAGTGTAAAACTGTAATTTTATGTTTTTTTTCAAACTGTATTTGCTTAACATGTCAAAACATCATGAAGGTCACCACCATCTAGTATAACACTATATTTCTTTAATTGTGACTACTAGCATTCCATGTTTTGTCTAATCAATGCCTTATGATATTAAGGGGGCTGCTGGTGAAATTATATGAATTTATGGAATGGGAACCAAAGTGGTGCTTATCTATCCATTCAGCTAGATATTAATGACATTTTGTGGAAGTTATTTTTTATTGTATTGTTGTTTATTACCTGTGCAGGGAACATATAGTTTTGGGGACTGGTCCGCTGCTGTGGAAACTTACTTCTTAACCATTTGATAGACCTTTTTCAAACTTTGCAGACACATTGTCTGGGCAATGAACTGGGACTGATTAAACTGCGATCACAGCAAAACTGTAGGAGCGCCACATAGTGATGGCATAGATAAGCATATTATCATTTGATCCCATTAGGACAGTAACAATAAAAAGGTTTGTCATGGATCCTCTTACTGTTATGTCATGGAAAATGTTGATCATAGTGCCAATGAAAAAGTAATACTGCATTTTGCAGTTGATCCATTCAGTGATTGTAGAGATTGTAGAGGTTAGGGGTGTGGGAGGAATAAAGATTGGATGTGGGGGAGGGGTGATGGGCTTGTTGGGGGAATACAATGCTGTTGTTCCAGCTGCGTCATTTCTAGATTCTATAAATTTTAATGTTAAATGTTTTTGGAATTAATATCCACTTATAACCCAGATAAATAGCTTTAAACAAGTTTCTATGGCCTAAAACTTTGGCACAGTACTACTGTATATGCTTAATGTTTGTTTCTTGGGGTAAACCCTATTCCCTTGGCACAGACTGCAAGTTTAACTGTCATCGCCAATGTGAGCCGCAGGTCCCCAGTGACTGTCCTGGGGAGAGGAGGTCAACCAATGGGGAAGGTGAGACATCAAAGGGAGGTGGGCAGGGATTGGTCATTACATCTGACCCTACTTATATTATCAAAGAAACAAACACGATCCCTACAGTTACACATGGAGGAGGTTTTCTAACGTGAGGATGTTCTGACTGAGAA
This sequence comes from Mormyrus proboscirostris, assembly GCA_026779585.1. Classification (NCBI taxonomy): domain Eukaryota; kingdom Metazoa; phylum Chordata; class Actinopteri; order Osteoglossiformes; family Mormyridae; genus Mormyrus; species Mormyrus proboscirostris. The sequence goes on along the minus strand of JAODKF010000002.1, from coordinate 16,405,816 downwards.
TTGAACCTGGACTGTGGTGGTGAGAACAACATATCCAGACAATCAGAGATTTTCTAAGATCATGAGTCTTCCAGTAGGACAAAGGCTTGAAACACACTTCAAAAAGCACCCAGAAATGGTGCTTACACAGGAAATTCTGTTTAGAAATAACCAGCAATAAATCTACATCAGGGGTCCCCAGCTATATTTGCCTGAGGGCCAATCATAAAGCCAAGGTCCACTGATAGAAAAGTGCCAACCATGGGGTACTACATTACATCGTCTGGACGAGGACCTGAGTCTGCCATTTGGTGACCACTGAGCTAGATCTAAATCCCATTGCACACTTGTGGAAATTCTGTGAAGACGCCATCAAATGGGGTAGCCAAGGGTGGCCTCAGCCACACCTTGGAATCCTCTGGCCACCTCTGCTGCTATCTCCAATTGTGATTGTAGAAATATAATTTCAGAAGAAAAACCTTCAAATGCTGTTGTACAGTACTGCATGGTTAACTATGTAGGAACTGGAACCTATATCATGAAACAAAATCAGTGTTAGAATATACAGTACAGTAAAACCGGTCGACACTCGTGCGACCAGCTTAAAAGTGACGACTTATAGAATTGACGAGATACACCAAGTCGACACTTTGGCGACTTATGTCTATCTCGCCGTTTTGCCGACTAGTAAATATAACACCATACCTCTACTCATCACGGCCTCGGCATCCTTCCTTGACCAATCAGTATATGCAGTATAGGTTCCTATAAAGCCATCCAAGTCTTTTACAGACTGCCATGATGTTATTGCCACCGGTCTGTCCAATTTCAGCTGAATGTTGAACCCTCAAAACAATCTATTGTGCTCTGTCATGGATTGCTAATGGAAGAACTGACAGGTCTGCTGCACGCATTGGATGAATCATGCTCTGCTGTTAATTGTATGGAGCGCTATACCAAGCATAATTGCATCGCACTACTCTTCGAGTGCAGCGTTCATGTCAGGGTCTTGACCTGTAAATTCTACTGTGATACTACACCGCACTATACACGCGAGACTTAAGACCAGGGAGCAACTAGTGCAATAGGTGGGGATTCCCCGTTTCTGCCGTGGTGACAAGCATGCGGTAGGAATGCAGCGATTGGGGTGTCAACTTATAGGTAGGAAAAGCCATTCGTTTGTGTTGTTCAGGATCAGGATTTAGGTGACGACTAAGGGAATTTGACGACTTACAAGCGGCGATTTACACAAGGAGTTTTAAAGGAAACATCATTAGGAAAAATGGGGACTTTTGCTTGAGCGTCGACTTGTGCACATTGACGAGTTACAAGTCGGCGACCAGTTTTACTGTAACTTTCAGTTTAACAAATTTAATGAATGCAATCTAAGACAATCAATATTTTCGAGATACTTTGATTGGTCAAATCACATTTCAGATCCATGAACCTAAATAAACCAATGTCATCTCATTATATCAGAAATCAGAGTTACCTCTACTTAACTCAAAGTTATCCAGCTAAGTAAGAAATCTGGCTTCGTGATACAGACCTCTACCCTCAAATTGTGTGGCTAGGTCATTTACACTGCTGCGCTCCTGAATGAAAAGGTTATTGCTCTTTAAATTTAATTAATTTAATGACCTATATTTTTAATTAGTTAGCAATGTTCCACTTCAAACACATTGGAATGGAACAAACAGAGCTGGTTAGATGATGACGATGAAAATAACAAAATTTCTTGGTATTTGTCACCTGATGAAAATCGTTGGCTGCCCCTGGCAGCGCGCCCAGCCCTTAAAATATAACTGGCTTTGATTGCCACCCCGATTAGGTGCCACTGCTATCAAATCTGGGAGAAGTGGAACAGTGTGAAGAGAATAGTGGTTCAGTGAAATGATGTAGGGAGGTCATTCATTGCAATGGAAAAAAACGTTTTCTAAAGGATGCAATGCCAAGTATTCAGTTAATAATCAAGTCAATAAATTAATGTCTCTTCCATTGTGAAAGGATATGTTAAGTGTAATTGCAAAGTCCTGTAATTTTAATGGTTAAATAAGAAATTGCTGAAAACGAGTTTCGTCATCTTCGCACTTTAATGGTAATTTGTGAGTTGCGCAAAGGTGCCAATACTTTTAATCCCATATATCTGTCTCATTTTATGTTTACAATATGCAAAACAAACAGCATTACAGCACAATAACTACAGTGATACCAAACATGGGGGTAAGCAGGGCAGAAGTAGAAACTGGCAATGGTTTGTGTTTCATTTTAGGTTTTGTGTGTTTCATTTTATATAGATTCTGAAGCAAATTCCATGGAGAAATTTGACATGTTTGACAGGGACATATATGTGGATCCATCGAAATGTTTACCTCTGGATGTAAAGAATGCTGAGGTCTCTCTGGATCCAGATCTGACTGATGATTCTGTGGAGGACCAGCCCAAGATCAGGTAACAGGCAGGGGGGGGGGGTGTTTCCCAGTACTAAGGACAACATACTTGTGGTTTTGGAAAGAGTGTCTCAATAACTTGCCTCCCATGGATGAACTTGGGACACAATGAATCACGGGACTGTTCTTCTTATTGAGGATGCAATGACGCATCCTTGATATGTTATAATGGTGGGTTGGCAGGGGAGAGCTGGGTTGGAGTGAATTCACTTAATGTATTAAATTAACTGTAAATTAAAAATAAAGTTGTTCTCCAAAGAGGGGGGAAGGTGGTTGGGGTTACAAAAATATATATATATTTTGGGTGGGACAAGAGAGGATTTTTACCATCCTCCACAGTTCAGTTCTTGACTACTGGAACTACTTCAGCAACAGAAGACGATGTCACGTGGGTATGCGGTAGCACCAGATCAATAAATAAACCGGCGTCTTCTTGCTCTTTATGTCCTCTTTCCTCGCAGCCCCTGTTTTGGCAGTAACATACCCCTGATGCGAGTGGTTCAGTCTGTCCGCCATATAAAGCGTAGAGACAGCAGTGTGCTAAAAGAAGGCTGGTTGCTGCACTACACGAACACTGATACAATGGTATGACTTACTGCCTCACTAGTGGGAGGTCACTAACTTACTTACATACTGATATGGATTGACTGGATCATTGACAAACCGATTCTTCTTCACTGATATACAGTTATGTTTTCATTGATTCACACCATAGTATTTGTTTTGCTGAATTACTGACATAGTGTGGGTTTACTGCTCTATTTATACTTTAGTATGGTTTAAATGGCCAACTGGCACCATACTGTAGATGGTTTGCTAGCTCAGTAATCCAATAATTCACTGACACATTTATGATAACAGAAAATCTATACATTCATTGATGGTATTGAAACAGAATAACAAGTAAAGGACACTGAAAAATACACTGCTAATGACTATTGCATACAAGTATATTTTCGTAGATGTACTTTGATACAATGAAAAATTCTCATTCTTCTTCAGAGAAAACGGCATTACTGGATTCTGGACACAAAGAATATCACTCTATACCAGAATGAGAACAGCACCAAGTACTACAAGGTTTGTTGTTGTGTACTTGCTTGTACTGCCTAATACTGTAAGATTTAATTTGTATTTTGTAATACAAATTGCAAGTGGTTCCGTCAAATTTCTTATTTTAATTTGTAAATTTGTAATTTAATTTATTGAAAACCTCTAAAACACACATGTCAAACTCTGTGGGTCACATCTGGTTTGCAGCATAAAATAATTCTGATATCCCGCTAAAAACGGCCCAGGAATAGTGGCGTAATGGTACACAAAAATCACAATTCAATATAAACCTTGGCTTGGGTTCACACAAGGGGTTCAGTACAATTTTGGTGCACAGAAGGGAAAACAGAAGTTGTTTTGAAATTATTTTTTACTAAAACTGAAAAAACAAACACAGTTAGGTACAGCAAGAAAACAAAGGCGATGTGTCTGATGTCGACATTGTCTGAAAATTCAGGCTGGAAGGATGTTATAGGTAGTAGAAGCGTCAGTCAGCAGGGTAGTCAGGATATCTAATCTGGGGTCTCCAGGCAGCTCAGCCCAGGAGGAGTAGGGGAAATAAAATGTGCAATTAGCAAATGTAGGGGAGAGTAGAAGCAGTGCAAATAGAGAGATGAGTGCAATATGTAAGCTCCAGCAGATATGGTTATGGTAAATGGTAAGTAGATAAGCAGGAGGGCATGCGGAGTCCCTGAAATGTCACCAATTCCACAAGGGAGTGTGAAGCTAGAGTGACAGCACTGACAGTTCAGTTCACCCAAAGCCAATGGCATCGATCCCCACCCAACTCTACACCTCACACTGTAGGCGTGATTGGGGGTGAGCAGATAGCTACACACGTGGACAAAATTGTTGGTACCCTTCAGTCAATGAAAGAAAAACTCACAATGGTCACAGAAATAACT
>JAODKF010000002.1:16372663-16386955 GCA_026779585.1 Mormyrus proboscirostris | reverse complement strand
AATCAATTTTTTAACTGAAAAAGTCAGGGGGTCGTCTTATACGCCCAGTCGTCTTATACGCCGGAAAATACGGTACTATAATCGCCACCTACTGATCTTTCTTGGTATGGCTGTACTATCTCTAGTCTCAGTATGCTATACAAGCACTAGGTGGGCAGGTAAGTGACTAGTTAAAAGCAGGGATGGATTACTGAACAGTCCTACCAGGACCAGGGTCTCAAGAGCTCTGGTGCTCTGCACAAAGATGCTACTGTAATATAGGATTATACTGGGTTTGTTCATCTCATGTCTGAATGTTGATTTATTTCCACAAAATTCACCAGAATCTATCATTTAAGGGGCTATTTTAAAACATTTTCTCACAGGGGAGCATACCCCTGGACCCCGCTTCACAATAATGATGTTCGGGATTATACACAGGCTGTTTATATATCTGGGGCCAGGGGCCAACAAGGTATGTGTTAAAAGTGTATTGCATACATAGCACTCCCACCCCTGCTCACCTCCTAGGCATGGAAAAGAGTTCGGCCTGGGAATTTTTTTCACTATCAGCCCTGTTATTAGTATGTGATATGAGTCAGTGGATTTTATTTTGGTAAATCACTGGTTGAATGTGCCTTCTTTCTTCTGAATCTTCCTTGAATCTGCAGTGAGTACTGTTTTAAGAAAAATGCCCGATAATTCAGCCATAATATTATGACCATCATAGGGTTAAAAAGTTTGAGATTAAGCCGTTCTCATGACTTTTGCGGTGTTTTTTATATGTTGTTTTGTTGTTTCTGTTAAGCCGTTGGATAGAATAAAAAAAAAACATTTGGAGACGATTGAAATATTATGATTGTGTTTAATCCTGGTTGCAATGTGAGACGCCAGTTTCTATGCGGAACACGTGTGTTCTTGTTAAATGAGCAAAATGGTGTAACGTGAGTTTGGTAATGCTATATAGCGCCGAGGTAACTCTAACAGGCTAATGTTTTCAGGCTTAGAGCCACTATAAGGATTTTGTGAACGTTTTGAAGTGGTATGTTGGAGTGTGACGCTAATGTGCTTTTGCTACTGTTTAAATAACATTCTGTGAGATGCAGCACTTTGCACTGCTCACTTGTCTTATTGATAGTGTTCTTTGTCACTTTCTTGAACTGGTATTTTTACACTGCCCAGGGAGTGATACGCAAACTTTTATTCAACATCACAAAGTACTTACAAACATTCATCAGTTTTTGACACGCACAGCGACGCTGAACTGAAACTTATATTGGGTTATTGACTTGACTGACTTTTTTCATATTGACTGGCTATTGGGGGAATTATTTGTTTTTTTTTCTGTACTGTTTATGTGTTTTATAAATTCATGTGGTGTGTTTAATAAACATTGTTACTGCCCTCTTTCTGTTCAAGCTGTGGTCATAGATAATTCACTCCTAGGATAGTGAGGGTGCCAAGCACAAAAGATGGTAAATGTTCTGTCCTTGTGGAATTTGAGTCAGGTATTGCTAATGCTCTGATCGGGCCCAAGTTGCCCTTTGGCATATAGAATTTCAGTGATACCACTATAATGTGGCGTCTAGATAGCATTGAAGCACTCACATAGGCTGTCCCAGACCCCAGTAACTCTAGTAACTTAGACGATGGTAGCCGCACTGATTCTGACCATAGCATGACTCCTCTAATTCATAGGTCTAGAAAGACTCCTAGCCATCAGAAACCCTCCTTGGAAGCATCTGAGCAGGTAAAGCCCAAATCGACACCTAGAGGGAGAGATGCCCTCATTTCATCTGACAACCTAGATGATGATGTGCTGAATGTAAGACGCATTGTTGTTGAACACGTGATAAAAAATGATGCTTCCAATTCACAAAATCAGTCCAAGAGGTTGCGCTCTTTCTCAGGCAAAGTGTCAGGGTCAGTCCCTGTTGTCTCACTCTGTGTCCCTTCCACGTTTGACCAGCAGGTGTTGCTGGTCATCCCGTCCTTCATGTTAGTCTTTGTGTTTTCCCCCATGTTCTCTGTTGGCGTGCTGAGCAGCCAGTTGTCTGTGTACCCTTCTGTCCTGTATTCAAATCCCACCTTCTCTGTTTTTGTATTTTTGATCCCTAGTGTTTCATTCGAATTTCTCTAGTACTTATGTCTGATTTTGTAGTTGGTTTTTATTTTTGTTCCTTGTGCCCCTGCTTGTGTCTTTACCTGTTGTAATTCCTTAGTGTTGGTTTCTATTTTCCTGTTTCTTTGGTTAGTTCTTAGTTTCCCTGTCTTGCTCATTTTGAGTTTATTAGTCTCACCTGTCCTGTGTTAGTCTTGTTACCCAGTGTTGGTTTCTGTATTTAAGTCCCTGCTTCTGTTCTGTTCCCTAGTGGTGCGTTGATTGTTGGTGATTGTGTTTGATGTTGCGACATGCTCAGTGTTAGATGTGTATTTGGTTTGTTATTTAATCTTTGTTAATCCCTTTTTAGTTTTTGTCCCCTTGTGGTCCTTTGATTTGCTGTGTCTGTAGTGTTTTTCTGTTTTGTTTAATAAACCCCCATTTTGTGTTCCTGGACTCGCCAGTGGGTCATTCACCCTTCTTGTGCACTACGCCTCGTTCCCGCACCTGAGCCGCCCGCATTGGTGACACAAAGTGCCTAAGCCACCAGGTGAAGCTTACTTTGAGACATAGCTGCTTCATGTAGAGTTGATGTTCCATGACCATATTTCTATCGAGGTGCAGCAAAGAAAAATATTAGAATTTGCTTCCCCCATCTGATATTGTGAGGCAATTAGGTTCCTCAGCTCATCCCAGAGATTACATGAGGCTGCTGGAGTCTGCTTATGGCCTTGTAGAAGATGGCAAGGAGATATTTACCAAATTCCTGAATACAAACTAAGATCCTGGAGAGAAGGCTTTCAATTATCTGCAAAGGCTGCAAAAACTGCAGAGCACCGCGGTGAAAAGGGGAGGGGTATGGCCGTCTGACCTACAGTAAACCGTCATTTGATGGAACAGTCCACTTAGCGACTCCCCATGTTGTACCCAGACCTCAGCCGAAAGCCTGGTTTTGTTTTTGATGGCCACACAGCCAAAGCATGTGAGAATTCCATGGACAGAGCCACAGTCGACCTGAAGTACAAAGAGCTGAAGGTAAAGCAAGACAAGTGGAGAGCAAAGCAGGGCTCTCATTTAAACTGAGCGGGGCTTTGGGAGAGGGACATCCTGGAGCCAGTGGAAGAGTCAGTGGTCCCAAAAGTAAATTTAAAACACGAAAAGCCAAGTGTTGTTCCCTTACACCCACTAGGGATGAACTTGTGAATGGATTAGTTGGATCCAGATCATTAGCAGATGTCACTATTGGAGGGATCCTCATCGATTCAGGCTTACAAATGACCACAATTTCCAAGTCATTTTTTGACACCCACTTATCTTCACATCCAGTTTGTTCCTTAGATTACCTAATTGAAGCGTGTGCCCTACATTGACTACAATGAAGTTGATGTACTCTTTCCCAAATATTTCCCGATCACAGTGCCTCTGTTCAAGTCTCTGTCCTCATTGGCACTAATGCTCTGGACATTTTGTATGAAGGATTTGATGGAAGTAACAGTGGGCCTGTTCTTGAGAACTGTACTTATGCTGTTCTCATCCAGCATCTGCGCAGCCTTAACAAGTGCAAAATGGCGGACAACGACAGCGCGGGTGTAGTCAAATCCCTGGAAGGGGGCGCCTCGGCGGGCACCAGGGGTTCGCAGCCAGAAGGGGGTGCCTCGGAGGGCACGGCGACGAGCAAGTCCGGAACCTTGGGCAGGTCCATAACCTCGGGCAGGGTTGCCCGAGCACGTGTCCTTACGGACTCTGCCCCTTGAAGAGCCTGGGGAACCCGCGGAATGGCGTCCCTCACCACGCGTATCCCCCCCCCTTGGCCCAGGCGCACATGCCGATAATGATATGCCTCCTTTGGAGGCGGCAGCTCATCGGCGGGGCTGACCAGGAAGGCGGCAGCGGTGTTCTCCCAGGCAGGGAGCAGGCTCCCAGGTAGAGGGTCGGAGCGTCTTCCTGCTTCCCTCTACGCCGCTTCTTTTTCTGCCACCCGGACCCCGTAGCAGGAGGCGGGGTTGCTTCCGCGCAGGCGACAGGCTGGGGCTCTCTCTCTCTCACCCGGAGGACAAGCTGTTGCAGAAGGGAACGTACTTCCGCCATGTTGCGCTCCTCTGTCAGTGAGGTCACTCCCTGCAGGAGATCCCAGCTCCGCTCCGTGAGGGCGAGTAAGCCGGGATCCTCACGGATCTCCGGCAGCTCGCGCCAATACACTACCTCATGCAGCAGGACGAGCCAGAGATCCTCGCCCTGCTGCGGTGCGTCTTCTTGGAGACTTGTCATTCTGTCACATACCGCCGGGGACAAGTAGGCGAGCGGGCGGGCGAGCGAGCAAGCAAGCAAGCAAGCAAGCAGGCTGGCAGGCAGGTGAACAGGTACCAAGGGCTTTAATGGACACAGGTAACACGCACGAGACATTACAATGACAAGTTTGGGGAATACCGACTGAGACATGGACTAAATACACATGACAAGCTGAACTCAACAAGCAACAGGTGGAAACAATCGGGTATAAACACGAGGTAACGAGGTAGGCGTGGCACACAGGAGGATCGGACAGAGCTGGGCGTGACAACTGGCTATTGGGGAAATTGTTTTTTTCTATACTATTTATGTGTTTAATAAACACCCCACATGAATTTATAAAACATTGTTGCTGCCCTCTTTCTGTTCAAGCTGTGGTCATAGACAATTCACTCCTAGAACCCAACCTAGTTCTGATCTCGGGTGCAAACATTTATTATTCAGGTTAATGAGGTAACTTCATTCTTATGCCAAGTTAAAGTGTCTTACATGTGAAAATGATTCCATGAACCACTCTTTGACAATTCAATGCTGATGAATCTTGGCATGATCATTATAGATTATGCCTATGCCATTAGGAAAAAAATCCATTGATGAGATAACCTGGCCATTCTGTAGATTTAGGCATTCAGCTGACTTCACTACTTTATTACTGCATAACGTTGTTGAACTGTAATAATAATCCAATCATTGGACAGACAGACACTGACAGGACTCATGGTGTTCATGTGTTTCTTTTAATGACAGCAGTCAATACAACAACTGAACTAAACATCAGAACATTTCTTTTTTATGACAATTATCCACAGTGTGCAGCTTTTCTCAGTGCAGTGTATCTTTTTGTGCTTCTGGAAGAACATTTCTAGAGCCTCTTGATATGGGAAGTCAGAAACATCTGGCCCATTTATTGAGATCCGCAAGATGGTCTCCTTGCAGCCTATTGCAATGTTTGTCTTGACCTGCAAATACATTAACTATTAGGCTTTAAAAGTGATACCTTAAAATAGTGATAGTTTGAAGCATAAAGTCCCACTGTGAGACATATTTATTACCCCGTTCATAGTTGAGAAGTCCCTCTCACAGTTTACACTGTTGACCGGTTGGTTGACGTGACATATTTTCCAACACGCACTCTCTGTCCGCTGGTGGTGTTTACAGCAGCCTCTCACATGATATCTCGCAGTGATCCTTTTATCTCACTTTTCTCATGTTTTCGCTTCTTTACTGTTTGATCTTTACTGTTGGGTATATCTTAAGGATGAATATCTACCTTTTTGGAAGTACTTTACAGCCAGAAGGTGGACTATTTCCAGTGCTCATCCCAGCAGGATACTGCTCAATTGCAATATAATTGCAATTTCATCAGACCTCAGAATGAGACTTTTTAAAGCGTATAAGATTGGACAAGGTTACAAAAGGATTTATAAAGACATGGGCCTCCAATGTGCACAATCAGGCTGCAATCCAAACTTTCTCACTTCCATACTACACGTTTTCTGTACCCAGCCAAAAATGAAGAAACTGTAAGCCTCCAGGCTTTTAGTCATTTTCCTTTGCTTCAGTCACCAACGACATCTGAAGAAACAGACAATTCACAATATCCTTAAAATTTAAGTCAGAAAGAGTCAGAAGGGAGAAGGTCAACTTAAGTCAAAACTTTGACTTTCAATGTGTATGAGTCCCATCCAGTAATATCAGGTTTCTCTTTATGTGTATTACTTGCATCCAGTGGTAGCCGATTCAAATATGCAGAATGCTCCATTTCTACGACTAGCAAATGCACCAAGATGGTGACTATAGGCGAAGTGAGGCGATTAGACCTGTCACGATAACAAATTTTGCTGGACGAAAAATTGTCCCAGGAATTATTGCAATAAACGATAATATTGTCATAAAATAATATATATAATGTGCACATAAAGCAGTGAGGTCATATCCGCCAGTATGAAATATGGCTCACTTGCTTCCAGTTTAATTTACCATGAGTGCAAGAAAGTATAAACCTGTTTTCAGAAGCTAAAAAAACAATAATAATAATTTCCTAAGTGCACCATATCCTCAAAATACAATCAAGTTTTGAGTTTCCATGCACACCTCTGCGAAATTCATGCTTCTTGTCATGCTAATTCATGGAGCTGAAGCAGCAACCTCTCCTGTTCCCGTGTTTCTGTTTGACACTAAGAATAGCAAACACAGATTAACGCAATGTGTACTTAAGCACATATAGAACATACCAAGTTAAACATTCTCCGCTAGAATGACTGGGGATGTTCATAGTTACTTCATTGCCATATGCATACACTTTCACTGTCCGGGACTAAATCTATTAGCGTAAGCTAGAGCTAACACCAGCCACAAAGTTGAACGAATAAGACTCCCCTTTGTATCCTTGGATGTAAGACAAGGCAAACATCTTAAAGCCCTTCTCTAATTTACTCGTTGGTACTTTGGAGAAGGATTTACAAAAGCAATGTTCGTCGCTGATCATAAGTTTGGGCAAGTCCTGTAAACGGCATGTATAAACCAATGCCATTTTTCACAGACTGGAAATGAGCGAGCCGCAAATTTATCGCAGCCAGAAAAAATTATCGACCTCATTTTAATTATCGTGCGATTAATTGATTTATTGTTTATCGCGACAGGCCTAGAGGCGATTGCGCAATAAATTGCATTCCACCCAATGGGTAAAGCCTCATTCAGCCTCAGCTATTTTGCTTGCTGCACAAAACAACTTCTGAGCCAATCATAGTCTCTTTTTAAGAACATAAGAAATTTACAAATGAGAGGAGGCCATTCGGCCCATCAAGCTTGTTTGAGGAGAACTTAACTAATAGCTCAGAGTTGTTAAAGTCTTATCTAGCTCTGATTTAATGGAACCCAGGGTTTTAGCTTGCACAACATAAGCAAGAAGGTTATTTCATACTCTAACGACACGTTGTGTAAAGAAGTGTTTTCTCAAGTTTAAAATGTTCCCCCGCTAATATCCATTTATGGCCACGAGTTCTAGTATTTAAACTAATAATTGGCTGAACAGCATCCTGACCAGTTAGAATCTTATATACCTGGATCATGTCTCCCACCTTAATCTCCTTTGCTCAAGGCTGAACAGATTCAACTCAGCTAACTTCTCCTCATAAGACATTCTTCTAAGACCAGGAAACCTTCTTGTAGCCCTACGTTGAACCTTTTGCAAGGCAACAATGTCCTTTTTAAGGTACTCACTGGCGAGAGTGGGACATGGAAGCATCAACATACACACTGAGGTTATCAGTGGAACCTATAAAATTTCTGTACTTTACATTTCTGCTCCTTGCATGAATTACCTTACATTTATCTACGTTAAATTTCATCTGTCAGGTATCAGCCCAGTCGCTAATTAAATCAAGATCCCATTGTAGCCTCTGTGCTGCTAGTTTAGTATCTGCTACGCCACCCACTTTGGTGTCATCTGCAAATTTAACCAGTTTCCTGAATAAGGAATAAAGTAAATAAGGAACAATAGTGGTCATAAAATTGAACCCTATGGTACCCCACTATGAACACAGGCCCACTGTGACATTGTGCCTCTAAAAATTACCTGCTGCTTTCTGTCTGTTAACCAGTTTATGATCCAAGCTGCCACAGTTCCTAAAATCCCTGTAGTTCTGAGCTTAAGCAAGAGCTGTTTGTGGGTGGCAACATCAAAGGCCTTCTGGAAATCCAAGTAGATCACATCGTAGGCCTTTTTGAGATCAATTTCTCTTGTAGCTTCCTCAAAGAACTCATGTATATTTAGTTAAGTTCTTTCTTAAACTTTCTTAAAGCTTCTTTCTTTCTTTCTTTTCAATCTTTTCTTATAGAACTGGTTTTTAATTTTATACAAGAAATGATAAAAAAATATTCAATAAAATAAATCTGAACCCTTTGGAAAACATTTGCATGTTAGCAATTACCTTTAAAATATGGAAATATTTCTTAGAGTTTGACAATTTAAATCACATTATACCAATTAATAACTACCAATATTTATTGATTCAGGAAGGCCAAGAAGACTTAAAGAAATGCACACCTTATGTTGAACATGGTCAAGCAAATATGTAGAACACTAAGAAATATGAAAAAGCCAGATTCAAGTGAGTCATGTGCTGTTCCAGCTTCCAGATCACAGCTCAATGCCAACTGGCAAAACAATTAATATAAAAACCACAATGAAGCACATGGTATGATTACAACTACAAGAACTAATGTTCAGTAGAGAACTTCATAATGTACAGCATCAACAACAAAATTAAGGAAGTTAGTAAGGTTTTATTTAATAAACTGCTACCTAAAATTATGTATGTTTAAAACCATCTGCCTTTTTAAAGCTCTGGTATATTCTGTGTGCCTCACTGAATACACAGAGAGTAGGATGATGAGAAAGGAAAAGCTTAAAAATGAGAGCAGCCTGTGAACCGGCACTGAACACACAAATTCCTGTCAAGCATCTTTCTCTACACTGAACTCACCAACTGCACATCTAATTTTCAGCTAACGTACCACTCTTACACCAACAGGTAACTGCCATTTATATTTCACTTACAATATTACTTCATGTTCTTTGAGTATAGAAAAAATGCTCCATGTTTATTTTAGTAAATGTTTATTTTGACACTATAGGTGTTGGCATCTTAATGTAAAAAAACTAAACCTCTGGCTTGGAAACCAGTTACACCTTCACAGTTGGGTTATTTTTACTCAAGGAGCGGGTTACTGTCCAGGGTGTACCCCAGCCCCATGCCCTATCCTGCCTGGGATGGCTTCTGTCACCCCTGACCATGGTAAGAGGTTAGAAGATGGATAGATGGAATAAAGGTATATAGCCCATCCTCCACCGTGTGCCAATCAGTAATCCAATGGTCTTAAAATGTAACACAAAAATAAACAGCCTAGCAACTTTTAAATTAACCTGAAAACAGAAAATAGGTAACAATTATGTAGTATTTCCAGATTTACAGAGATGATGTCCAAGGTCATCACTCAGGTTAGGCACTCTTCATGCTGTCATGCTGGGCCGAGTGAAATCTGACATGTATCGATTGCTGACTGGAGCTGGGAGCCACCTGGTGGTGGAGAGAGCAAAAGCAGATGAGAGAAAGAGATTCCAATGGACCAAGGGCCTGGAGCTGCAATGCAACAGTAAAGATCAAAAAGATATTAAACATTATATTAACTAATACATTACCACTGTTAGTGTGAACCAACTCACATCTTCCATCAAGACTGAGATGTCATTTACTAGCAGGTCATAATCCAAGGACAACATGCTGGTGACAACAAAGACTCAAACACTATACACTGTAAGAATAAGGTAAGTGTGCCCCCCCCTCCATGTTATAAATGCTATTATCTCAACAAGCAGAGATGACCCCTGCAAGCACATGCCCCTAATGACAAGGCACAGGTGGTAAACAGAATATTTCCATTATCCAGTTTCCATATTAGACTATATCATTGATTACATGATTACTATGAACTATATTGCTGTCTAAAACCATCATAGATCCTAATTTCTGTCAATGAGACTGTATCGTCAAAGGAGTAATATTACAGTATTTTTTCATTTTGGTTTGGTGTCTTTGGGAGGGAGATCAAGCAGCTGCAGCGAATCATCATATCCATTCATCCACAATGAAGAAGCCTGTGGCTGAGTCTTTGAAAGGTGGGCAATGGTGGCCTAATGGTTAGGGATATACACACTTGTAATCAAAAGACAGCTGGTTTGAATCCCTCACCAGCAAGGTGCTGCCTTATGTCACATATGGGTTAAATGCAGAGGACACATTTCATTATTGTGTGCCAACAATGGTCACTAATCACCTTAATTCTAATTCACTGCAGGGAAAGAGTGGCGTGGAATAGTAAGTCTACTCAGATGATGCTGCATCAAAGACACACAAAAATTATGAATGACATGACAGTAGATGAAACAATTAATGGGGACATACAAGATGGGAGATGCTAAGGAAGGAACTGTACCAGAGGAAAGGAATCAGAGTTTATGTAAAAAAAAAAAAACAGCTGATCCTGCACCACTCTTGACCATGTCTCTTTGCTTAGTTGACCTTCCCCTCACTAACCCTATGGGGTCTGTAATATGTTGAAATCTTTCATGCCTGTCAAGTTGTCTAGGCGTCAGTACTGCAAGAATCAGACGGAACATTAACTGTGGTTGAATGTCCAACCGTTTTCTCATCAGTTGCTGCCTGCCGAGTAAAGTTTTCACTCAAAGAAAGACTGAGTGCTCGATAAAGTTGTAAAACAAAGCAATTTCCAGTCATAAATGCGCTATTTAATTTGCAGACTAACTTCAAAACTCTTAATCGGAAATCAGCTTTATTTGAATGCTCGTAAAACGCACTGGACTATGC
Source organism: Mormyrus proboscirostris (assembly GCA_026779585.1). NCBI lineage: Eukaryota > Metazoa > Chordata > Actinopteri > Osteoglossiformes > Mormyridae > Mormyrus > Mormyrus proboscirostris. Next base: position 16,376,197 of record JAODKF010000002.1, on the reverse strand, counting down.
ATATGCATCTTTCGTATTGTAAATAACACACGCAGATATTTAATAGTTTCGTTAGACTACACTGCATTTAAAAGTCACATAAGATAAAGTAACAGATGGGAGTCATTACAGTGAAGTCTTTATTACTTTCGTATTGTCTTTGGATGTTGATCAATTTCTTTACGGAGGGTAATGTACATTCGACTGAAAAATATTACTAAAGCAGGTAACACAACAGCAAGGAGTTGACTATTTTTGTAATAGTGACAATAAAGATCTATCTATAAAGCTGCTGTGAGGACCACTTGTGATATCTGGAACTAATTAAGTCTGAGGCTGCATACTGTGCACGTATTTTTTTATTTTGAAACGACACTTCGGTTTTTAAGCCTTGAACACATTAGACATACGATTCAGTGAAGTTCATACCGCAGGGGATCGTTTTTACCTTCCTCTGTTGCTTTTCCCAGGCTGAGTGAAGGAGATCTCTGCCCCAGTCGTCTTCTTGAATCATGTATTCCACAATATTTGAGATCACGTATGTGTTCTTATCTTGCCTCCTTTGGGTTGATATTATCTTTTTAACGGCGTCAGCAGTATTAAATGAAAGTTAATTAATTCAATCCAGACCTTAATTGCACTAACTCAGAGATGGGGCGAGATGCAGCTTACAAATTCCAACAATTGATTCATACAGCGGCACAGTTCATTACAAGCTGCTCGGGGCGGGGCTGAAAATCGGCCCGACCAATCATTACCGCGTATTAGCGTGTGTAAACGCACCTTAGCTTGCTATTGGACGGGTAAATACAATTTCTGGGAAATAAAAAATATTTGCAAAAACATCTCACCGTGGCTGCTAGCAGCAGTGTAATTGTAAGGTAATGGCGTATACTGAGACTCAGCTAACCCATCACTGCATTTCACAAAATATGGCTTACACGTGGATAGACTGGGGGTTGCGAGCTCGTTATAGTTACTTGACCAACAGCAGCATGCTACTAGAACCGTAATTTTGGACTTTCAATATCTCAACCCGCAAATGTAAAAATTAAAATGTAAATTACGTATTATTGTACGCTTCTCCATTCAGCTATTCCGACTTCCTAATAAAACCTTCAAGAACGAATGGGCCGCTGCAATTTTCAGCATTTACTTTAAATCAAGTTGTTACGCATTAATAATTTACTATACATTTTACCTACTGATTAGGTTTTTACTTCCAAACATTTACACCCCTTTGCCTCCAAACAGCACTCAACTGCAATTAGTTTTGATCTGTTTCAGTACTGACATCTAAATCCAAACGTATTTTAAAGGAAATCTGAAACCATTTATTCCCGTTTACTTCGTGGGAAAAAATGAGTGTAAATCGCATATATATCACAGTAAACCGAAATTAACTGGTCCTGAAGACTGGACCACTCAGATGGAAATATCTTGAATGTCTTAATAGCATGAAATTCTATATTCTGAAGTTTCACCCACAGATGAAGTACACAACACACATTTTCTCAACATTTCATTTATTTCCAAATACCAGACAATACAATGGTCACAACATCAATACAAAAAAAATTGTTCCTTTTCCTGAGGTAAAGCAGTTGAAACTTGTCCCCATTGTTTTGTTGATTCTGTGATTTTTAAAAGTAAACATCTACTCTATTGGCTGCAAAATTAGTTCTAATGCAATAATAAATCTAACAAGTATTTTAAAACCAACAACCCTATTTAAACAAAATCAATTTATACATCTGACAAATAAATCATTAAGCTACATGTTAATTTTACCATCCTAGAAAAACTCTTGCCCTCCATTTTCTAAATTTACCACACCAAACTGGCTGAGAGAACTCATGTATATTTTACACTTCTGCCCAAAATGCTCAGAACACACACTGTGCCCAAAATCTATGGCGCTCAATAGAACTTAAATACCACAAAAAAGCTGGTCTGTTGTGTATATCCCTGCAATCTGAATATTTCAACATGGTTACAATACTTCTACGCACTGGCCACCAAAACTAAAAAAAAAAAATCCAGGGCTCTAATCAGCTAACCCATCACTGCATTCCACAGACTATGGCTTACATGTGGATAGATTTGATTGGGGGTTACTTGCATGAGGGTGGAAGATCTTGCAATAAACATGACTAAAGACAAGGGACATTTGTTGCATTCGGACCGAACCTACCCAAAGAAATGTGATTATTTCTGTGCTGGTCTCAATTTAAACCTGACACAAACGGGCATAAATGATTAGTTCTGGTTAAAGAGAAAAGCTATTATTTAGTGCCTTTAGTTGGCATAGCGGCCTGCAAGCTCAACAATGACAATCTCCAGTGCAGAGCACTGGGAGCCTTCTAGTGTGACTGCTTACATAGTGCCCTCTGACCTGTTGCCCTCCAGGAACAGGATAGGGGATGGGGGCTCTATGGTGGAGGGAGTTAGGGAATGGGGATGGACTGGAGCTGGTGACCCATGCATTGCTTACCTTCCATCCATCCATCCATCCATCCCTTCATCGGTGGGGTGATGCAGAGATGCCGACACAAAGGGGAACCCCCGTCTCACCTCAGCCTCTCTACAGCACTGCGCCTTGCAGCTGTTCAGAGCACAGGTGGAACACCTCAGTTGTGTGTGCATGTGTGCGCCCGTGTACCAATGGAAAATCCTCACACACACACACACATCATAAAAACAAGCCGATGCAACATGTCCAGCAACTTCCCTTTCCACCTACGTTCAACTATGCCCTTCCAAAAACGTCCCATAGGAGTGCTAACATATGCTGCTGATCATATAATCAAAAAGCCTATCCGATATGATATTTTGCAAGGCTGGGGGCTTTGGAGGGACTTGAATGAAATTTGCAGATACATCATCTCTATGCATTCACATAGGTCATTGTCCCACAGGATACAAGTCCGCCTACTTATTAAAAACATGATTGAAATGATGCCCCATGGAAAAGTTTTTTTTTTTTTTTTTTTCCTAAGTAGAATCTGAATAAATCAGTCCAATCAGGGCCAGATCAGGCGTTCCAAGTCCCTTTCACACAAGTAGTCAAAGATGGGGAGAGGGGGGGAAAAAAAGAAAAAAACCAACCCACTCTTCTGAGAAACTGGGTCTCCTGAGACTACCAGTTGTTATACAGTCCCATAGTAGGGTAATCCCTGGGGTACCAGAACCAGGCTCCTGGGCAGTTGGGTTGCTGTTGCAAAAGGCTGAGCAGAACCAGAAGGGGGAGGGGCGACGACGGCGGCGGCGAACGTCATGTACGGCGGGCAGGCGCTCAGGGGGGGCGGGGGGGGCACTCAGATCCAGCCGGCCTAAAACGGCATATGTGGGTACTGTCCCACACACTCAATTGCTCACGCACCTACCACAAAACATGGAACAGAACTCCAAGCCGACTTCACAGTATGTATGTGCGAGTGCTCCCTAACACCTCATCACCACCGACTCCAGTCTTTAGTTAGTGCATAACCCCTGACCCTCCGCGGTCCATAGCGCCCTTCCTGTACCCAAGGGGTTGGAGTGGGGTAGACGGGG
>JAODKF010000002.1:16355603-16372563 GCA_026779585.1 Mormyrus proboscirostris | reverse complement strand
GGGGGGGGTAGACGGGGGGGAAGTGTACTGTTGAGGCGCAGACGTCATTCGGGGTCTCAGTGCTTTTACCTTGAGGGGAAGGGGGGGGGCGCTTCCACAGCATTTCGCGATGCTAATTTTCTTCCCCCCACATCACACGCACATGGCGTCCGGTGGCCTGGGACCTAATTCAGTTGGAATAGTTAGTCAAAGGGGGAAAAATGGTCTTGAAAAGCAGAATGAGAAGAGAAACATGCACTTCTACAGAATAGTGGCCATAATCACAGCAACAGATAAGCAGAACCGCAGTGCCAGCAAAACAACCGACATCCCTTCTTTGCCAAGGACCGAATAAGCGGAGAACCTGCTTTTGTTTGTCCCGATTTGAAAACGACAACCCAGTGATTGCTCCTACTTTCACATCAAGGCCACCCGCCTCAACACTATATTCCCTCGGCATAGTAAAATGTCAGGCTTGTTACACTGGGAATTTCCTTGACATATCACCAGGAACAGGACACCAATAAGCATTGCAGATAGCACTGAATGCTGTGGCAGCTGTACTGAACACTGTCTCATTGGAACCTATGAAGTTCAGCACTGGGCTATGCAAAGTCCCCATCCCGGCTAATTTGTGGACTGTGGTTTTTGAACAAAAACCCTGATAAGAATAAAGTAATGAAAACCCTGCAAGCCCTATTAATAATACTGTTAAGATTCTTTATTTTTAATGCAAATACATATTTATCATGAAATGTAGATTTTCAAAAAATTAAAAGGAAAAACACATGCTAAGAACAAGGAGAGGACATCTACATCTTTTCATCCTAACAGCACCCCAAATGTAAGGGTTATGAATGCAAATGAGCTGGGCTCAGTGTGTGTGCACGCGTGTGTGCGTGAGCGCTCCCTGTTCTCACCATCACATCGATCGCTGGTGCTCAAAGGAAGGAAAACCGTCACTCACACTCCTAGGGAGAGGAGAGAGCTGGACAAGAAAGAAAACGGGAAGATCTTGACCAGATGTGTCAGGATGGGCAAGATTAAAGAAAAAAAAAATACAAAAATATATAAAACCACAAGAAGCTCCTTTGAATCTTACATTGGACAAAATGCCCCTATAAAACACAAAGGAGTAAGTCTGAAGCTCAAGTCAATTTAGTACAACTTCAGAAACTTAAAAACAAAAGGTGAACAAATTGTGTTTCAACAATCTCAAATTTCTAACCCTTTCTCATGATTTGATAAAGGGACATATAAAACTTAAAAACATTTCATTGCATTTTGACTGCCAATTTAAAACATGAACCAAGTTACAAAAAACTGTACACAAACTGAACACATTTTCCAATATCATGGATAATTCATTTTATTTCACTACGTGCTCAAGGTTTAGTGATAAGGGATTTTTTTTTTATTACAACTTCACGTTTGCAAGGCTAAATGTGCCATTTCACCCTTACCCTTTTCATTCAAATAAAAGAGACATTGTTCTCATTGCTGAGACAGTTCAAATGTTTCTTGAAATGGTTGGAAAGATTTGATTTTATGCTGTAGAGAAACTGTGCAAGATTTAAGTGAAATTGTTACTTTTGGTCAATGTTGTGACTTTGTACACACTCATAACACACAAGCTGAGAAAAGCTGCGAAACCCATGTACTAGAACCATGCAGCTTGTTACTGTCCAGAGCCCCGGACACTGCTGTTCTTTCATGGCTTGTATAACTCTTGGGCCTTACGTCAACCATGCACCCAGAGACTGCAGCAGCCTGCTCTGAGCTCAGAATCCAACTTGGAGGTTTTACATAAAGGTAGGAGTCAGAGCACATTATGTGCTAAGAGTAGATGGGGCACATGGGTGAGGCCTGCAGCAAAAACGCACCTGCTGGCAGCAATGGCACAAACACCTCAGTGACAACATACAGCACAGACTTGGCTACAGGAAGGCAAAACACCTACATGAAAATGAGTCCCTTTTTCCATTTTATTTACAAGATTAGACACATGACTAAAGTTTAAACAAGTGAGAGCCCTATGGACACATCCAGAGGGTGAACGAAGCAAAAGCAGTTACAAAAATCTTCACCACCACACACCATCCCCTTTCAGGGTGAAGGCGAATGGGTCGGCAAGCTAGCTGCTGTCATATGGCAAGTCAATCCCGAAGGCTCACTGGCCGGCCAGCCCACAGGCCACGTGCTGTCAACTGCATCTCAGTGAGAGGTAGATGCAGGGTGTGTGTGGTAGAGTGCCAATAGTGGGAGGAGGGGGAGTCTTATGGCTCTTGTGCCACTGTGATCCCCTGCCTGAGTGCCTGCTTATTTCTCCACAGCCCATCAAGAAGCAGAAATGTCAGGGCTGTCCACGTCGCTGCCATTATAGCGGCCGGTAGAACCAAAGAAAAGTACTAGATACTAACCCTGATCCTACATGACACATCATGTGTTGAACACTTCACCCAAGCAAATTGTTTGGGGTTGTTTTTACACCAAATTAAAACACTAAGGAGAGGGGGACAAAAAGGAGAGAGACAGGCCATGTATGTCCAGAATGTATTAAATGCACTGCTAAGACAACAGTAGAATATTGAAGTAACAGTCCAAATGTCAGGCTGCTTTACAATTAAAGTTCCCAAAAAATATATCTAAAATTGTGATTAAACCAAAGTTGGAACGTAGTCAGTGCTGTATGACATGACAAATACCAAGAAAATAACCAGTGAACAAAAAAAAAAGAGAAAAAAAGACCTTTTTTTAACAAAAGGAGTAATACAAATTATTATGTGTTGAAGCCACTTTTAAAGGATAAAACCAAATCTTTCCTCCAAATGACCTGCCTATAAATGAGTTGACAAAGGACCAAAGTTGGGATACAGTCCTTAAAGACCCTGGTACACACAAACAAGCACGCTCACACACACGACCTCCACAGGAGGGAGGGAGGGCAGGGCCACTATCGGAACGGGGGCTCTGGAGTGTGAGGGGGGAGCTCAGGGCGGCGGAAGAGGGGCTCCTTGCGCGACGACGGCGGAGGCGGCGGCTCATACAGTCTGGGCGACGTAGCAGCACCCGGGGCAGGAGGCTGAGGGGCATCCTGGCCAGGCACAGGGGGCAGGGGGTCTGGGGGTGGGTAGGCATACTGGTACTGGGGGTACTGTTGGTACTGCTGGTAATAGTCTGCGTAATACCTGAAATAAGGAAAGCACAAGTAAACAAACAAAGCAGCAGCAAGCTGAATGGCCCGACCTTCTGCCACAAAGCATTGACAGGATGAACACAAGCAAACACACAGCCTACCTCGCCACGGGATCTTCCTCTGCTGCAGCGCCATCCTCTGGCCGGCTCGAGGGTGTGGGCAGGAGGGCTCTACGTTTGGGCCTCTGTTGCATGAACGGTTTGGGCACCGGGTCGGGGAGCAAAGGGGCTGAGCGGCGCAAAGGGCTGCGGTCTCGCTCGCCTGACTTTGCTCCAGCCTGCTGCTCGGCAAGGACCTGCTGGCCTTGGGCAAAGTAATGTGCCCGTGCCGCCTTGAAGATGGCCTGTGCCGTCGGGTCAGTGCTCCCATAGGCTGGACTGGCGCTGTAGAGGGCGGGCGCCACGCTGTACGCAGGGTTCACAGCCGCTGTGCCCGAGGGAACCTCCCCGGCACCCAGATACATGGGGCTGCCCATGGCCGGAGGGTACATCTGGGTGTTGTAGGCAGCGGCGGCGGCAACGGCGGCGGCGGCGGCCGAGTCGTTTGTCACCTGGCCATACTCTGAAGTGCTCATGCCACTGTACACCTGGGTGGCGCCAGAGGTCAGTGCCTGATTGGCCATGGAGCCATAGAGCTGGTTGGCAACGGCGCCGTACACCTGGCTGGCCAGGGCCCCATACACAGCCGGGCTCACCGGAGTACCGTCAGATCGGTTGCGGGTCGTCAGGCCCGTGAGGGCCGCGTACGTGGGGTCGAAGGTGGACGTGTTGTACACCGAGTTGTGGACGCTTTGCTGCACCTGCAGCGGCAGCCCGGCAGCAGCGGCGGCAGCGGCCGCCAGCACGGCAGCCTGGCTCTGGTACTGCTCCAGAGTGGGTTTGCCCATGGGGCACTCCCCCGCGTAGTGACCCTGCTTGCCGCAGCTCACACAAGGGATTTTGCCCGTGGGAGCCTGCTTGCTGGGCTGCACCTTGGAGAGCTCCACGGAAAGTGGGCGGCCCTTGAAGGAGGTCCCGTGAAGTGCCTCGATGGCCTGCAGCGCATCTTCTTTGTTCTCCATGTGCACAAAGGCATAGCCTGCGAACAAGCAGAACCTGGCTGTCAGCCTGACTCAAGGCATGCACCTACAACTACGCGGAACAAAGTTACACACTACATAACTCTGCTTGCCTTTTATTATAATTTTAGCAATAAAATGTATTTTATGGAGCAAAACTAATACTAGAAGAAACTAGCTAATAAACTAAACTGGTTATTTGGGAAAAAAACAAGTGCAGGCACATAGGCGTTTTTACTTTTATTTATTTTTTTTTATATCATATTAAGTGCCCCATGAAACACAGACAGGCTATATACAAGTGACAGTGAGTATCAGGAGTCAGAGCAAGGGTCTGTCAGTGTGCAGCACTCCAAGGGTACTAAGGCAAAGGTGATTTCATTATGCTGCCAGCCACAGAATTCAAACCCACAGACAGCAAATACACCGGCTATGCAGCACCCAAAATAGGCATTACAGTAAGATGGAGAGAACTAGGCTCCACCTGGAGGGCAAACTGAAGGAAGGACTCGAGCTGACAAGCACAAACTCAGAAATCAGAAACAGTAACTGTTGAGCAATGGCCATGAGAGCCTAAATATCACCTTCATTATGCTCCTATAAGTACAGAACTGGGGACTCGAGTCAGGTAGCCATGTGAACCAACGATTCCTAAAAACCATACAATGTTGAAAGTAACACGACCGTTTCCTCCAAGTACCTACTCAGCAGCAAGAAAAACCCAGGGGTAGAGTACCGCTCACCTTTGACCTTGTCACACTCCAGCACTTTCCCAAACGTCTGGAAAAGCTCCTGCAGGTCCTCTGTGGTGCACATACCGCTCAGGTTACCCACAAACACCTTGGTCGAGTGTAATGGCCTCCCACGTGACTCCTCCACAACCAGGTTACGCCCACGAAATTCACGGCCATTCAACTCCTTGATGGCCCTGGCAGCAGCGCCCTCACCCTGCAGGTGCACAAAGGCAAACTGCCTGAGGACACTGCAGCTCACCACAGACCCATAAGGCTCAAATATGGAGGACAGCTCTTCCTGGGTCGTGTCCAGGGCCAAATTCCCTACAAACAGCTTCACTGTGTTGCTCTTATCCATTGTTTCTGTAACAGAAAAAGGAGACAATTAGCAGAAACAATTATCTTGGTGCTTGGGGGTAACTCAGAATAATGAAAGCAAACGTAACCATATAATTTATTTTTAACTTCCAAAAAAATCTCCACTTGAATAAAAAATACTCATAACTGAACTATTACTGAAAGCATATGTGTCAGGTTTTTGGGAAAACAGCCCTCATCGTCGGTTTATCAACACTGAAATACGTTTGCTTCCTAGTTTAATATATTGTGTCAGACATTTCAAATGGTGTTTGCCAGCTAAATGATGATTAATGAGATGCACTTTAGAACTGTTATACTCAATCGATTAAGATTAAGCAGGGGCTGCATCCATGACGATAGTACAGGCGCCAATACGCACGCCAACAGTATGGAGGAATGAGAGGCGGTGGTGGCGCGGCGAGTTAACGCGCCTCACTTCCGGGAACACGACGCCGTTCGGATAAATGCTAATTGTAAAAGCCAACTATATATCTTAGGCATTGATTGATTTCACGGTCAGTATAACTAATAGCTTATCTGTATTACAAAATAACAGATTTCACTTTTCCAAAAACTTAACAGCTTGAGCGTAAACGGAAGTCTCAAATGCCCTTCATTGGAAGCAAGCTAGCTTGCTAGCGCCATAAAGCACAAAGCTAGCCAAAAATGCTAAATAAGGCTCAAGGCTAGCCTGGTAGATACGTTCATCCACGACGTTTCCTCCCTACTTGTACACGTCACTTAGGCGAGTTATCGTTTTGGATCGTATAACCATGTATTTAATCTAATATATCTTGCTAAATAACAGCAGAGAAAATAAAGCACCGACTCGTCGAACCGATATACGAATCTTGCAACACACTGACCGCGATGACAAAGACATAAAGCTTATCGGTGTGTTACCCAGTGCTACTATGTACATTGTAGCTTACCATTTATACCGAGTGTTAATATTTATAACGAACCAAAATGGGTAAGCTTTAGCGAGTATTTAAAAAAAGGAGAAAATAAGAACGAAATGTGAGAACACTTCACCTTCCATCTTACCTAAGCAGTTCCTTGTTTCAAAATGGTCGCGCCCGTTTCCTTTTTTTTTTTTTTTTTTTTTTTTTTTTTTTTTTTGTGTCCGTTCGACACTTCTCGCGAGACCATAATGTCCCAGTCTCTATGCAAGCTGGGGCATTCTATGAGCTAGTTATATAAAAGTGAATAAAGTCCGTTCGCTACATTTGTAATGAAAAAATTAATTTCCTTCAGTTATGCACTATTAATGTATACGTTTTCAAGAAACGTACATTTTATTAACTATATTACGTTTTAAATGTCAGGACTTTAGTATACTCGTTGACTGTACTATTTCGGGATTTTGGGATTACTCCACATTACTTATATTAAATTGAATTTCATTGAATTCATTTCATGTTGTGCACACATTCCACCTATCATGAGGAATGTTGGTCATCCCTCTTCGGGATCTCACTGTCACTGGGTTGCTTCTTATGGCAATGTAAACTGGTCTAAAATATGGATATAATATGGAAGCAACTTACAAAGATTATTCACAGAATATACCCACTTACAAAAGAGTCAGAGAGATTCTATTTAAATGTTAGTAACTCTTGTGATTTTTGTGAATTGATGTACAAAAGAATTTCTCATCTTTTTTTTTTTTTTTCAAAAATATTTTGAACTGACCTGGAACAATTTCTGGGAAGGTGTCATGGACATCCAGTTGAGGGACATTTACCTCGGCTTTATGGATGAGAACATGGACATTGAAACGTGTTATTTGACTTATCTTCTTTTCTTGCCTGATAAATAACAGCCCCAGCCAGCCAGCAGTAGGCTAATTTGAGAAGCTGCTCGTTGCAGACCATAACTTCAAGGGGTATTTCCCAAAAACCTCAAGGGGTGGCTATCTATCCATAACGTCTTCCTGTAAAGAGTGTCTTCTCTTTATTACAGATGAAATTATCAGTTTTAAATTGCTGTGTTTATTTGGAAAAGCACAGATGAAACTGGCTAGTAATTTAGGGAAACAATTGAGGACAATACCTTGCTTATTATATTCTCAATATACCTACTGCCCACTTGCTTAGAGTAATCTATAGTCAGAATACTGACTGTTTACGACAAGTTTTAAGCTATTTCCTTCACAGTATTTTAATGTAGATGCCTGCCTAACTTAGCTAAACTAACGTTATGACCAATGACTTTAAGGGGTCACTCTGAGGATCGTTCGTTTGTTTGGCAGACTGTCACTCAGGCGCTCAATCTAGTTACTAGTGCTGAGGTCACATAAGTTAATCATTAAGGAAAAGATAAATGACATGTTTGTTATCCCATTTACAGTGTCTTGACCTACACACTCAATATAGGCTAATTGTCATGGACATCAAATTTTCCCTGTATTCATAAATTAGTTGTTTTGGTTAGACTATTCTCCATAGGCTAAAGGGATAGATTTCTCATCCGTCACTGAACAGCATCATCTCAAAATAGGCTGTTATCCTGCGGTCATACAAGGGACACCGAGAGATACAAACCCCTGTTGTTGCTTGTCACTAAGGGGCGTTCTTGCTCTCTGTTGTCAACAAATAAAATGCATCGTCATTAATAATGTCTGTTCTGGGGTGTGCATATCATATCTATAAAAAGACTGCCTTCATTCCTATTGATAGTCACACTGTTGCATCGCTCAGTATTTGCATAAAATAGACATCCAGCCTATTTTCGCCCTGCCTAGTTGGTAACTGTAATTGAAAATGAATGGCTGTAGGTTACTTTATCTCTCTCTTGTGTAGCTCCTGTGACCATAGGGTTATGAGGAAATAATTGGTAGCTTAGGTCTACTGTAGGCCTAAGTTTTTTTTTGATGAATTACTCTATATATGACACATTTTAACAAAGAAACTTGTAAGACAGCATACAAAATCACACAACCTGTATAAAGCAGCAAAACTCCCCCCAATCTAATTATTCAATTCAATTCAATTCAATTCAATTGCTTTGAGTTTTTTAGACTTTCTCTGAGTCTATGGACATTCGAGAGTGCCCTATTTTATATAACTGACATTAAGATAGAAGAAATAAACTAACACATTCATTGGATCAGAATTTTCTTGCATCTTGGTTTTTGTTCTTTCCCATAAACACATGCGCATAGTTAAACAGCAACCTAACATTTAATTGTTTCTCAAATACTGTAGATATCGATAATAGATAATATCCCTGCATAAGTTAAGATAAATAAGGATTTAACACAGTGGACACATGAATCCCCCTTCTGTCCCTGATTTCTGACAGGAAGAGCCCAACGTCCACAGTGAATGTGAAGACAAAAGGAGTCCTGAGGTGGCTGTTGTGGTCCAGCCACTCACAGACATAGCCAATGTTCCTCATCACTGTTGTGGTCCAGCCACTCACAGACATAGCCAATGTTCCTCATCACTGTTGTGGTCCAGCCACTCACAGACATAGCCAATGTTCCTCATCACTGTTGCATCCTATTTAATGATTATAATTACTGTCAAATCAGTCAGCTTACAGCACTATCACTTTCCTCTTATGCAAGTCGTAACCCATCCTTCAGAGCCCAGAACGATCCAGAGGATAGACAGGCATTGCTGTAACTAATGCTGCATCTACATTTGGTTCTTGGCTTTGACTTGATTTTTTGTCTTTACCAACAGCAAGTTCACCTGGCCTGGTCATAAACAGCTGGGGTAAGGTGTGGAAGAAATGCCATTTTGCAATGGTTTGGTGAAGGCAGAATTGTCAGAATTTGGCACATACAGTAGGCAGTGCCAAGAATTCTATTCCGCATCAAATGAGGCCACTGTCCTCTCCAATGTCCTGTAGTACAATATCTTAGGATTGTATACTGAGAATAACCTATTTGTAGCCCCTTCAGCAACAGTAACCTTAACACGCAGAGGAACACCAGCATCAGCTACTGCTTTTTGTTATGTTGAGCAGTTCTTTTTTTTTGCATCACTAAGTAATTATGCCTAAATGCCTCCTTCTTGTGACTTCTTCTGTGAGGTGTTGTACAGTGAGCAGAAGGGTAAGAACTGCACATGAATACATTCTTAAAGAACAATAGCACTCCTTACTGAAAATTCTAAACATGTATTACATTAACCAGTGGTGTTACTGGGGTTGCTATTGCTGGGGCTGAAAGTGAGAGTTGTACAGAGACCGTTGCCTTGCATGACTTAACCTACCTGATATTATTTCTCCTAGGCAGAGTGACAATATTAGCAATGGAAATGTGTTGGCCGTCTGCAGCCTAGAATACACAAAGAATAAACTGGATTAATTGCCTTTTTACCAATAGTGTTTTGCACATGTGCTTGCATAGAGATGAACAATCTCAGTCTAATTTAAAGTACACATTCCAGATTTTAATTGAATGTCATTTGCTTACATTTCAGTTTCACCATGTAAAAATTACATCACGTTTCATACATAGTCCCCCTCATTGCAGGGTACCACAATGGTTGGGACTTTTGGCTTCCCAGCTGTTTGTAATTATTCTGGTGTGTTTCATTGCTTAATTAGTGCAGGTATAAGGTACCTAAGCTTACTTCCACCATTTAAGGTCTGTAGTTGCCATTCGTAAACATGAGGAGAAGAGCTATGCCAATGACAGTCTAAGAAGCCGTTTTGAGGCTAAAAAACAAGAATAAAGCCATTATAGACATTGGTCATACTTTAGGATTTCAAAATTGACTGTCTGGAATGTCAGTAAGAAGAAAGAATGCACTGATGTGCTCAGTAATCACAAAGGGACTGGTAGGCCAAGGAAGACCTCTACTGCTGATGAGAAAAGAATCCTCTGTTTGGTAAAGAAAAATCCCCAAACGCCTATCCAACAGATCAGAAACAGACTTCAGGAGGCAGGCGTGTCTTTGGCAGAGACTAATATCCGCAGAACACTTCCACAGAATTCTGGATTGAGGTCTTATAACAGACGAGACCAAGATTAACCAGTGTGAGAGTGATGGCAAGAGGAAAGAGTCGAGACAAAAAGGAACAGCCCAAGATCGAAAGCATACCAGCTCATCTGTTAAATATGGTGGTGGGGATGTTATGGCTTGGGCGTGTATGGCTGCCACAGGTACTGGCTTACTTATCTTCATTGATGATGTAACTGATGATGGCATTCGCACAATGAATTTTGAGGTGTATAGAAACATCTTATCTGCTCAAGTTCCATTAGCCATAAGATTTTTTGCATGAATGTGTTTGAAAGTATGAGTGTCACGCCCGAGGAGTTGGCGACCCTATATGTGTCAGTCTCACAAGCCTGAGAATTTAAAAAAATATTATGGTAAAATGGTAATTGTTTTTAGTGTAGAGAAATTCACATAACCATAACGGTATAAGTACAATATCGATTTTTATCGATTTTTTAAAATGTTTAAATAAACGGTTTCTGCTCTGTCATACGAAATTTACAAATGAGAGCTGGCCATTTAGCCCATCAAGCTCATTTGGGGAGAATTTAACTAATATCTCAGAATTGTTAAAATCTGATCTAGTTCTGATTTAACACTAGCAAGAAGACTATCCCATATTCCACCTACATGCTGTGTAATGAAGTGCTTTCTCAAATTCATTTTTAAAATGTTCTCCCACTAATTTCCACTTATGATTATGAGTTCTAGTATTTAAATTAATATTGAAGTAGCCATTTAGCTGAACAGCATCCAGACCTGTTAGAATCTTATAAATACCTGGATCATGTCCCCCCTTAGTCTCCTTTGCTCAAGGCGAAACAGATTCAGCTCAGCTAACCTCTCCTCATAAGACATTCCAGTAAGACCAGGAATCATTTTTGTAGCTCTACGTTGCACTTTTTCCAAGGCAGCAATGTCCTTTTTATGGTATGGTGACCAGACCTGCACAGGTGGGGTCTAGGTGGGGTCTTACTAAGGAATTATATAAATGTAACATCACATCCCTTGACTTAAACTCCACACACCTAGAGATGTAAGCCAACATCCTATTGGCCTTTTTATTGCTTCCCCACACTGGCGAGAGTGCAACTTGGAAGCATCAAGATACACACTGAGGTCTTTCTCATAATCAGCTACCTTTATTTCAGTTCCTAAAATCCCTGCTGCTTTGAGTTAAACAGGACCCATTTGTGGGGGACAACATCAAACGCCTTCTGGAGAACTAAATAGATCATATTGTAGACCTTTTTGTGATCAATTTCTCTTGTAGCTTCCTCAAAGAACTCAAGTAAATTAGTTAAACAGGATCTACCTCTCCTAAATCCATGTTGGCTATCTCTCAATGTTATTTCAATCCAGGTAATCTACCATTACTTTTCCAGTTATGCAAGTTTTTTTATCATTTCCCCCAAGAGGCGGCAATAATTCAATAACTAAATAAAACTAGGTATTAATTCTTTGATTTTTATTGCATGTGACCCACAAAAATCAAATTGTTTGAGAAGATATTTTTGAGCAAGTTCTGTCATTTTCATCTCTTCATCTCACTAACTTGGTTATTGATTTGATAGAATACTTTTGCTAATTACAGAAATAAATGGTAAGAAAGCAAAACAAATTAACTACTGCAGAGGATAAATCGACATTTTAGGTAATTTAGTTGTGTAATTTGAGTCTGTCTTCAAACTAATTTTAGAAATTAGAGAAAAGCATTTCAGTAATGAGTTTGTGACAATGACTGATATACACCACCCCTCATGCATTAATTTGGGGATTCAGTGTATAAATATTTATAAGATTTAAAACTGGGTGCAATAAATCTCAGAAAATGCTAATTTTAAAATCATCCAACCACTTACTCTGAACATGGTGACTGCAGAGCACAGGGGTGCCATTACAATTTTTCCCAATTGTTTACATGCATTTTCTGAAAGCATGTCTCATATTGTCAGAACTCTACACACAAATAAAAACACAATGGGAAAAACCCTTCAATTCTCCTGCAAAATGAAACTTTACATTTAAAACAATATAATTTCTTCTAAAAAGTTTGTTTTCAAATGACACAAACAAACCATCATATGCATAGACATTTATAAGAATCGGTTAATCACTGATGTGCTTAATGTAAAACACTATGACCACTTCTTCTCCATTCATTACTGACTTACTGTAAGCCTTTTTTTCAGTGTTACACTTACTACAGACAGTACATAGGCCTACAAAAGTGTATTGTAAAATATTTCAGAACATTGTTTTTGTCACGCGGGGAAAGTGAAGGAGACACGGATCCAGAAATGAAAAGAAAGGGAAAAGGAGCTTTAATGTGACTTGTGGTAGACGGGCACAGGCAAGGGGAATCCCCGCACCAGCCCTAAGGGAAGGCGCAGACACTTGGGGCAGCGGAGCGGCGGGGAGAAGCCGAGGCTCCTTAGGAAAGGCGATCAGGCAGACAGAGTTTGAATCGGCAGGCGAGGGTCGTTGTCGGTGTCCGGAAAGGTAGGTCGATAGCCAGAAGATCAGTCCCACGGAGAGGCACAGGACGGACGGACGGGAGGGAAAGAGGACGGAGGACGCTGGACTCAGCGGGGCAGGTGAGTGAGGGACTGGAGCTGGACTGAGGAAGGGAGGCACAGAAAGTAAGGATCCGACAACGGGCAGAGAGGTAAGGTACGGGAGATCGGGAAGATGAAAGACAAAAAAATGCTCGGTACGGCGTCTATACATCGGCTCAATACTTCGCGTCTGCCTAGTGCTGTACTCTCCTTCTTAAGGAGGTCTAGTCAGGGCTGGAGGACTCACACCTGTCCTCCCCCGCCCCCGTGGACGTAACAGTTTTTATACAAAACACACAAATACACAGTACCAAATATATTTTACTGTATTTTTCCCACAAAAACAATATACACAGTGTTCATCCCAACCAACACAAAGTTGCACATACCGTGGTCTACATATACAAACAACAGAAGAATTTACTGAATACAGTTACAGTAAAAAAAAAAAAAACAACTATGCTGCATCCTCTCTTCTGTTTTGGTCCGGCCACAGCACCACATACACATCATAAACAATGTTTGCCCTGGCCAAGCAGCGGGGGAAATATCGCCTAGCATGGCGAATCCAGCCATGAAAAGCATCAACCGCTATATCTCCACATGCATCTCCCATAGCTTGGAGAAGGGGTATACGTGTGTGTGGATTTTGGTGATTCCATCTCCAGGCAAAAAAAAAAAAAAATCCTCAATAGGATTGAGGAATGGAGAATATGGAGGGAGATAAGCAACTAAAAAAGTGGGTGGGCAGGGAACCAGTTATGAACCAGAGCAGCCTGGGAAACTTACGTTGTCCCAAATGACAACATACCTGAGCTGCTCTGTACCATCTATCTGATCTGGTGGAATAAGTGTGTTGTGTAGGATTTCCAGGAATGTGATCAGATGGGCAGTTTTGTAGGGTAGCATGGGTGATGGATGACACCATGGTTGGTAATTGCTGCACACATTGTGATGTTCCCACCACACTGGCCAGGGACTTCAACAATGGCATGCTGGCCAATGACATTCGTTCCCCGCCTTCGTCTTTTTGTGAAGTTGAATCCAACCTCATCAATGAAGATGAACTGGTGCTCCACTGCAGCCACCTCTAGCTCAAGGACTCTGAAACACACATGATAGCAAACATAATACAGACTTGGAGTGGTCACTATTGTGAAGCACAATCAGAGTATGATTACTGTAGAGTACTGAAATATGTATACTGTAATTTATACAGCGTTGAGAGTATCAATTGTGGGATTGTATGGGACTTGCACATAGTTATATCACAATTCTTTTACTTTTTCTGAATTGCGTTCAAATGGTACCCTATAGACCTGCTTCATCCTCAGATTATTTCTGTGCAAGAAACGGTCCAGTGTTGATAAGCTTACCCTAACAATATTTTGAAATATGTTGTTGTTTTCTATTATTTTTCTTTGTATTTGCCGTAATGTTATGGCGTTATTTTATAGAACCATGTTTATCATTTCAGTCTCTTGTTCAGGAGACAGAAGACGTTCCTAACCACCTCGTGTTGGTAATCTTTCAGTTCTGCAATACAAATACTATACTGTAAAATACTGTAAATAGGCCTACTGTGTAGGAATACAAAGTAGGAATACATTTCCCAAATACTTGAAACATACTTTACCGTATTTTCAGTCTACAGAACAGCCCACAGGCAATACTGTACTACAGTAATGTACCCATTGCGTACAGTGAGATTTCTTACCTATTCAAATGTCGGAAAGTCTGGATGATGGATGCTAGTGTACTGTACCTGCTCAAATTTGGCTGCACTCTTTGCCCAGCCTCCCTCATTGTTTGACCACCAGAGTGGCTTTGATCTCATCAGAGATTACGTTTCCTTGGCCTTCCTCGTCCTCCTCCTCTTACTCTCACTCCTCTAGCTCTGCCTGTTTCCAACGTTGGCATCCATTGCTCCAAAACAGAAAAGCTTACCTGTTGCCCTTTTATAAAGCTGATTTCTAAATGTGTGACAGGTGTTTACCCATGTGATGAGTTAGTATGCAAAGTAGGGCAACTGGCTTTACAATTTTAAATGATAGTGTGTTCCTTGTGAAAACAAAACTTTGCCAAATGCAGAGAATTATGTGTAGTGTTTTGAAAAAAAATGTGTTTTAAAACTGCAATTTGAGTGTAAAGCAGGAATTGTGCTTGTAATTTAGCAGAATTGGTTCAGGCAGTTGGTGCATCAGTTACATGTTGTAGTCATTGTGTCTGAAGTACAAGCAATTGTGTGTAAACAACTAAGAAAAACTGTAAATCCCCCAGCCTTGGAGAAGTGAGAGAATTGTGCTGCAGTGCCATAAACTGGTTTAATGCATTATCCAGGGTTCATTATAGCAGAGGCAGAGTGGTGGCTCTTAGGGCGAGGCTCCTTGCTGCCCATCAGAAGGTTGGTGGTTCAAATCTCATTAATGCCAGAAGTGATTCTACTCTGTTGGGCTTTGTGCTAGATACGAGCAACTACTACAAATTAATATGCTGGTAACTGGAGTGATTTGTACATATAGGCATTGTGTAAAGATGGAATCACTGGTTTAAATTAGGCTACAACTACAGAGAAACATTGGGTAGTAATGTAAAAAGGACTGGTTTGTCTAGTTGTAGCAATACTATGGTGAAGTATAAATCATACTAGTTACCGATTTTTTTTTTCTCCATTTTGCAGATATTCAGCCACAGGGCTCAGCATAATAGAGGAAAATACGAATTAGCCTTATTTACACAAGCATATAATCTGTTAATTAATTAATCAATCCTCAGTCATTAATATTCTCATGCCTTAAATGATTGCTTAGGTATAAAGATAAAACATATATTCACTTTTAACAAAAAAAATACAATGATATCAGTACAAAATGTTATGCACAAGTTTAATTTCACAAAATGAAAGCATCGAAAGCATCCTTACACAACTTGGTACTGTTGTGCATAAATTTGCAGAAATTCCACACCCTGACTCAGTGCTCCTTGATTCTCTGTTTGAACATAGGTCTCCAGTTGACAGCAACAGCAACATAGCGCAGTTCTCTTCACAGATTGGCTGCTGGTGTCTCGGGGGCCCTGCGGCCAGGACCTGCAAGAGGCCGATCTCTCTCCTCCCAAAGAGTGACTCCATCACAGGCACAGATCTTCTTTGGGTTTTGGAAAAGGCCAGCAGAGCGAGCGATGATGCCACAGGCAAGCCTAGAAAAGCAGACGAACAAATAAGCCATATACTCCCACACATACAAATCATACATAT
This sequence comes from Mormyrus proboscirostris, assembly GCA_026779585.1. NCBI lineage: Eukaryota > Metazoa > Chordata > Actinopteri > Osteoglossiformes > Mormyridae > Mormyrus > Mormyrus proboscirostris. Next base: position 16,356,462 of record JAODKF010000002.1, on the reverse strand, counting down.
AAATAAATCTTGGTAATGTGGTTGCACTCAAACTATTCTGGAACACACAAATGCAAGCATAACACATAAGTCCACCATCTCACCTCTGTCCAGAATTTCCAGTTATTTTAGACAATGGATGGCCTCCTGTACCAAGGTCATCCTCTCCAGAGTCCACAACCAGAGAGCGTCCAATAATGTCCCACACCTGGAAGGACATGAAATGCCTCAAATGCTTAAAATAAGTCAGCGAGGTAACTCTAGGTAACTAGAAACAATTACTTTGCACTAATTTAGCAAAATTACAGTTTTCTGTACGAATGCATGGATATGAGTGCACTCCATACCCATGGATAGCAAAAGCGCAATGGAATCCTGACTGACAGGAGTTCTAGATTTCTAAAGAGAATTTAAATTTTACTAAGAGACAACCTAAGAAGCAAGTGCCACCTTCAACTGAGAGTCCTCCAGTCGGAACAACGCCTTGCCATCTGGTCCTGCTAGGATATTTCCCAGGTCACCTGCATGCTGAGACACAAAACATTTTCATATTACAATTATAAGTGAAGGCCCAGCTAATAAAGTTTGTATTGCTGAACAGCAATCCAGGGTTTTCCAACTTTTCTGAAACCATGGACCTTTAAAGGAAAACAGGCAAGACCTAAAGACCCCCTAGCTTGTAGTGGTGATATGGACAAAGTGTTGTATCGTGATACTTTTGGTTAGAATCACCATCCATAGATCACAGTCATAAGAACATAAGAACTATACAAACGAGAGGAGCCCATTCGGCCCATCACTCTCTTGAGGAGAACTTAACTAATAGCTCAGAGTTGTTAAAATCTTATCTAGCTCTGATTTAAAGGAACCCAAGGATTCA
>JAODKF010000002.1:16339165-16355503 GCA_026779585.1 Mormyrus proboscirostris | reverse complement strand
AAACAGGATCTACCTCTCCTAAATCCATGCTGGCTATCCCTCAAAATGTTATTTGAGTCCAGGTAATCTACCATTTTGTCTTTGATTATAGCCTCCATAACTATACCAGTTATACAAGTTAGACTGATGCTGGCTATCCCTCAAAATGTTATTTAAGTCCAGGTAATCTACCATTTTGTCTTTGATTATAGCCTCCATAACTATACCAGTTATACAAGTTAGACTGATTGGCCTATAGTTAGACAAATTACTTCTATCCTCTTTTTTGAAAATGGGCGTTATGTTGGCATGCTTCCAATCAGAAGGTAGCACACCTTCAGTCTTTTTGGTTTGCTGCTACACAGGAACTTGATTTGTTGTGTCGTTATAATAAAAGCGTCAAGTAGAGCACTTACAACTAGCCATTCACTGGAAGCTCAGCCTAGCAGCTATGTTTGTAATGTGCATTACCTGCATTTCATTACTAGTATGTTGCTTAGGACAAAAGCATCTGCTAAATATAAGTAAATATAGTGCTGTATCACGATTCTTGCAATAACTCAGAAACCCATATTGTGGATACAGTGACAACTTGTCATGATAAAATATCATATCACCCACCACTACTACGACCACTAATGTGCGATCATATACGTAACTAAGAACTAATTTTTTGTTCCACGTACAGTAAGAAGGGGTTCCCTTTTGAATATTTCACATATTCTGCAGATTATGTAAACCCCCTACAAGGATGGACCTCAGGCTGAAAAGCCCTGGCCTAAATCAAATATGACTGTTAACAGTTTCTCTCGATTGTTTTGTGGCATTTATTAACATTTATAAACAACAAGTGTAATACCTAAATCATAATGTCACGTCCACACATCCGAATGTCATTTTTCATTGCTTCACACAACTTTCCAAATGTTTTATTACATGTATGCAAATGGTTTTGTAAAATTGTCATGATTTAGCAGCATTTTCAGTTGCTTTACTCTTGTTGGTCAAAACAGATTTAAAATGAATTATTTTACACCGAAAACTACATATGTACGTGATCATCGTGTTAGCCACCACATGCAATGCAGTTCACCAAACTTTCAAATATATATTTTTTAAATTGCAGTGAAACGGCATTGTTGTATTTTTGGTTCATACATTTGGTTCACATGATTTTTTTTGCTATTTTGCTGTTGTGTTATACAGTGCTGTGTGCTATTGTACTGTATGAAAAATGCATGCGAGTGCTTTCCAGTGAACTTTATATATAGTGACGTAAATCCTTACAATTCCTGTCTTTGACAGGAATAAGTATCAGTTTGCAAAAGAAGAATGCTCAGTCAGTGACAATGAGAAAGTGGGAAATGACTATCATTCAGAATTGTGGAGTATATTTACACTAACATGTTGACAAAATATCTAAGCATTTTGACTCTCATGGTTAACATATCAATCACCGATCCACCTGTCGATCTCCTGTTCCATCCTTCTCTCACTCGTGACCAAGACCCCAAGATACTTAAACTCCTCCACTTGGGGGAGGACCCCATCCCCCACCCAGAGAGAGCATTCTACTCTTTTCCGGCTGAGGACCATGGTCTCAGATTTGGAGATGCTGATTCTCATCCCAGCTGCTTCACACTCGGCTGCAAACTGTCCCAGTGAGAGCCGAAGGTCACGGTCCGATGAAGCCAGCAGAATCACATCATCTGCAAAAAGCAGAGACCTAATCCTGAGGTCACCAAACCTCAACGTCCTGGCTGCGCCTAGAAATTCTGTCCATAAAAGGTATGAACAGAATCGGTGACAAAGGGCAGCCCTGACGGAGTCCAACCCTCACCGGAAATGAGTCCGACTTATTGCCGCCCATGCAGTGTGAGGAGCTCGGTCATTCGGGAGAGACTCAGAGTAGAGCTGCTGCTCCTCCACACTGAGAGGAGTCAGATGAGGTGGCTCGGGCATCTGCTTAGGATGCCTCCTGGACGCCTCCCTGGTAGGGGTTCCGGTCATGTCCCACTGGGAGGAGGCCCAGGGAAAGACCCAGGACACACTGGAGACTATGACTCTCAGAGCTGGCCTGGAAACACCTTGGGATTACCCCGGAGGAGCTGGATGAAGTGGCTGGGAAGAGGGAAGTCTGGGTTTCCCTGCTGAGACTGCTGCCCCCTCGACCCGACCTCGGATAAATGGAGGAGGATGGATGGATGGATGGATGGATGGTTAAAATAATGCTGAAGGTATTTTTCATTTTGATGGCACTGACTGACTGATTGATTGAATGTTTTGCTTTTACAAGGTGTACACTCAAACACAAATTTCCAAAATACCAAAAAACTGCAATATGACTGCAATACAAGACAAAGGTTTTCCATTTCCCTTACTCTCCTGATATATCCTGTCCCTGATACTGGGTCACATGTGTTCACTGTGGAGCTCAGGAGCATATTTACACTGATATGTTAAGCATGTTTCGTGAAATATGCCAAAGTAATAGAGAAAAGCTGTAATATTATTGCACGGAACAACGATACTACTGCTGCTTGTGCCGAATATCACCAACAACATACACAGCTCTCCATATGGTACCATGTAATGATATAGTCATATCATGCAGAAACAAATGTATTTTATACCCTCTCTGTGTCCTGGGGTGCACCATGTTGTCTTCCAAAGGGATTGTAATGCTCCCCACAGCTATGGAAAGACAGGAAAAAGTCAGGTTTATTTTCCATGGTTATTGAAGCAGGTTTCAAAGTGAGGAACATAATCTACTGACACATTTAAAAATCTCAAACAGGCATATTCACATTAGATAAATCCTGTATAAATGCTACACAAATTCCACTGAATGCTTCAACGTGATCATATAATACAAATTTCTTCAAACAAGATTATTTAAAACAGATATGTTACAAATTGAAAAGCCATAGAGGTTGGTGCCAAAATAAAAGAAACAGCAACAAAAAAATGTCTTCAAAAGGCTGTTTTTCCACCACACAGTGCCAGTGCACCATGGCATTTATTCTAGAGGGGTCTCATCACTCAGCCATGTGTTAAAGTGGTGGTGCTGGTTTAGAATATCCCATCAGTATTCACTCATGCTAAGAGAGGGGATTGAGTGATAAATATGGTTTATGATTTCATTTTCATGCCTGGAGATCCTGCCTGAAGAGAGTAGACCCCGCAGGCTCCTTTGGGGCAGTACCAATACTGATATTTCAAGCTGTTTTATGCATCACTTGAAATACGATAGGTTGTTAAGATCCTAACTTTGCCAAACCACACCTTTCTGGAAGTGTGTGCTTCAGGTACACCATGTTTTTCTCAGTCAAATGTTTCCTTTATTTTGGCAGTTACTTGTATATTGAGGGGTTTTTGATAAGAGAGTAATTAGACCAATGTCTAATTACATTATATTCAATTCGGTATCAAGTGTACAGCACTGTGCAAGTCTTAGGTAGTCAAAGGAAATGGGTAAAACTATTTATCAGAGTAGTAAGTGTACATTTCCTCAGAACAAAAAAACAATTTAGCATCATAACAAATGCAAATTAACAGTAACAATAAAAGCTAGCAAAAATATCTTCTGTTTTCCAAAAAAACTTGTGATATTTCATTGGATGGTTAGATGAACGCTGCTTCAGTTCCCAAACCTGTTTTCAGTTCCCAAACCTCAGCCATTTCATGTATTCATTACATTTCCCAACCACCTCACTTAATTAACTTAATTAGATTTTTAAAAAACCATCAATGACAGCTGTACTAGGTGTTGTTAGTGGTCAAGTTAAAAAATACATGGGTGTACTGTATGGCTGCTGGAAATAGTAGAGTGATTTTAGGGTTTGAAATAGCTAATATAAAAAAGCTAACACACTTTGACAGACATAATAACATAGATTTACATTTAAACAATTTTCTTTGGCTGCCTATGACTTTTGCACAGTACTGTGTGTATTTGCTAATGGTAGTGGGGACTGTCGGGGGATACCTCAGGCAGTCCTGTGTGAGATCACCAAGCTCATGGACATGTAAGCCATGGAGACCCGGCTGCAAGCCGTCAATGGTCCCATCAATCAGGCAGCGCTCAGGGGTGACCTGAAGGAAGCGCACCACACCCTGGATGGAGCCCACGCCGCCAAGCATCGCCACTGCCGCACCCAGGTCTGGAGCACAAGTTCACCCACATTCTTAGCAATTAGGGCTGCAACTAATGATTATTTTGATAACTGATTAATCAATGGTGAGATATGGCAACTCTGCTCTGCTGATCTGCGTCTATATCATGATGAAGATGCCTGATTTGACTATGCTGTGATTGAAACATTTAGCGCTCTTTTACTGGAAATGAAGCACCAGCAACATTCGTGTACATAATGACATAAGCAACGTAATGATGTAAACAACTAATCGATTAGTAAATCAAGAACATAAGAAATTTACAAAACGAGAAGAGGCCATTCGGCCCATCAAGCTCGCTTGGGGAGAATTTAACTAATAGCTCAGAGTTGTTAAAATCTTATCCAGCTCTGATTTGAAGGACCCCAGGGTTTTAGCTTGCACTACACTAGCAGGAAGACTATTCCATACTCCAACTACACCCTCTGTAAAGAAGTGCTTTCTCAAATTCATTTTTAAATGTTCTCCCACTAATTTCCACTTATGGCCAAGAGTTTGAGTATTTCATTAAACTAATATTGAAATAGCCATTTGACTGAACAGCATCCAGACCTGTTAGAATCTTTTATACCTGGATCATGTCCCCCCTTAGTCTCCTTTGTTCGAGGCTAAACAGATTCAGCTATATTCTAGGTGGGTCTTACCAAGGAATTATATAAATGTAACATCACCTCCCATGACTTAAACTCCACACACCTAGAGATGTAACCCAACATTCTACTGGCCTTTTTTATTGCTTCCCCACACTGGCGAGTGTGGGACATGGAAGCATCAACATACACACCAAGGTCTTTCTCATAATCAGCTACCTTTATTTCATTGGAACCCATCAAATACCTGTACTTTATATTTCTCTGCATTTCCCTTACATTTATCTATGTTAAATTTTTTTTGCTAGGTATCAGCCCAGTTGCTAATTAAATCAAGATCCCGTTGTAGCCTCTGTGCTGCTAGTTCAGAGTCTGCTACACCACCCACCTTGGTGTCGTAAACTATTATAATTGATTATATCAATTAGTTGTTGCAGCCCTAATAGCAGTGCGCACACAAAATATAAACACACGCATACACTACGCACGCACGCACACACGCACGCACAAATATCTAATGCAGGGTCCCTATGGGGAGCCTCACCTTGCCCAGAAGTGCCCACTCCTTTCAGCACCGCACGTCGCCCTGTGCTCTCAATCAGCGCCTGCACCTCCTGAGACGTTAGTGTGGACTCCACCAGGACATGCTCCTGTGCCAGGTCTATTGCCACAGACTGCACTCCTTAAATCAGAAAGGTATAACGACAAAATTTATATTGTAATAATCAACACAGTCTGAGAAGTTTCCATTTTTTAGTGACCTCATGCTTAGCAAATACTCATCCAGGGTTAAACATTAGGGTTTCACACCAATCATACAGGCCAGGAGATTAGCAGATAACCTGCTGGTTTCTGACTGAGCACCCTGAATTAACAATTCCTTTAACACAGTTATAACACATGCACTCACATATACTAGACTTTAAAGAAATATGGACCATTCACATATTTGTAATTTTAATAAACAAAAAAACATATGTTATGTAATCAATGTTAAATACATACTGTATGATCTCAGTCTGAGAATCCAGTTGTGCACATTTTAATAATCGAGTGTAAAAGACCATGTAACCATCTACTTAGTGTGTGCCCTGAGAGATACAAGAATAAATACTGACATCAGGCCATAAGAATGTTGGTGCCTGTCATGGTGGCAATCCAAGAACCTGGTGGTGGACACCTACAGTAAAGGTAGCTGTTGGGCTGAAGAGCGTGGTTAGCTTGTGAGACTCAAAAGGAATGTGGCATTCGCAGTAGTGGAAGCAAAAACTCGGGTTTCAGAGATGTCTGCTGAAGCCATGTAAAATGACTTTCAGTCAGCCTTGAAGAGATTCTGGCAAATCATAAGGTGAGGGGGAAACAGGGCTTTACCAATGCTGTTTACAGAAGGCATGGGGTGTTGTTGACCTCAAATGGGGATATAGACAGGCAGCTCAAAGAATATTTCGAGGACCTCCTGAAACCCCTTCCTCGGAGGAAGTAGAGTTGGAAGATCAGTGACACAATGTCACTTTTTTTCTTTTCACCAATTAGTTTGTACAACTGCTCTAGACCACCCCTACATGCGCAAACTTTTCAGGGTATGTTTTATTTATGTTGTTTCTTTATAAATCCCAAATTTTCTGTTTTCCACAGGTCAGAATATGGATATGGGAATGACATTACACCTGAGTTAACTGCATTCTAGTAGTTGGAAAGCCATTTAGGAATGCCATTTCTAGCCAGGATCCTTGTTACCCACTGTTGTCAATACTAGTTGATAATGCATTAAGGGGTATTTTGCTCATAGAAATGTCTACAGATTGGTTGTGCACACAGTATTGTCCAATTTAACCAAAACATATTGGGACACCCCTGTAAATCATTGAATTCAGGTGTTCCAATCACTTCCATAGCCACAGGTGTATAAAATGTAGCACCTAGGCATGCAGACTGCTTCTACAAATATTTACGAAAGAATGGGTCACTCTCAGGAGCTCAGTGAATTCAAGCGTGGTACCATGACAGGATGCCACCTGTGCAATAAGTCCATTCATGAAATTTCCTCGCCACTAAATATTTCACATTCAACTGTTAGTGGTATTATAACAAAGCGGAAGCAACTGGTAAGAGCAGCAACTCAGCCACAAAACGGTAGGCCACGTAAAATCACAGAGCAGGGACAACGCATGTTGAGGCACAGTGTGCAGAAGTCACCAACTGTTTGCAGAGTCAATAGCTACAGATCTCCAAACGTCGTGTGGCCTTCAGATTAGCCCAAGAACAATGCACAGAGAACTTCATGGAATGGGTTCTCATGGTTGAGCAGCTTAATCCAAGCCTTACATCTCCAAGTGAAATGCAAAGCGTTGGATGCAGTGGTGTAAAGCACACCGCCACTGATAATACGATGAAACTAAAATAAGTAAACCTTTAAACACTATACAGTCAACAGTGCAAAAACAGCATAAAAAACCAGGAACAGTAATTTAAAGTGAGGAAGTGCATTCTAGAGCAGCTTTTGAGTGCAAAAAGACAGTTGGCAGGTAGTTACTTGGTAGGTAGTGACTAGTTATTGTATAGGGGCAGGGGGCAAGGGGGGTGGTAGTGGACAGAGTTCAACATCCTGACAGCTCTGTAGATGAAGCTGTTGGACAGTCTTGTGAAGTGGGCCTGGAGGTTCCGGTACCTTTTCCCTGAGGAGAGGAGGCTGATGGCTCTACGGTTGAGGCGGATGTGGAATATGTCCTTGAGGGAAGGCACCGATGATCTTACTTGCTGCATCTACTATGCTTTGCAGGGATTTCCTACAGGAGGCAGTGCAGCCTCCATACGAAACAGAGATGCAGCTGGTGAGGATGCTCTTGACTGTACCCCAGTAGAACGAGCACATGATGGAGGGTGGGACTCATGCTTTCCTCAGTTTGCGTAGAAAGTAGAGGCGGGTTTGAGCTTTCTTGGCCAGTGATGTGATGTTGTCTGACCAGGAGAGGTCCTCAGAGATGTACATCCCTAGGAACTTGGTGCTACTCACCCTCTCCACAGCTGCACCATCGATGGTCAGTGGGGGGTGCTGTGAATGATCTCTCCTGAAACCAACCACAATCTCTTTGGTCTTGCCCATGTTCAGGAAGAGATTGTTGTCTTTGCACCACTGGACTAGTTGGCTCACCTCGTTCCTGTAGTTGGCTTCGTAATTGTTGGTGATGAGGCCGACCACGGTTGTATCATCTGCAAACTTGACAATGTGGTTGGAGCTGTAGGTTGGTGCACAATCATGGGTCAGCAGGGTAAAAAGCAACGGGCTGAGCACACGCCCTTGTGGGGCCCCTGTGCTCAACGTGATGGTCTTAGAGATGTTACTGCTGACCCACACATTTTGTGGCCTCCCTGTAAGAAAGTCCAACACCCAGTTATGGAGAGAAGTCTTGAGTCCCAAGTGGCTGAGATTCTGTATTAACTGCCGGGGAATGATTATATGGAATGCTGAACTGAAATCTAAGAACAGCATTCGCAAGTAGGAGTTCTTTGAGTCCAAGTAGGTGAGGGCTGGATGGAGAGCAGCGGAAATAGCATCTTCTATGGACCTATTTGTCCTGTATGCAAACTGAAATGAGAAGGGGGGAAGGATGGACTTAATGTTCTGCATGACCAGCTGCTCAAGGCACTTCATGATGATGGAGGTGAGTGCTATGGGCCGATAGTCATTACAGCTGGATGGGACGGGTTTCTTAGGGACAGGAATTATAGTTGTGACTTTAAAGCATGTTGGAACAACAGCTTGGTCCAGTGAGATATCAGCGAGGACATCCTTGAGGTCAGTCTTTCAGAGAATAACCAGGTATGTTGTCTGGTCCGGCTGCCTTATGTGGGTTGATCCTAGAGAGGGTTCTCTCTCTCTAATGCTGCATCAGGAGCCCTCAGAAGCCTATGGACCTCTCCTGTCAGCCATGGCTTCTAGTTAGCACGAACAGTGATATTTTTGCAGAGAGTGACATCATCAGTACATTTTGCACTGTATGCTGTAACCACCTCCGCATACTCCTCAATGTCTGTATGATCATTGTAAGTGGCTGCTTGTTTAAAAATGTCCCAGTATGTAGTGATAAAACAGTCCCATAGAGCACTCGAGGCACCTTCTGGTCTCACACATAGCAGTTTTTGCATTGGTCTGCTGGTTCTCATTCTGGGTCTGTATGCAGGTCTCAGCATGATGGTGATGTGATCAGAGTGACCTAGGTGGAGGAGGGGGAGGCCTTATAGGATTGCCTTGCAGATTGTGTACACCAAATACAGTGAGTCATTTCATCTTGTAGGAAAATCCACGTTGGTGTAGTTTGGGTAATAAACACTTAAGTCTGCGTGGTTGAAGTCTCCTGCTGTAATGAGGAATCCGTCCCAATGTGCGATTTGTTTTTCGTTGATGGCTTGGTAGAGTTCATTGAGTGACTTCCTCCTATCGCTGGTGCTAGCTGTTGGAGGGACGTATACTCTCTTAATAGTTACAAGGGTCGGCACTTGATAATAATAAACTCCGCCAGCTGGGAACATTGTCTATACATAATGGTAGTATTTCGGCGCCACTCATTGCTAATGTAAGCACTCCACTGGCGCAAGTCTTATCTCCTTCCATAAAGACTCGGTTGGCTCAATACCATGTTAGCCCAGCTCGCTGGATAGGAGAGTCTGGGATTTTGTCATTAAGCCAAGATTCCGTAAAAATAAAAACACAGCAGTTTCTCATGTCATGCCGCGCAGATCTCAGAAGCTAAATGTGATCAATGTACATTGGCTAGATATAATTAAGGGATGGTTTTACGGCTAGCCTGGCCCGTATGCCTCTGTGCTACACTGCTTCCAGCGTTACCTCTCTGGGAGGGGGGGGGGGGCGCAGGCGAATCCATTGATGTTTTAATCCGACGGAGTGTCTTTGTGACTTCCAGGTCCAAGATATGATGTTTGGTTTTGTTTCTTTGAAGGCAGTGGCAACGATATTAGTTAATCAACTTTGTCGGTTGACTACACTCACACATGCCCTTGCACGAACATAACAAACACAAACATTCACTAAAAAACACATTAGGTACTACAGAGACAGAGAGGCCACTGTGTCCGATCACACTGCCTTCTTTAATTTCAATCCTGCAAAATGCAACAAAATGCATTTGTGGGCTGAGCAGCAGAGCTGAGTATGTGGGTTGCGCCCATGAAAATCTTGACAAATCTTCTCTGACAAAGCCAAACAGTTGATTCTGCTGTTCATCAAATGCTGACAATCAGGTGCCTGATTACTACCCGATTAGTAGCACCTGTAAGCATGGACCCTGCTACAGTGGTCAGTTGGTGTCTACTCCAAGCATGCCATAGGGCCCCTGCCATAGGGCAGCTTCAAGCTGGTGTTCCGCAAAACCAAGTTAGCAGCATTATTTGGACTGAACCCTAGTATCATGTCCAAATTGAAGGCCAAGTTCCATGCAATGAGGGATGCCAGAGACAGGGTCTGTGAAGTGGGCGTCCCACAAAGACAACACCATAGAACGCTATGTTGATTGCTGCACCAATAGGGTAACAGCAGTGTAGTGGTGTGGGGCAGTATCTCCCTCACTGGCAAAACATGGCTTGTCATCATTGGAGGCAATCTCAATGCAGAGAGAGATCGAAATGGGATTCTGCAATCAGTGGCAATCCCATAGCGTCACAGTTTGGGACCTAGCTCTGTCCTCCAAGATGACAATGCTCGACCCCACAGAGCGGGGATTATCAGAGACTACCTCCAGAATTTGGGAGTGGAGTGGATGGAATGGCCTTCCTGTAGTCCTGACTTCAACCTAATTGAACACTTGTGGGATCAGCTTGGGCGTACTGTTCATGCCAGAGTGACTAACACAACCACACTGACTTACGACAAATGCCGGTTGAAGAATGGGATGCCATCGCATCCCACAGCAGTGTGTGACCAAGTTGGTGACCAACATGAGGAGGAGGTGCCAGGCTGTTGTGGCTGTGTATGGTTCCTCCACATGCTACTGAGACTCCTGTTTGTTAAATGAATAATATGTTAAATTGCCAATATGTCTTGTTTCTTCAGACTTCAATCTTTCAATCCACTAAATGACACCAAACACAAGTCAATAGCAGAATCAGCTGTTTGGCTTTGGTAAGTCTTTCATGGGCACAACCCACATACTCAGCTCTGCTGCTCAGCCTACAAATGCATTTTCCTTACAAATGTGGCACAGTTTAAGATGGAAATACACAGACTTTCCAATGGTATAAGATTTATTGCCAAGAACTTTTAGTTAGAGGACAAAAAGAAAAATAAAATTAAGATTGCTTTATTTTTCTCAAACATTCTGTATATAAATGAACATTGTTTTGCAAGTCACTAATATAGATTATAATATAAGACATATGTGACCAATCCACGTGTGATACTTACTTAGCTTTCAGCACTTCAAGAGACTAAACGGAACATATCGTTGGCTCACCTCGCATTACTAGGTGAGTCTGTCAAACTTGAATGTCTTCTTTTAAGAGGTATGTGCTTTGTAGTCACGGTGTGGTGATATTCAAGTTCTGCTTTGCAATACTGGCAAGCAACCGCATTCTGATTTACTTTTAATGTGAAGTGCTTCCACACAAATGATGCTTTTACTCTTTATTTGGACCCACATCCAGCATGTGACATCTACCTTCCGCCATATTGAAAAGGAAAATTTTAATCGATGCTTTTAAATAATCAAGTAATTGAGTTTAAATGAGTAATCATGAGAGCTTTAATACACACACACAGACACATACATACACATACATATATACATTGATCCAAAAAAAAAAAATTAAAGGAACACTTTTTAATCAGAGTAAGGCATCAAGTACTTCCAGGGGTACTGACCTGGTCAGTTAAGTAGCAGAGGGGGTTGTTAGCCAGCTTCAGGTGTTTTGGTGTTAATGAAATTAACAGGTGCACAAGAGGGATACAAATGTGATGACCCCCAAAACAGGAACAGGTAAAGGCCACTAATATTTTTCCTTCCTCATCTTTTCTGACCATTTTTTGCATTTGACTATGGTCAGTGTCACTACTGGTAGCATGAGGCGATACCTGGACCCTACAGAGGTTGTACAGGTAGTCCAACTCCTCCAGGATGGTGCATCAATACGTGCCATTGCCAGGAGGTTTACTGAGTCTCCCAGCACGGTCTCAAGGGCATGGAGGAGATTCCAGGAGAGGGCAGTTACTCTAGGACTGCTGGACAGGGCTGTAGAAGGTCCTTAACCCATCAGCAGGACAGGTATCTGTTCCTTTGTGTAAGGAGGAACAAGATGAGCACGGCCAGAGCCCTACAAAACGACATCCAGCAGGCCACTGGTGTGAATGCCTTTGACCAAACAATCAGAAACAGACTTTATGAGAGTGGCCTGACGCCCACTACCCAGCACCATGGAGCTCCATTGGCATTTGCCATAGAATTCCAGAATTGTCAGGTCCGCCACTGGTGCCGTGTGCTTTTCATAGATCTAGGGGGCAGCATGTGGCTCAGAGAGATCTGGACGCCATCCAGATCTGGACGCCATCCATTTTCTCATTAGGAACATCTCCAGACGTTGTCAGGCATGCATACAGGTAAATGGGGGCTTGTACAAACTATTGAGTATGATTCTGTTCGAAGTTGCTGCAATTAAATTTCAACAAAATGGACTAGCCTGCTGCATATTTTTTCCACTTTGATTTTCGGGGTGTCTGTCATATTACCCCAATTTTATCTTCACTACACTGGCTGCCAGTTAAATTTGTGTTGACTACAAATTACTGCTCTTAATTTATAAAGTTGTAAATGGTCTTGCACCGCAGCAGTATGTGAATGACCTCATTTGCAACTACAGTACAGTCAGACTCATATGCTTCAATCGCAAGATGCAGGTCTTCTATTAATACCGAAGAACGTTACTTTTGGGAAGAGCATTTGCTCAGAAAGCATCACAGTTATGGAATAAACTTCCTATTAGTGTTTAGAACAATCTCTGCTTTTAAGTCAAGGGTCAAGACGTACCTCTTTGGTCAGTCTTTTGGATATTAAAATCCCTTTTTCTTAAAGTAAATGCGAGAACTGAGGGTTCATGGTCATTTGAAATTAAAGGTGAAAGGGGGGATTGGTGCTGTCATCCTGCCACTCTCGCTGATCACTGAAGTTGTTGACGGTAGTTTGGCTTGACACCGAGACCCCTGGAAACCCTCATGTCTGTGCTCTCACTTTTAGCCAGGCTGCTATAGTTACTTTAGTACTGCCAGAGTTTAGGCGTAGGGCACTAACTCTCTTCTCTTTCCCGAGCTGACGCTTCCCCGCTTGAACCCTCACCTGGACTCCATGGAGACCATCATCTGGAACCAAGGGGGAATTTCTTTTTCTGTACTGAATTCCAATTTAATACTAAAATAACCTTAGCTAAATGGATCCTAGCGTGCTGCCCCAGCAACCACTCCTTCATATTATTTTTATATCTTTACTTCTTTAAAATGATAAATTAATGATTAATCTTGAATTAATGTTAATGTGCGTACATTTTCATGCACCCCGGACGCCCCTTCCAAGTCTTGGTTCCTCTCAAGGTTCCATCCTGCTAAAGGGAGTTTTTCCTTGCCACTGTCACCTCAGGCTTGCTTGGGGGGTTTGGGCCGGTTATATGTGAAGTGCTTTGTAACAATGACTGTTGTTAAAAGCGCTATATGAATAAAATTGAACTAAATTTAACTGAATTGTGGCATTCTTTCATTTCTAACACATTACCCAGTCCATATCAGTATAGATATCCAGTATGATTTTTCCCCATTGAGATCTGATGAATTTTCAAGGTGTTCCTTTCATTTTTTGATACACACACACACACACACACACACACACACACACACAGGAGAGCAAAATATGAGAGATCAGGTCAGGCTGGGGAGCATATGCTGATGCAGCATGTTGCTGCACCCACCACACAGAGAAACTCCTCAGGATCCCGGCTGGCAATCCCCCAGGCAGATACATGGTCCAGTCCCACCCTCCAGAAATGGCCATTCATCTGCCGCAGCCAGGTGTTATGTGGGCGTTCTTTTGGCCTGGTCCAGCCGTGTGGGTCCTCAGCAATGAGGATCTTGTGAGCCGGATCACCCTCAGAGAAACGTGCCTCATGGCCAAAGTGCCGTAACTGACACTGCTTTACAGTTCAAGTAATGCGCCTCATTCAGGACTCCTCTAGAAACCGCTCGTTTGAGACAAAGTCAAATCAGCGGTACCCAAGGATTCTCCGAAGAGACATAGTACAGAAGGAGTCCAGTCTTCCTCCTAGGTCACTGGATAGTGGTCATGTGTCACAGCCATACAGCAAGACAGGGAGCACCAGGACTCAAAAGACTTGGACCTTCGTCCTCTTGCAAAGATATCGGGAACGCCAAACACCCCTTTCCAGCAACCTCATGACCCCCCATGCTTTTCCAATCCGTTTGCTGACTTCATAGGAAGAGTCACCAGAGACATGAATGTCGATGACTAGGTAGGTAAATCTCTCAAGTTCAACATTCGGCCTGCAGACAGACACACTACTGATGCCCAAGAAGTCATTAACTCTCCGGTGTTGATGTCGCATATCTTTCTCATGTATTTCAGTTCATAACTAACTGAAATATTATTGTAGAAACATGGAAAAAAAACACTGACTAAAACACTGTAATCTTTTGAAAACGTCCATTGTCAGAAGTATTAAAAGTTTTTAAAATTAGGTTAAATCAGCAAAAAAGTAAACCGTGTAACCTTACTTTGTTTTACCTACATCGGGGGCGTGTAGTGCCGTCCTCACCTGAAGATCGCTATTCGTATTCTGAATAGCCGCATCAGCGCGTATTCAAAACGCATTCGCATGGTAATTTGATGAACGATGCAACGGTGAAACGCGATACAGATACATCCCCATCGGCACCATAAAAGGGAAGGGGGGACGTGGCCAGGTGTGAATGGCTCATGTACACATGAGAGCTCCTACATATTCAATAAAAGGAGCCAGAAATAGTGACATGAGTTAGGTTTTTCTTATTTATCCAACTGAATGTTGCAACTACACCATTTAGTCATCTTCATGTACCAAGAGTTTGGGGGTCAGATATTTGGGATCAAAACAAACTGGCACCATTGCTTACTATATACAGTGGTACCTCAGTTGTCAAACTCATTAGAACTCACATTTCTTAAAAGTCAGACCAACCAGTTCGAACAAAAATTACCTAGAACTTGATCTGAATCTCAGAAGTTGAACCGTGAACGCCAACCTAAGACAACTTGTACGCGCAGGGAAATGAGTCACGCGGCATGTCTCTCAGCGGAAACAAAGGGTAACGCTTCAGTCTCAGCCACGCATTCGCTGTGAGAGCATCATGCATGTTTATACTAGTTGAATACATATATTTAGACAGTAAAAAACATTTAGACAATGATACAATGATAAACAATAACAGTAATTATATAAAATACATTTAAAAAATAAAGATTTCTTATTAATGGTTTATTATTAATGAAATTAAACCTCTACGTAGTTATCCATACAAGAGTACAAGATCAGTATTTTAACCGCGTCATATGTTACATAAATTCAATAGCACAGTATAAGAAAGTTAAATGAGATATTTGAAAAAGAACACTGATCAAAATTAGATACTTCCAGATACTTGACAAACCATATTTAACTGGCAACTTTCCAGTATCAATGACTTTGCAAGATGTTGAACCGTTCTAAAGTGACTGAAACCCTGCGGTAGGTGGTCCAGATGACAGCCAAAGGGATGACCCGTATCAGCCATAGCAAGAGAAGCTGGTCATTCCAAATCTGTGATTTTGCACCTTTACAATGTCACAAACTCATTCAAGTCCCCCAAGAAGGTTGGTCGATCACAAGAGACAAATGTAAGAGAGGACAGGATAATGCAGAGAATGTCAATGGGGAATCAATTGAACACTGCAGCTAGAATTGCTCAGCAAATCGGCACTGAACAGGGTAAGGATTTGCCTCGTCATAGTGTCTCAACGTTTAAGAGCATTTGGACTGACAGCCTACTCTGCAGTGACCAAACCTTTCATAAGCAGAAAGAATCAGAAGGCTAGACTAGCCTTTGCTGAGGAGTAGGGATGTAACGGTACACTCAACTCACAATTCGATACGATTCTGAGTTCATGGTAAGATTTTCCTCACGATTTTTTAGCAGAATGAGCTGCAGACAAATTTATTCAAAAATATGCCTTTGTTCATCTTTCTAAACTGAGCAAAACGTGTCCTCCTTAACAGTGCAACTGAAATTGAGGAATACTGTTAAAAAAAATCCTAAATCAAAATAACTCAATAAATAAATACAAATCTTCAAATAAATAAACTAAGGCTCGCATGTACAGCTTTTTAGCGTGGTTTGCCCTTTTAATAATCTTTGCTCAGCTCACTGAGGTGCTGGCGGACATACTGAAGCATGTTCGTTGTGCTATTTGTGTATGTTATCAGTCTTTTACAATGTCTTGCTTGTGCTTTTCTCGCCTTTTTCGTTTGCGATTACCGGAAAGCTAAAGTGCATCCATCCATTCTTCAATCC
>JAODKF010000002.1:16326890-16339065 GCA_026779585.1 Mormyrus proboscirostris | reverse complement strand
CAAGAGATAATAAAATAAAAGAAGCCCGTTTAGGTTTGGTGAGAAATTTTCAGGCACCTATACGGCTAATTCCTCCCGACAACCCTGGGGGGTAAAGCCCCCCTTGTCTTTCAATCCTAATGACGTCCCTGACACTAGCTTTGTCATACATTTACATCGATTTTCAACTGATTTGAGATTCATCGTTACATGCCTACTGAGGAGCGTGTTGTGTGGACAGAGGAGAACTGCTCCAAAGTTTACTTTAGTGATGAAAGCAAGTTTAATGATGGGAAACATTATATTCATCATCAAAGTGGGGAAAGACTGAACCCCAACTGTGTTAAGAAGTTAGTGAAAGGTGGAGGAGGTGTTATAGTCTGGGGAATGATTTCTGCAGCAGGAGTTGGGCCTCTTATATTGTACAGCTACATGGCAGAGTGAATGCAAATTTATCAGAACTTTCTTTGACAACATGTGGTTCATTCCCTGCATTCATCACCCGACCAGCCAGCAATGCAGGATGATGCCACCTGTCACACAGCAAAACGGGTAAACCGGTTCCTTCAAACTGAAAACATTGAAATTATGAAATAGCAAGATCTAAACCCAACAGAAAACCTCTGGAAAATCTGTGGCAACAAAGCTATGACTAAGAAACCACTTCAGTCACTGAATTGTGGAGGAGACGAAGAAGAAGAATGGACAAATCACACCAAAGCTGTGTGAGAGATTAGTGATGTCCTGTGGCCGCAGATGTGCTTAAGTCATTCAAAGCAATGGCCTGTACACTTCCTATTAATTTTTGACTGTTATAGCATTCAGAAAATTTAGTTGCGATCTTTCTTCATGCTACAGTCATTGCTGTTCTCTGATTTTGATTACTGTTTTCTGCAAAACAGTTTGTTTTGTTCAAATTCCTTGGTTATTTTGTACAACACTGTTCTAGTAGCATGGTAAAGACCAGTGGCCCCCAACCCCCGGGTCATGTGGTACCGGTCCGCGAGCTGCACAGAAAAAATTAAAGTAAGATGTATAAAAAGTAAAATTTCTCTTGATCATTTGGTTCTCACTGATTCAGCGTTGCAGTGATGTCATATTTTTTATGCACTTTGTCTTTGTTTTTGTGGTAAATCTTGAATTATTTTAACAAAATGTTCAAAGTTTACCATGGCGACCAGAGAGCATTAGCGTGCTGAGTGGATGTCACCCGTGTTATGTTGTTGGCTCGATGTTATGAGGATGCCGTTAAGAAAGCTGCGAATACACATTGGATTTACGCTTATTATTATATTTTATTATTATTATATTTCTAAAATATCCCCATTTTTATACGTATCATTTATTCATATAAATACGCATACGTATATTTATCTGCCACTCCTTAAAGGCCAGGCCGTGAAAATAGTTTCTGATATTAAACCGGTCCGTGACGAAATAAAAGTTGGGGACCACTGGTATAGACACAATAATTCCTTTAAATGTGGAGAAATGAAAATGACATTTCAGGAAATATCGTGTGTCATAAATTCAATTCTAATTTTGATCTCCATTTGTGCTGCTATGAGAAGAAATTACCTTGCATTTTAACCGGTATACCGCAAATGAAGTCGAGTTAGCATATAGAGATTAAAATGCATTATATTTTGTTTTCACAGCAGCACAAATGCACATAAAATAAGTATGCATTTGCGCTTTTACAAACAATCGATTGTTACACGTATCGTTCTTTAAGGTGAATGCATACTTGCATACTAGTTATGTGCGCCCCTGTGTGTGTGTGTACAGTATATATGCAGCACATATGCAGCATAAATCCACCACCGGCAAAGGGATGTCACTATTGGGTCCTTCAGCACGGCACTATGGCCCATCTGCTCATCCCCCGATTGTCCAATATTGCTTACTTAAATGTACATCAGCTAAATATAAAATGTAATACATTGCTCTGCGGATCAGGTCCATATCTCATTCTATCACGTACAACCTGTAGTCTTACCTGGCACTCCATCCAGCGCCGATTGGACAGCCCTCACACATTTGTTACACGTCATCTGCACTGCAAACTCCAACTGTCGGTAGGGCAGATGTTTTAACTTGGTTATGCGTGGTCCAAAGTTCGCTTCCAAAACTAGCGTGAAAGTGTGGATAATACACGTAATTTAACTGTCCAAAATAACAAACATAAACACAAGGATATCATAATTTAATGCCAATAAAACATTTACATTGACCTAAATAACGTATGTTAGCTACAGAGAGAAAAAAAACTTTGCATGTATCCCTGCTAACGTGAACATTTATGTAATTTAATTTCACGGAGAATTTGAAAATTATTCCTTTTCTCCCATCCATCCATATTCCAAACTACTTAACCTTCTCGGTCGCGTTGGGTTCGGAGCCTATAGCTACGGGCACGAGAAGATGAACAACCCAGGACGGGGGTTGCACATCGCAGGGAACACTCACACACCATTCACTCTTACATGTACACCTATGAGCAATTTAGTAACTCCAATTAGCCTCAGCATGTTTGGGAGGAAACCGTAGTACCCGGAGGAAACCCCACGACGACATGGGGAGAACATGCAAATTCCACACACATGTAACCCAGGCGGAGAGTCGATATAATAAAATGCTAGCTTACTCCATTAACTGAGTGATAACTATATTCAAAGAAAGTTCAAGTATTACGCTCGAGGTAATAATTCGAAAGAGTGTGCAAGACCAAATAGAACAAAAAGTACCTTCATTATAGCGTCGGACTCCATTATTGCATGAACGCTTAATAAAACACCTTTTAATTCAGAAATGGGTGTTCATAAAAACTGACAGTTAGGTAACTACACATACTCTATGCCTGCCAGCTGTCAGCTTCGCCATATTCTGTGTAACTATTTGCCCTGAAATACTTGTGGCGCTGTCACTGCGTGAGCTATACTCGGTTTCACGCATGCGTACACGGCGCCACATTTTACGACAATGCTCTAGTTTGGATATTATTTTACGACATTATGTCATATTACTGCGTCCCCCTCCTGTTGACACCGAGCGTGCGCATCACTAAGAAATATCAGTGACCATGCAACCATTACGATTATAGATTTGTTTAAAATTATTAAAATATAAAGTCGCGCGGTTCCTAAACCCTTTTTCATTTTATTTGAACAAGAGTTACCCGCCACTTTAAAGAAAATAATCGCTTATCGTCTTGCGACTCAATAATGCATCCAGTCCCATCTTTGAGTAAATTTAAAACCATAGGTTTCCAACAGAGTTAAATGTATTGTAGGCCTACTTATTTTACTTAAACTAGGTATTTTTTTTTTATTTTACCTGACTAGAATTTTATTGGATGACTTTTACATTTTGCTATGGTATCTGTAATTTTACATATAAATGGAAATGGAGTTTTTCCACCACTAATTGTCATGTCCCACCTCCTAATTTTGAAAAATTGGGAAGATGCATGGTCTCCCAATGTGTGCAACCACCATCTTGCTGGGAACCTCATGTGTTCTGCATCTGGGTCCCAGAGTGTCTCTCATTCCCTCTCTGCCTATATAGGTGTGTGTGTGTGTGTGTGTGTATATAACTGGTCCATAAAACCTTAGAGCAATTCAGTATAGATCCCTTGCAGATTTGAGTCCATATTCTATATTGCCAAGAGCCACAGGATTCCAGACTGATGCTTATGTGGTTCATAAATCTATGATATATCTGATATGATATATGACATCTACCTGTTCCACCCTCTACCTTGATTCACCGGTAGTGATCAGCCCCTCACACAACACTGACCAGCGTTCCCTCTCCGTCTCCAACTTTTCCCTTTTTATCACCACACTCTGCTAACATGTCCCTCCCCCACTTAGTTATTGATTTCACCTGTGGCTAATTTCCTTATTACTCCCAGACTATCTCATCCATTCACCACAATACATACAACTTACCATAGCACAGATTCCTGAGCTTCTCTGCAACAAGACAGTCCCATCTAGAGGTGATGTGTGACAATGATATCCAAAATGTGTTCATTATGTCCAGTCTATTCCATAATTTTGTTTTGGCTACTTCACTGCAGAAAACCTCGCTTCACAAAAACAGGATGTTGAAAATGGAAGTAGGGTTTTCTGTGCTTTTATGGCCATCTCAGGATATTCCACCTTGATTTTAATCCAGAATTTCAGCAGAGTTGAAGTTGTCTCAGAAATACTTTTAAGGACATTGTCAAGCAGTTGATCTTCCTTCAGCTCTGACTAGGTCCGTTCACCTGGCATGTTTGCATATGGGTCACAGATCCATTCCTTCCCAGTTTGTGAGCCTTTTATAAAAGCAAAGATAGGTGATCATGCACCAGCTGGGAGAATGAAGGCCCAGACTCAATCTCCTCTGAAATGCTGGCTAATATTTGAACATGTCAAATATTGCTATGTTCACTTGCTGACACCACAGTTCCAGTTTAGCTTTCAGTGCAGCCACATTATCTGCCAACTTGAAGACAGTTGTTGTTCTCCCCTGAAGTGACAGATTGTTTTCATTGAGCAGATTGAATATGTCATATATGTAAGTTTTGTTATCCATTCCGTGTTACTGAAATCTGTTGCCAGTGGTAACTGTTTTTCTAAAAGTAACCTCTGCGCAAGCAAACGAGCAGGGAGCGGAGAATCGGACTAAGGAAGCCGTGAATACGGGTAAAGGGGGTTTTATTAAAGAAGACAGGGAGCAGCACAGGATGACATTAATGACAGATCTGGGGAAAATGGACTCAGACGCCAACTAAATACACCGGACAAGCCGAAAATAACAGTCAACAGGTGATTACAATCAGGAATTAACGCGAGGTAATGAGGGGGACGTGGCACACAGGAGGATCGGACGAGCAGGTCATGACAGTAGCCAGGAATCTTTTCCCTTTTTTAAAGAAGCTCTTCAGAGATGTTTTTTTTTTTGTACTCATTTTAGCTAGGGTTAACTTGTGGGCTTTATTTGTTAGGCTTCAAAATCATAGATATACAGTGGATATAAAAAGTGTTCACACCACTGTTAAGGTTTTTGTGATGTAAAAAAACAAGACCACATCCTGTACCTGTACAACTGGATGTAGGTTTTGGACTAAAATTGACTGGAATTTGGAACTGTTCATAATTCCCTCCATCTTGGCTAAATCCCAATTCCAGCTGAAGAAAAACAGCTGCAAAACATCCTGCTGCCACCACCATGCTTCATCGTGGGTATGGTATTCTCTTGGTGATGTTCAGTGTTGTTTTTGTGCCAAACATACTTTTTGGAATTGTGACTGGAAAGGTCAACCTTGGTTTCATCAGAGCATAATGCATTTCCCCATATGCCTTAGTGAGACTTGATGTTACATTGAACTGGCCAAAAGCCGCTATTAAACAAGTACAAAGAATATTGAGAGATGCAGACTTCTCTACAAAATTGACTTAAATGCAATTAATTGTGAAACAGTTTTCATGAAATTTTATTTGTTAAAAGCGTAAGAATTAAACTCGAAATCATGAAATCTGCTAGGACATACAGGCTCTGACAGTCATTAAAACTGAAATAAAATAAAAATTAAAGGTTTATTTCATTCTGTGCAGCTCAGTACCAAATCATTGGTACCACTTTGTGGCCCGGTGGTTGAGGACAGCTGTTCTAAGGAATAACTAGATGACTGAAGTCTTTGAACAGCATCCAAACACATGTGTCCTTTTTGTCCAGGTGGGTGAGTGCCAGATGAAGGGGGGTTGCGATGGCATCGTCCGTGGAGCTTTTGGGATGATAGGCGAACTGTAGAAGATCCAAAGTAGGTGGCAGATCCAGAGTAACATGCCTCACGACGAGCCTCTCAAAGCACTTCATGATTATAGGTGCGAGTCCTACGGTAGTCGTTGAGGCAGGACACTGAAGTCTTCTTCGGCACAGGAACGATGGTGGTGTTCTTGAAGCACTTGGGAACGATGGCGGTGCCCAGAGACATGTTGAAGGTCTCACTGTCACTTGAAGATGTCACTGTCATCTGCCAGCTGGTCTGCACATTCTCTGAGCACTCTCCCTGGGATGTTATCTGGCCCAGCAGCCTTCCGTGGGTTAACTTTGAGAAGAGTTTTCTTCACATCAGCCGTGGTCAGACTTAACACCTGGTCGTTGGGAGAGGGGGAGAATTTCTTTGCCGCTACGTCGTTCTGTGCGTCGAACCGTGCGTAGAAGTCATTCAGCACATATGGTAGGGCGGTATCACCATCACAGGTAGGTGGTGTTGTCCTGTAGTTAGTGATGGCCTGGATACCCTGCCACATGCGCCGTGTGTCACCGCTGTCCCTGAAGTGGCTGTGGATTTCCCGCCCATGGGCGCATTTTGCTGCTCTGATGGCCTGAGACAGTTTGGCCCTCGCTGTTCTTACGGCCGCCCCGTCTCCTGCTTTAAACGCAGAATCACGGGTCTTAAGTAGCTCACGCACCTCCGCAGTCATCCACGGCTTCTGGTTCGTCCTCGCAGTTATGGTCTTGGAGATAGTGATGTCATCGATGCACTTGCTGATGTAGCCAGACACTGATGACGCTGATCCTCCAAGTTGATGCTGTTGCTGTTGGATGCAGCCTCCCTAAACATGTGCCAATCAGTGTGCTCAAAACAGTCCTGAAGAGCAGAGATGACTCCTGCAGGCCAGGTTCTCACCTGCTTCGGAAACGGTTTAGAGCGTCTGATGTGTGTTCTGTAATCCACTGAGAGCCGCGCACATCTCACAAAGCGCCTGTTTAGCATTAGCACTCGGGGGAATATACACTCCAATAATGAACACAGTGGTGAATTCCTGTGGTAAATAAAAAGGTTTATGTTTAGCAGTCACTAACTCCACCAGCAGTGAGCAGAAGCTGGACACTAAAACGAGTTCCTGCACCATTCCGTGTTGATATAAACACACAAAACACAGCCATGAGACTTACCGCACAGTGCTGCGGTTCTGTCGGCACAAAGTGCGGTTAGCCTGGCTAGCTGAATGGCGGCGTCTGGGACTCTGTCGCTGAGCCATGTCTCCGTGAAAACAAAGACACCGCAGTCTCTGAATTGACGCTGGGTAGTCCTTTGAATTCTGATGTAGTCAGATAAAGGGTGATCCCCTGGCTGATGAGTCTGAGCTAAGATGGTGTCCTTTTGTGTCACCCAAAGCATATACTAACGAGCTGGCTGATGTTCTCACCTCAATCTTCAACCTTTCCCTCTGCCAGAGCACTGTTCACACCTGCTTCAAGGCCACAACCATTGTCCCCATCTCCAAGAAAAGCGCAGCCACCTGCATGAATGACTACAGACCTGTAGCACTCACTCCAATCATCGTAAAGTGTTGAGAGAGTGGTGCTGGCTCACATCCAGAGCAACATCCCAGATACCATGGACCCCCTGCAGTTTGCCTACCGGCCCAACAGATCCACATCAAACGCCATTGCTGCTCCCCTTCACTGTTCCCTCTCCCACCTCGACAACACAGACTCCTACATCAGGATGCTCTTTGTTGATTACAGGTCTGCCTTCAATGCAATCATCCCCTAAAAACCATCCACAAACTGATCACACTGAGCGTGCACCCCACCCTCTGAGGAAGTTTGGTATATCAACCAAGAAAGTGGAGAGCACACTGACTAGCTGCATCACTGCGTAGCACTACAGCTATGGACTGCAAACGCTTGCAGAGAGTGGTGAAGACTGCGGAGAAGATCATCAAGACTCCGCAGCCCTCTTTGCAGAGCAACTACCTCCACAGAGTCCAGGGGAAAGCTATATTAACATAAAGTATGCTTACAGAGCCATTCCCCACCTCATCAGTCCACCTATCTTTGTTTCTTGTTCTAGCACATAAAGCTCTTGCAAAGAGTGTTAAGCCATTCAGAAGGACAAAGTTTAGCCTGATGGAGCCTTCTCTCAACTCTCAGCTGTTGCGAACACACAAAATAGGATATATTAGCCCATCAAGATTATACTGTAAGAACATTAGAAAGAAATTTACAAACGAGAGGAAGCCATTCAAGCTCGTTTCGGGAGAACTTAACTAATAGCTCAGAGTTGTTAAAATCTTATCTAGCTCTGATTTAAAGTAATCCAGGGTTTTAGCTTGTGCTACACTCGCAGGAAGACTATTCCATATTCTAACTACATGCTGTGTAAAGTGCTGCTTCCTCAAATTTGTTTTAAAATGTTCTCCCGCTAATTTCCACTTATGGACACGAGTTCTACTATTTAAACTAGTATTGAAATAGCCATTTGGCTGAACAGCATCCAGACCTGTTAGAATCTTATATACCTGTGCTGGGACCTCGGGCAGACCAGCAGCCACAGCAGCAAGATCAGATGAGCAGGTTATGACATATTGGTCATAGATGATGTTGTATTCGTACTAAATTCGTACTAATTTGTACTACTGTGAACACCCGTGTATAATAATCATTTACTATATCAATTTCATTTTCAGTTATAGTGCCCATACTATCCTGCAAATTAGTGATTTCAGGTTTTAGAGCTCTTTTGGAGTTAAAATACTTTTATTGTCACCCTTAGCCTCCAATGCAGTTTTTCTTTCTACATTCCTCTTGGAGAGTCTAACATTGTTTTTTAACTCAACCTATAGGCTTAGATATTCCTGCTTAATTTTGAAATCATTAGTTAATATAGACTTTATTATTTCCTTAGTAACCACCTTGTTTGTAGTTCCCTAGATTTAGTTTTGTTGGAAACAGGTATGAAGTCCTCTTGCACTTGCAACAATGTGCTTTTAAAAAATTCCCAAGCCTCTTCAACCGTTTTGCTATTTAACTCCATCCAGTTTAGTTTCTAGTTTCAGTCTCGTACCATTAAAGTTAGCCTTCCTAACATTGTATACTTTTAATTTGGACTTTGCTCTTCGGACACTAAAATTAACCTTGAATTTAACAATGTTATGATCACTACCGTCCAGTGGTTCTAAAACATCCAATTTTTCAATCCTATCCTGCTTATTGGAGAAAACAAGGTCAAGAAGGGCTTCTCCCCTGGTAGGGGTGTTAACAAACTGAGTAAAAAAACAATCCTGTACTAATTCCACCATCTCGAGTTAATTTACAGAAGAGCCAGAAACTGTGTCCCACTGTACCCAGGTAAATTAAAATCACCCATAACCACCACATCATTTTTATTACTCCTGATATTTATATATTTATTTATATACATTTATAATCCTGATATCGTCATATAACATTCTGCTTTCCTCTGCAGCTACATTAGGTGCTCTATAACAAACCCAGACAATTAGGCCATTTGAGTTTTTAGCATCTAGTTTTATCCATACAGCTTCTGTACTTTTATTTTTATCAGTGAGCTCCCTTGCTTGCAAGTTTTCTTTTACGTATACTGCAACACCACCTCACTTCTTGCCTATCCGGTCTCTACGGAACAACGTATAACCATCCATTCACCATCATTGTCACTCATCCATGTTTCAGTTATTCCTAATGTCATAAGTGTCCAATGAAATGAAAGCCTCTAAATCATTCATTGCGTTTCTAATACTCCTAGCATTTAAATACAGACCACAAAGGGTTGGCCTTTTACAGTGCCCACTTTTAATAACTATTGGGGCTTTCCGTCTCTCCCCACATAAATTCGTAACTAACCTCCCTGCCTTGGATTTATATATATTTGAAAATTCCAATATCTAAAAAAAGCATTTAAAACATGTTTATTGTACATGAAGTTTAGATAAGTATAGGAGGGCGTTTCAAACTGGTAGCCCTTCATATGGCTCAGTACCCATAGAGTAGCTCTCAGTTTCAAAAAGATTGGTGACCTGTTATACAACAAATACAAGTTCCATCAGCCCTAATATTCTATGAAAATATCATGTTCAAATGAAATGTAGCTGCAGACAATAAATGGAAAAAAAACATATAATATATACAGTATGTGTATAAAACATATAATATATACAGTATGTGTATATAACATATAATATATACAGCATGTGTATAAAACATATAATATATACAGTATGTGTATATAACATATAATATATACAGTATGTGTATAAAACATATAATATATACAGTATGTGTATATAACATATAATATATACAGTATGTGTATATAACATATAATATAAGGAAGTCCCCCTTTAGAGCGGGCCCCCCTTGAGGGTTACACAATGGCTCTGACCTCCATCACGCTGCTACATGATTGGACACACCTTCATTCTTCATGCTTTTTGAGTTTGCAGTTTTTCTCTTACACAATGCACTGTGCTCTCAGCTCTGTGCTGCTTTTTAGCCACCGTTCCTCGCTGTCATTTTCTACCACACATTCGGCATTCATTCGTTCATTGTTTTTAGAAAACTTTTCGGTGTTGTTGCCTTAGAAACATGCTTCTGTTATGTAAGAAAATAGAATACACCAGAATAAATTATTACTAAAATGAATTTCAGTATGGGGGCCGCAACCTTGGGAGAGTAACTGCAGGGTCCACAGAGATGCATCATGAATAGTGGAAACACCAGGATTCACGCAATGTAAAAATGACAGGGTCCCTAGGTTTAAGAATGCCTGAAATTATTTACATTAATCAGTCATCTACAGCTAATTTTGATGTTCAGGACCTAAAAATGATAACATTATCACTGAATCATAAGATATTAAACACTGGCAAGTTATTTAAATAACTTGTTTTTATCCTTTAAAAAATGTTTTTATCCTTTAGTAATCCTCTTCAACATACAACATTTTATTAAAATCAACAGTGTATATTGAAAAATTCATTCAAACATGTTTAAAGAGGCATTAAAATAATCCTGCTACTGGGTACACTGGGTTTGATAGTTTGCCTTTTACTGGCATATAGATAAATAGATTTAGTGTTTGTATTAAAAGAGACAAGCTTGTAAAAATGTCACTACAAAGCCAGTTACACAGTGCTTGGTGGTAGCATCTGAAAATGGATTATACACCATATGGACAAAGCACTGGGACACCAACTCTTAATCATTGACCTCAGGTGTTTCATTCAGACCCATTGCCACAGGTGCATAAAATAAAGCACCTGGCCATGCAGTCACATTTACCAACATTTGTGAAAGAATAGGTTATTCTGAAGAGCTCAGTGAATTCAAGCATGGTACAGTCATTCTGTAGGATGCCAGACAGAGACCAAGCTCCTACGGAGACAACATTGCAACTACCCACACAACCAGCCACATTAAATCAGAGCTAGATAAGATTTTAAGAACTCTGAGCTATTAGTTAAGTTCGCCACAAATGGCCTCCTCTCGTTTGTAACTTTCTTATGTTCTTATGATCACAGCCCTAAATGACAACTAGGGCATATAATCCAAACTCGACTGACAGAGGCCATTTTATAGATATTCAACTATAAGTGGTATTATTGCAAATGTAGCAGGGTGGGCAGTTTTGCCCATCTTGCATTCGATTGGCTTTCCTTATTCCGGGGCCAGTGCTTGGGCATATACACTGCCTGGCCAAAAAAAAAGTTGCCGCTTGAATTTATATCAGCAAATACTTAAGAGCCAATGACTGAATCATTATTACAGCTCAGCAACATTATGCAGCAATAAAGTGAATTCAGCTGAGTACCAGAATCTACTGAATGGCCAGGTTACACCTCCATCCATCATCAGTGGGTTTTTTTTTCCCTGTTGGCATGAGCATATTCCAGGACAAGAATGCCAAGATTTATTGAGTTCAAATTGTCAAAGAAAGGTTCAGGGAGCATGAGGAATCATTTTCATGCATGACTTGGTCACCCTCATTTAAGGTGTTTGGGATGTGATAAAGGAAGCTTTATGGGGTGGTTCAACTCACGTGTCAATACAGGATCTTGGTGTAAAATGAATGCAAATCTGGATGACAATAAAGGGTGAGATGTTGCATAAGCTTGGGGAAACACTGCCATGACAAATGTTTGCTATAATCAAAGCTAAAGGCAGTCCAACAAAAAATTCAAACAGCAACTTTCTTTTTGGCCGGGCAGCGTATGAAGTTGGAATTTGGCCAGCAATGGCGTCTGAACTGCTGGTTGTTCTGACAGCTGCCTGTGGTTTGAGCAGTAGCACCGCATTGTTAATCAGTGCCTTCTTACAGTTTTTCACAATTGCTAACACACTAAAATGACATGCATAGCACAATTATTCAAACTGACACACAGAGAGCAAA
>JAODKF010000002.1:16308781-16321578 GCA_026779585.1 Mormyrus proboscirostris | reverse complement strand
TGTATTATACTGTACCATATTGTACTATACTGTATTATATTATACTGTAGTGTTTCTGTTTGTTTTGCACATGGAGCTAGGAGAAACACAATTTCTTTCTACTATGCACTCTCAAACTGTGTGGTATGAATGACAATAAAGTTTACTTGGCTTGACTTCTCAATTGCTAAAACACTAAACGTCAATTTTTGCTATATACTCGATTGTCCTTGCCTGATTCTGACATGCTCTAGTTGTGTAATGACCTACCATGTGTGAATCTTCCCATCCATTATCAGACCTCCCTGTGTTTCCATGCCATGTGTTTGTCACAGTTTTGTTGTTGCTTGTGTGTGGTCCTTTTAAGGACTGCTATTAAAATGGCAGCTTCCTGTGAAACCATCTTGCCTTATCTCTTTTCTGCCATTATCATGCCTTGGTCTGCTCAGCACTACAATGGTGTCAGAAGAGGAATGCTGCAGTGTCGCACTGGCACTGAAGTAGTGGATGCTTCACAACATTGTCTAGCAAGTCTGATGTAGTCTGATACATGTGCAGGCAGTGGTGAAGTGGCAAACCTGGAGAGGTGGTGGTTCCAGGGAGAAGACTTCTCGCGACCACTGGATCTGCAACGGGAAGCTCATCTGCTGGTGTTGCAGGAAGAAAGGGTACTGGGCACACTGCAACCCAGAAGCCAGTGCCACAGCAGATGAGCAGATGGCACTTCCTCCTGAAGTGCACTGGCCCCATGCAGCACACCCTCAAGCCACTCCTGCCAGCTCACTTGAGACAACGTCATCGCCGAATAAGGAAGGCGGACACTGCTACAGTCTCTGACCTCTTACTGGCCATGGAGGGCTCTCCGTTCACTAGCTGTGAAGTGCTGTAGTGCAACCCTACCATGATCATCAGAGGCAGGAGGTGGAGGCTGCTCTTTTTGGCTATGAGGAAGCGTATTGTAGCTGGGAAACTGGCTGGAAGAGCAGTGGGAGTAGAAACAGTAGGACTGGGAGCAGCTAGCCATTGTGAACATGGTTGTGGCAAACAATGCCATAAGGCTGCGTAAAATCAGGGCAGCAGTGCTCGCAGATCAGGGCATATTTAGGAACATCAACAACGTTAGCCTGACCACCATTGACCGCGTCCTAAGAAGCAACCATATGGCCATAAAGCAGCTCTTCAGAGTTCTATTTCAAAGGAATTCTGATGTTGTGAAGGAGGCCAGATGCCAATATGTGGAGGTAAGGAAACATCACTATACTGTAATGCCTTGTCATATCATGCAGGTAGAGTCAACTGGAGTCACTTTTCATTGTAATTTTTACTTAGAGAATAATGGCACATCATGTCTTCATTTATGTTGATGAAGCTGGCTTCAATCTCTGTAAAGTGAGGAGATGTGGAAGGAACCTCATTGGGTACAGGACCACTTGCACAGTTCCAGGACAGATGGGGCATCAACATAACCATGTGTGCTGCCATCTCCAATGATGGTGTCCTATGCCATATCCCCACTATTGACACTGAACGCCTCATAATATTCCTGAATGCACTTCATGAGAGGCTGAGAGGCTGATCCCACCTGAGGGGAGATAATGTAACAATGTCACTACTGTATGTAGCACTATGTAGCACCATGGTCCTGGAGGAACGCCGACTCGTTTTACTCTGTACTATATTACTGTATATGATTGAAATGACAATGTGGCGTACCACCACTCTCGCCTTGTTAATGAGTGGCTTGCAGTACACCCTCGTGTGATGATGCAATTCCTCCCAGCATATTCCACATTTTTGAATCCCATGGAGGAGTTCTTCCGTGCTTGGAGGTGGAAGATTTATGATCACCGTCTCTATGAGCAGATGGCCTTGCTGAATGCAATTACTGCTGCTGCCCAAGAAATAGGTGCAGTGGAATGTCAAGGTCGGATAAGGCATGCAAGAAGATTTTTCCCTCGGTGCATTGCTGGAGAGGATATTGAATGTGATGTGGATGAAGCCATGCGGCCCCATCTTCAAGACAGAATAGACTGAGTATCAATAGTGGCTATTTCTTATACTATATTTTATTTTTATTTTCGTAATTTCTTATACTCTGATAGATGTTATTTTGGTTTACATGTATTTTCTGTAATATTTACAGTATTAAATTTTTTTTCATTTTTGAAAAAAAGAACGTCATGGAATGAATAAAATTTGCATCAAAGCATTTCTGATTCTGGATCCAATTCTTTGCAAGAAGCCAAATTTGACACAGCCTATGTATAAAGATAACAAATGGCACTGGCACGAAAGTTATGTAATAGGCTGCAATGACAAGCAATGGTGCACTGATTCACATTGTGCTGTTTCGCACTGTGCTGTATTATGTATTTTGTTGTCCATTGTGTAATGATTGATTAGAAGAGTTCATACACTTGTTTGCAAGATGTGTTTTTTGAAGGCAAAATTTGCTTTTGTTTCATATTTTAAATGTTTTGGCACAGTTAGAGCCTTTTGCAAACAAAATGTGTCACTTTGACGATGAGTGCCACTGTTTAGACCTGTTTGTTAACTATTTTGAAAATGTGGAGTTTGAGTTGACTCCTGCATGAAAGTAATCAAGAAAAACCAAGTTTTGATAGTGGTGGATTTTGAGTGAGGAAAGTATCCATGAATTTTGAGGCATTTGGTAACTGAATGCATTTTGTATGAAAGCAATGAGAAACAATTCACAATTTAGCCCACATACACTAATGTTATGGCGACTGTGTAGTTTTGAGAAAGTTACTTCAGTATTGCAGAATGTGCCTTAGCAATTGAAAAAAAATGTAATATGTAAATGGTGTTTTGGCTCACTGCTGCAGGACACAGTGTTTACCTCCCACAAAGGGAAGGTTAAGGAACTCATGTATCAATACGTCCATGTAAGTCATGGTATCTATGGTAATTCTGAACAGTGCAACACACACAGCCATTTTCTTTCATCTATTGTGCACAATACAGTATGCTATGCCATTTGTGTCTTGTGTTACCTTGGGTATTTTCTAATTTACTGTAGAGAGTCATGGAGCTTGAAGCCAGTGAAGATGAACACACAGTTATCTTTGTGGGTGCAGCATAAAGACACCGCAGTGGAAGAAATGTGATTGGGAAGAGGGCAAAGGCAGATGTTCCAGGCCAGAGGGGGGCTAACATTACCATGTGTGCAGCAATTTCTAATGATGGACTGCAGCTGCAGAAGGCCGTCATTGGCCCATACAATACAGCACATCTTATTGTTTTTCTTGATGAACTGTATGAAAAACTTTCAGCAGCAAGAGAGAGAAAGAGGCAAAATTTACCAGTATTTGTGATTACGTGGGACAATGTGGCCTTTCGTCATTCCCGCCAAGTCAGAGTGGTTTACTGCCCACCCCAGGATGATGTTATTACTCTTGCCACCATACTCTCCATTCCTCAACCCCATTGAATTGATTTTTTTTCTGCATGGAAATGGAAGGTATATGACCATCGCCCACATGATCAGATGTCACTTTTAGATGCAATGACTGGTGGGTGTGTGGACATCCATGTGGAGGACATCCAGAGCTGGATAAGGCACTCAAAGAGATTTTTTCCTCAGTGTCATGCAAGAGAAAATATTTGGTGTGATGTAAATGAGTATTTATGGCCAAATGCAGAGGACCGAATGGATTAGGCCAGGTCACCAGTGTACTTGACTATATACAGTGAAAGTTTGCTATTTGGCATTTTTTTGTTTTTTGGTATTGAATGTAATGTACTTTCGACAGGTGGTTATAATGTACTTTTCTTTTCCGTTAGACCGACCTGCGAGCAATGAGACAGTGTTGACTGTTGTTTGCTGTTTCACTCATACATGTTTAGAATTGACAACATGGTGTTGATGGCTTTTTCAATGATCTGAGAAAAACTATAATATGGCCCTTTCAGTTATTAAGCTTGTCACCCCTGCATTACAGTATGAGAAGTACTCCTACTGTATAAAAGGTTACAATACTCAATTTTCATGCTCTATTATATGTAAGCTGTATAGTGCATGGCGTATGAATAGGAACCGATTAACTTACAGCATATATATGGCGACGTTCACATTGTAGGTCTTAATGCTCAATTCTGATTTCCTGCTCAGATCAGAGTTTTTGTTTGCCTGTTCACATTACTTTTTTTTTATGTGGGCAGTATCAGATCTCAATGTGAAGAGTTCACTATACTGAACTGATCCACGTGCGCACAACAACTACAAAGACGCAAGGTGCATGAGCAAAAACATAGACGTCACTTTATTCATTCGAAAACTGCCCGGTTACAATAATATACAATACAGTTTGGGGGCAGCATGTGACTCAGTGGGCTAAACCTGTGTGCCTGTAATCACAAGGTTGCAGGTTCAAACCCAGCCTCAGCATGTCTGCGGGTTCTTGAGCAAGACCCATAACCCCCAGCTCCCTGGGCGCCCCAACAGGTGGCAGCCCTTCGTGGACAACTTGTTCTACAAAAGAGCAAGTTGAGGGAGGCGTAAAAAAGAATTTCCCCAACAAAGGAATTTCCCCATGGGGACCAATAAAGTTGTGATTATTATTATTATTATAAGAGCCTTCTAGTTTTGCCTGAACAGATTTATCTCCCCAAATACTTATTAAATCCAGCACCTCACTGTCCCTCCACTGGCCAACTTCTGTCATATGGTGACTTCCGCCTGCACAGAATTTTGACGAACATCGATCGAGAGTGACGTAAAAGTCGCATGAATTCCGATTTTGCTGTTCAGACTGAGGTCGCATTGCAAAAAATCAGACCTGTATCCGATTTATGACCACATACTGAAGTGGCCCAAATCGGAATTGAAAAAATCAGATTCCATGTGACTTGTGCTGTTCACATTGTCATGAATGATGATCTGAGTCACATACTGTATGAGCAAAAAATCGGATTTGGGCCACATTTGTCCTGCAGTGTGAACGTAGCCTATGAGGACACTAGCTTACAATTTTGCTGTTTCAGACATGTACATTAAACTATCCAGTAATGTTAATATGAATACTGAAAACGACTCTGTCTAAAGCAGATGGCAGTACAAATTGTTTGTTCTCCCTGTTCTCCTTTCTTATAGTATGAATATCAGAGGAATGGTGAATCAGCTCACATTCACTCCTCTCACTGTTAGTCCAAGGTCTAGCACGTAGTCAACCAGTGTGGCATCGATTCTATTAAATAAAGACACTCTTCTGCCACTTCCTCTTCACGCTCTGTCTTCTGACATGCAGAGTCCCCATTTTTGAACAAGAACAGCAAATAAACTTGGCTCCTGATTGGTGTATGAATCATTTTGCAGCTTAGTGTTTACATCTGGAGAGCTGTAGGTGATTTGAATTCAGGTTGCAACTTGAGTTAATTTATTCGGTGATAGTGTGTTCTTATTGTGGACAAGATGGAACCTGTGCTTTAGGAAAGGGATTTGTATGTGAAGTTTTCTGCGATTGTGGAACCAACCTGCAACCTGAATGAAAAATATGTATAGTGTTTATAGTTCTGGGAAACTTCTAAGAACAAAACAGAAATGTTAAGATACCTTAGTAATTGTTTCAGTTTCAGTGTGTGAACAATTAAAAAAACTAATGGCACATATACAACGTATTTAAAATGAAATGACTTTCCTTACACTTTTAGTATGTTTTCATCAATGACTGTGTATTTTAGAATATTTTTAGATTGTAGGAGCTATTTTAAAATTCGATTTCTAACCAAACTGCAGTAAAAAACTTTCAAAATTAGTGCGGTGGGTTAAGTTTAATAAAACTCAAAGCAATTTGCTTGTATTACAGTTTTTATTCATTGCCATGACTTGAAATTATGTTCCATTTCACAAAACTCAGATGAATAACTGCAAACTCATCTTTACAAACTGTCAAATCCAAACTCTCCATTAAAAACGTATAATCTCACAGCCCCAGTTTGTTCCTTAGACTCCTCAGGCAAGATGCCCTGCTCTACTAGCATGGCGTTGTTTAGACTAAGGGTGGCATGATGGTACAGGACCTCTTGGTGGCAGATGGCAGCACACATGGTCACATTACCTCCTCGCTGGCCAGGGACATTCAAAATGGCCCAGTGGCCAATTATGCTCCTCCCCTTGTCTTCCTTTTAGTGAGACTGAATCCTGCTTCATGACGAGTGTGTGCCCAGCATCAATCCCAAATATTCAGTACAAAAAAGGTGAAACATTACTTTAAATCATCCATTTTACAAAAAAGGAGCACACAATATGTCCAAACTACAGTAGCTACATGTAATACAGCGATGCATTTCATGCAGTACAAGAGAGCAAACAGCTGCAGTACATGCATGTGCTGTAATAGCGAAGGGGACAGCACTGCAAATACCTCTGCTCTCTATGCCTCTGTCAAAGGTGCGGCGCCCACAGCTGGACGTGCTGGTGTAAACAGTCCGGCAACAGGACTAATTTACAAAGGCTTGGAGAGCCAGTTCTTGCAAGGTGCTAGGGAAGAGTGGGTAGCCCTTCCATGCATATATGCAGAGATCACCAGGATCTGGATGTCCTATCATGGCTTCTTCCAATGGCTTCCAGCTGAATCACTGCTCCCATGCCACCATCAGAGTGGAGTAGTCCCACTGCTTATCAGGGGGCAGGTTGAGGAAAACTAGGAATGCTTTCTTGTCCAACACCTGGTGCACTGTCATCTCTGCATCACCTTCTCTTGTCACTCTTCTCTTGTCAGGCAAGCATGGGATGATATGCAGAGCAGGCATGGGCATGATATGCAGAGCAGGCATGGGATGATATGCAGAGCAGGCATGGGATGATATGCAGAGCTGGCATGGGATGATATGCAGAGCAGGCATGGGATGATATGCAGAGCTGGCATGGGATGATATGCAGAGCAGACATGGGATGATATGCAGAGCACCATGCTCGGCTGGCCGGTTTTCCCTCTGGCTCGCTGCTGCTTCCTCCCGCCATTGTCTTAAAAGTCTGGCTTGGTGAAGTCTCCAGATCAAGCATCAAATTCTAGACACTAGTTTACTCGGATCAATGCGGTGGATCATGTTTAATAAAACATAGAGGCATAAAAGCAAGCAGTTAACATGTATTAATATTGTACTGTTAGAGATAACTAGCAGCGGCACACGAGGGAAGCCAAAAGTTTACTCAGTAAGCACATTCAT
Organism: Mormyrus proboscirostris; assembly: GCA_026779585.1. Classification (NCBI taxonomy): domain Eukaryota; kingdom Metazoa; phylum Chordata; class Actinopteri; order Osteoglossiformes; family Mormyridae; genus Mormyrus; species Mormyrus proboscirostris. The sequence continues at coordinate 16,314,411 of JAODKF010000002.1, read as the reverse complement.
GTTAAGCGTTACGAAGGCACAAGTACACCACAGTAAAATATTACATTCAGCACTTACAGCACAACGTGATAACACTTACTGTTTACAACATAAATACTCAAATAAACATTAATTTACAATGACAGTGTAGAGCAAGGCATGTAAGTATGCAGATAACTTAAGTCTCTATTGCCTGGCCCAGCAGCATCAAAATGCATTATCTACTACAGTTTTTCTTTATTGCCATGGCACATTTCTCAAATGATAATTAACATTGTGTTACAAGTGTAACTCCCACACCATAATGTCACTACTGCACAGCAGAATGTCATTTCCTATTCTTTCACTCAAATTTCCAAATGTTTCACTACATGAATGCAAATGTTCTTGTGCAATTGTCATCATTTGACATCATTTCAGTAGCTTCAGGCTTGTTGGTCCAAAGAGATTGTGTAGGTTCCCACTTTAATAATTTTGCACCGAAAACTATATATGTATGTGATCATTGTGTAAGCCGCCACATGCAATACAGTTCAGCAAACTTTAGAAAATATTTCTAAGATATATTCCATTATTATTTTTGTTTTGGCTTCCACAGTACATTATTATGTTGCCATTTTATTGTTATTATTTTGTCATTTTGCTATTTGCTCTTATTACTTTTGTGTTATACCATGCTGTGACCTTTGGGTTTGCTATTGTAGTGTCTTGAGATTTGAAGAAAGTATGTGCGCATGTGAGTGCTTTCTCTTGCCAGTGAACCTTACATACATGCTGAGCCTTGTAATGTTGACATGAATAACTGTCATTTTGCTAAAAAATTACGATCAGTTAATGACAATGGAAATCATTTGGGACTGTGGAACTTACGCTGATATTTTTTTGACAATATATCTGAACTTTGAATCTGGCTTGCATGGTTAAATGATGTTGAAGGTACTTTTCATTTTGGTGGTGCTAATTCACTGATAAAATTATTTGCTTCTGACAAATGAGTTAATTGTTTTGAGTTGTGGTCTTTTTCATCTAAACCATAGTGTTGTTCTGTATGCTTATACTATTTTGAAAAATGCTCTTATAGTTGTGAGAATAAGTATATTATGTAAACTGTTGGTAACTACCTTGTATTATTTTAGCATTTTTGACTACCTTTGGAGACTTTTTTTACAAGTGTAAGACTACAAACCAGTCGTTTTATTTTATGTTTCACAAAATGCATGTTGTAAAATATCCTAAAATTGTAGGGATTATATTTGCTGAAAATAAGACATTTTATGTAACATATTAAGCTTTGCACTAAAAACACTTGTGTAATTCACATGCAACTTACGTGTTCTCTATCAAAACCAAGATGTCATATTAAAAAAAAGTGTGATTCCTCTTATCAGGTTGTCATGCATTTCTTTGTTCCAAGACCACACATATATTTGTCATCTTCCAAAAATATAAGAAAATTGCCTAGTACCATTTTAAACGTGTGATTAATCATGACTAGTTTGTATTAATATGTATATGTTGGAAATGCAAATTGCTTTGGGAATGAGGCTGTTCTTGAATCTGGTAGCCTGTATTTTGATGCTGCAGAACCTTCTACTAGACCACAGTGACTGGGGTGGCTATGGTTCTGGATTATAGACTGAACCTTGTTACAAAAGTAGGTACAAAAGTAAGGTACAGATGGTCAATGGAGGGTAGTTCAGTTCAGATTGAGTATCATTTATTTTGTGGGGCTAGGTATAGTAGGTAGCATTGTCACTTGCTCTGTGGTTTTGGGTACTAGTGTCTGCTTTCCTTGATTTTTGATGGCCAGCATGATTTTTGATGGCCAACACCTTCCCCCGAGGTTTTGGTAAAATATAAAATGTCCGTAGTTTTTGTCATTAGGTTTCTTATAGTCATTTTTGGACTGTGGGGGGAAACTGGAGTACCTGGAGGAAACCCCACGATAACATGGGGAGAACATGCAAACTCCAGCCATGTTAGAGAGCTGAACCCTCCTCCCAGAGGTATGAGGCAACTCTGCTACCCACCGTCCCACTGTGCCTTTTGTACATTATTGTTATTATTTTAGATTTTAAATATTGTCATGTTGGGACATTGATGACAGCCCACAATGTGGCTTGCAAGTTCAGGGAACTTTATTTTCCAGCACAACTCAAAACACTGAGGAAAAAAATGAGAGCAGGAGGGGCAGGCAGGTAACTCAAGAACTAACAAAGATTAGAAACAAATGCAAGGGAACACCAAGTACTAAAAAGAATAAAAAATTAGTAGGCACATATATACACAGGGAAGGAGATCTCACCAAGGGACAGGTGAGGGTCATTAACAATCATTGTTGTACTAGGGACTCAGACACCAGGGGACACAAGAAGCACGGGATGTAGATACGATCTAGGCACAAGCAGGGCAAAGAATAACACTAAACCTTAAACCATAGTACAAAAACACGCTCATGGGAGTTTTACTTACACAAAAATGTTCTAAGGGCAGGAAAAATATGATTGTTTCAGAAAGACAACCAATCAAATTGTAGAAGAGGTGGGTCAAAGCAACAAGAGGAGGTGGTACTCCTCTTTTTTTGCATAACCAAAACTCCCACAAGCCAAAAACACAAAGAACTGCTGTTGTTGCATCTTATAGTTAGTTCTACTATATACAGGCCCACTGCAGCATTTTCTGATTTTCTTTACAAATATGACTTGCTTTATTTTGTGCTCATAACTGTTCTTTAGCTTTTACTTGTTTTTTAAGCAGTTGTTAAGCACCATGTATAATTAGTGCTCTCTGCGTCTTACAGTTTTGCTTTATGTGTAATTTTTGACAGGAATATTTACCTTTGACAGCTGTGTAGGGGCGGCGTGGTGGTGCAGTGGCTAGCACTGTTGCCGCACACCTCTGAGACCCAGGTTCAAGTCTCGGCCTGGGTTTCATGTGTGTGGAGTTTGCATGTTCTCCCTGTGTCGTCGTGGGGTTTTCTCCGTGTACTCCGGTTTCCCCCCCACAGTCTGAAGACATGCTGAAGCTAATTAGAGTTGATAAATTGCCCATAGGAGTGCATGTGTGTGTGAGTGTGCCCTGCGATGGGCTGGCCCCCTGTCCAGGGTTGTTCCCTGCCTCGTGCCTGTTGCTTCCGGGATAGGCTCTGGACCCCCCGCGACCCAATTGGATTAAGTGGGTTGGAAAATGGATGGATGGATGGATGGACATCTGTGTATAGATTTGTTTCTCATTTTATTTTTTTTAAGGTTTTTGGGACTGTTGTATTTGAATTCAGCCGGAAAAGGGTGGAATGCTCTCTCCGGGTCAGGGAGGGGGTCCTTGCCCAAATGGAGGAGTTCAAGTATCTCAGGGTCTTTTTCACGAGTGAGGGAAGGATGGAACAGGAGATCAACTGGTGGATCGGTGCAGCGTCAGTAGTGATGTGGGTGCTGCGTTGGTCTGTCATGGTGAAGAAAGAGCTGAGCCAAAAGGCAAAGCTCTCAAATTACCAGATACCCGATCAAATAGATACCCGAGCCACCTCATGGCTCATCTGCTTAGGATACCTCCTGGTTGCCTCTCTGGTGAGGTGTTCCAGGTATGTCCCACTGGGAGGAGGTCCGGGAGAAGACCCAGGACACACTGGAGAGACTATGACTCTCAGCTGGCCTGGGAACACCTCAGGATTCCCCCGGAGGAGCTGGATGAAGTGGCCGGGGAGAGGGAAGTCTGGGTTTCCCTGCTGAGACTGCTGCCCTCGTGACCCGACCTCAAATAAACGGTGGATGATGGATGCATGAATGGATGGAGATTTGTGTGTATAATTTTGTAAATTTGTGGTACATTGAAAAATGTGTGACCAACTATGAACAACTAATATTGCATAAGCAGATAAACAACAATATGCAGAAGTATCAATAGAGGATAATTAATTTATTGCATTAGAGTGTAAAAGGTATTATAGACTAATAGTCGGCCATTGCAGATGCAATGTATATTAATATTTTGTGCTGTGTATTTCTTTGGGCTTGTAAAAAATCTGCTGTGTGTGTGTGTATGTATTATGTTTGAGGGTGTCACATGTTCCTCATAATGTCATAAAAACCTGTTATTTCTCAGATCTCCACAAAGATCAGTGATTGTAATCAAAAAATTAAAAATGCCCGAATTCTCATATTTTGCTGGGTAGGGGATAAGGTCATCATGTTGTGATTAGAGTTTTCCCCACAGGAATGAAGGTTGAGTCCCCAAAAAGGTATAATTACAAACCTGTGTGTGTGTGTGTGTGTGTGTGTGTGTATGAGAGAGAGAGAGAGAGAGAGAGAGATGGGGGGCGGTTACGCGTGCGCGCGCAGTCCATTTGAAGAAAAGCGGGCTGGAGATAGTCTCTCCCCTGCGCTCGCACTTACGGGGTCTCGTGGCGAAGATGAGAGACCCGGCCTCAAGACTGCGGCAGTGGCGGCGTGGAGCGCTGTCACAGTGATGGCGGTGACGGTGTTCTTAAAACGGCCCTGCGTCCGAGAAGCCGTTCACCCTCAAAGCTCCGCTACCTGCCTTGTGACTGAAACCTTACTCGGGAACAGGAGGCGACCTTACTGTCGCTACAAAAAGCGGCCAACAAGAACGGTCCTCTCTAGGTTTGCGTCGTGAGGTGACAGAGGTGAGGGTGACATGTTGTGTTGCTAACTGCATGCCCTTTTAGCCCAGACATGCCATGCATTGAATTTTACTGTTAGGACAATCGATTTGCGGCTGTTTTGGTCATGTCATTATTAATATGCCTCCTCTACATTGCTTGTGCAAAATGTTATATCGTGATTTCATTGATGGCATTATTTACTGAAATACCTTGCTTTTAAATGATGTATAGAGTCTTTCACCCGGTTTACAGCAAAATAACAAGATAAATGAAAATACACAATATTGCTTTCTTCGTCGACTAAATTGTACTTCCAACAATTAATATTCTTTTTCAGCGAAAAATAATATCTACTCCACTTGCAAGCTCGGTAATGTCAGTTTATCACCAAGAGCACTTTTGTTTTCAAAGCAGTAGCCTAACATTCTCAGTATTAATTGAATCATTGCGGAATTACAACGTTAATAATTGCATAACATTTGACAGTAATTCTCCTTTTCATTAAAACGCAGTAAGTGAGAGTATAGTGTTAAGTACAAATAAAATTGCGGTAAATTATTCTAGTTTTTGTTGAGTCTGCCAGAGGCTATAATATAGGTGAGATAAAGTCGTCTACTAAGTGTCCTTAAAGGAATTTGATTTTAAAAATTAGCGGTATTTCACAGATTGAAAACGTAAGTAGCAACTGTATTGTTTCTGTTACAGTTTACCCTTTAAACTCTGCAGCAGAAATTATCTATGTTACTTGTGCACCTTAGCTACATTTACCATCACCTAAGAAGTTTTCCTACTTAAACGGGCTTATGTTTAATGTTAAAAGTGATCCACTATAAGACACTCAAATAGGGAATGTTATTGCAGTTGTGAGATACTATGTATTTCAGAATAGTATCATGAAAATATGACCATGAAACTGAAAATCTTCTGCATTAACAGTATTGATGTGGGCAGACTCTTTGAGGTGCAGGTGCTCAAACAGGGGGGTTGTCCTCTTGCAGGAAGACAACCGTGGACTCGACCACCCTGTTTG
>JAODKF010000002.1:16281730-16293999 GCA_026779585.1 Mormyrus proboscirostris | reverse complement strand
TTTTAACAACTCTGAGCTATTAGTTAAGTTCTCCCCAAGCGAGCTTGATGGGCCGAATGGCCTCCTCTCGTTTGTATTGTTCTTATGTTCTTATGAAATAGTTGCTTTATTTATCATTCAGCCTGAATTCAAAACCCATTCTGAAAATAAAAACTTTAACTATCTTTATTTAAAAATTTTGCCTTACAACAACAAAGTATTCAAAAGAAAGTGAGAAAATTAAGATATGAAAAACTAAAATGACAGGCTTAGAAAAGTCATTAATCCCCTGATTTAGTAGAGCCACCTTTTGCTGTAATTACAGCCATCAATCTTTTTGTATACTGTATGCCTCCACTAGCTTTGCGCACCTAGATTGGGGAATGTTTGCCCATTCTTCCTTGCAGAATTGTTTGAGTTCAGCCAAATTCTGTGTTAAGCAGCAATGAACTGCTTTCTCTATTGGGTTTAAGTCGGGCCTCTGACGTGACTATTCAAGGACATTCACTTCCTATCCTTAAGCCACAGTGTTGTTTTTTTGGCACTATGTTTAGAAATGTTGTCATGTAGGAAGGTGAACCCATCTTCAGCTTTCTAGATGAGGGGTGCAGATTTTTCTGAAGAATTTAGGAGTAAATGGCAGAATCCATTTTCCTTTCAATCCTGATCAATCACCCAGTTTCTGCTGAATAAAAACATAATGCTGCCATAGTGGGTATGGTGTTTTTTGGATAGTATGCTGTGTTTGCTTTTTGCCAAACATAGCTTTTGGAGTTCAATCCAGAAAGGCAAATTCTTGTATCATCTGACCATGGCACCCTTTTCCTAATGGTATAGCAGAATCTCCCAGGTGAGTTTTTGCACCAAGCAAATGGGACTGAATGTGGCACTTTTTTCAGAAAAGGTTTGTTTTTTGCCACCCTGCCATACAGGTGGAAAGCTGTAGAAAGCACTTTTCCAACCATGTTGTTTTCTTTTTCAGAACCTTGCACTACTAGTAGTGAAATCTTCAAGCTGGTTTTGTTCTGAGTTGATAAGAACCATTACAAGTGATGACAGGTGGGGCAATTAGTACAGTGTGTGATCTGACAGCTGATTGGTTGCATCTGAGCAACTTTAGAATTGTACATTCTATGGGGCTGATCACTTTACCAACCAGGTATTTCAGTAATTAATTTTTAATAATTGTCCAAAATGTTTTAAGATGTTATTGTCATATTGACAATGTGGGCTGTATTTTGTACATAGCAAAAAAAAATACATTTTTTAATTTTTCGAAGCCGATGAGCCGATGGTTCTTCTCTCTCTCTCACTTGCTGCGGGATTGTGGGTAATCGTTTCCCATGCTCGCTCTCAGTCTACATGCCTCACTCTAGTCAAAATTTGGTAGAAAAGCACCATTCAAATAAGGGTGCAGCAGTGCAAGTGATGAATCTGTTTAATAACAATGCAATGTACACATTTCCGCGAAATCGAAAAGGAGGCAAAAGCAGCTGTGATTGGATAGGTTCCTTGTTCAAGTCGCACAAAAAGAAAAAGATTCCAGTGAGTCAACAGATAGCAGTGATTCCGTTAGTTAAAGTGAAAAGTCATCCTACAAAATAACCCTCCTCTTCTCCCCTCTCTCGTCTCCCTCACAGGGAGACTGGTACTGGTACTGGTACTGGTAGCCAAAAATCCCAACATGAAGAGCACCTGCATTAGCAGATGTGGCATTTGAGCATTGAGTTTCTCTCCTTAAGTGAGGAGATACCTTGGGAGACAAAACCGACTTAATAACCACTTGTCACCCTCCAGAAAAACCCTCTAATATTGGATGCACAGAGATCTTCTAAAAGAGCCAGATCTGCCATTCCTAAGATTTGATGAATGTCATGGTTCTTGTTTAAATAGGAGACTGAATTAACATCTTAAGCTCTCACATTTCAATTTTTTTAACTTACCCATTGCTTTTAGTTGATGTAGAAACATGCCCTGAACGAAACGCTTTAAGAAGAGCAAATGCTGAGTTTTAAACAAGTTCCCGAACAAAACCTAATTAACGTGCAGCACGTTGTTTTACAAGAAACAAAGTACTTAAATATTTTAACGCAAGTTTTAAAAAACAAGGAAAAAAGCAGTTATCAGTTTATTTCAATGTAAAATAGAGAAGTATTTCACCAGACACAGATCCACTGACCCGCTAAGTCCCGCAGCTCTGATCCATGCGTTCGGTTTGTTTTGAACACCGTGGGTGAAATGATTTTTAGTTGCGGCCGCACTCATGTATGTGCTCTGAGAACATGCAGACACACATTTCAAAATGGTGGTGCCAATGTGTTATTTACGATAAAACATCCTAAGCATTTCGACAACAAGAACCAAGGAATAATGCGGCAAATTTTTTTAAATGAGCAATCATGCTATTCATATATACATTCAGGTCCATTAGTCTACAGGAGAGTGGGCGGTACAATATCAAGCTATGCAAATATGCATGCAGGGCCACTGGTCTACTGGGGAGTGAGCGGTACCTTATCATGCTATGCAAATATACATCCAGCTCCACTGGGAGTGAGCGGTTACAGAAGCTGCCGGTTTAAACTCGATGATCGCAATGCGGTTGCTTAAGCATCATGGCGGCCACGTGTATTCTGCATTCATTGCATGTGGCGTTTGTACACCTACGCAAGGAATTAACGCTACGCATGCACAAGATGCAGTACCACCAAAAATCCTGGGGGCAGTGTGGTCACCTTTTGTCATGGAACTATGTGCAGCTTTAAAAGTATTGCATGTTTAGAATCATGCATCAAAGCATTTTTAAAAACTTTGGTAGAAGTGTAAATTAACTATTGCTTCAAGATAATATGGAAGGTAACCGACAAAGTTTTGTAGATTTTTGTAGATTGTAGATAAAACCGCAAGGGGTGTGTTCGATCCAGAGATGACCCCTCTGCCTAACCCAACAGGGGAGCCTCACAAGGCAGCGAGGCAGCGCAAGCATGGCACTCTGTGTAGCATATTCTCGCATAATGATTGTATCTGTATAAAAAAAAAAAATTTAGAAGAAACTGCTGGCATTTTTTCGGTGTTGACATGGGCACAGTACAAGCTGGCGAGACAGGGTAAGCATTGGTCTCGGGGTAACATATCCTGACAACATGATTATGGCAGATTGTACAAACCTTGTCTCTGGGGAATCGGCCCGGACAAACAGTGCTGTATTTAGTTGCTGTAGGAGCTAGTGAGCGGCATGTATCAACATACATCAAAAACATTTTTGGAGGTACTGCATCTTGTGTAGCGTTAATTCCTTGCGTAGGTGCACAAACGACACACGGAATGAATGCAGAATACACGTGGCCGCCATGATGCTTAAGCAACTGCACTGTAATCATCAAGTTTAAACTGGCTCTTAGAGCTGTCGCCCCTTACCAGGCAGCTTCTGTAATCGCTCACTCCCGGTGGAGCTGGATGTATATTTGCTTAGCATGATATGGTACCGCCCACTTCCCAGTAGACCAGTGACCCTGGATGTATATTTGCATAGCATGATTGCTCATTTTAATAAGGATTGGCCACATTATTCCTTGATTTTTTTTTGTCGAAATGCTCAGGATGTTTTAATTTAAGTAACACATTGGCCGAAAAAGTTTTATTACTTAAAAAATGTTACTGTTAAAGGGACTTATTTGAAATGACAGGCCATGTGTAGCTCCGTTGGCACCACCATTTTGAAATCTGAAATGCGCACCATATATGGACAAAACCCCTCGACCAATCAGAATAAGGATATACCCCCTCCCACTTATGATGTCAAACAAGACCCCTACTAATCTCCGCCCAAGGTACTATACCAACTAATATTTTTTCCTGATTGGCTCATTAAGAGTGAACAGCCTGTACTTTGTCAAACATGTCATGGTTGCAAAACTGTGACATAATATTGTAAGGTATTTATCATTGCTAATTTATTAATTTATATAATAATTTATTGAGCAATTTACATATTTTGTTAATGACATCACCTGGTTTTACATTCTCCACTTGAGCCCTGTTTTCGTGAATATGGTGATTTTTTTCCATAGATAAATTAATGCAAGATATATTATTAATACTCTTAGTGTTGTCTTGGGAAATAGTTGATACATTACTAAGGGAAACTGAAAAATTGAGAATACATAGATTTGAATGAAGTTATGCTAGGTAAATTTGTAAATCCACAATGATACATTACATAATTTCAGAACGTAATTATAGCTTTGAAGTTATCAAGTAGGCATTTGATTAATACATCGTGGACTGAGCAAATACTGTTTTAGAATTTAAGATGTAGAATACGACTATGTGACGATTGCTGTCTGGCGAGCAGGCAGGAAGCAGGGAATGACAAGGTAGGCAGGCGAGGATTCAGGAAATGGAGTTTATTGAGGGACGCATAGGGCAGACGGCCACAAACATCAATGACAGGTCTGGGGAAAACAGACGCAGATGCGGACTAAATACACAGGACAAGCCGAAAATAACAGGCAACAGGTGATCACAATCGGGAATTAACACGAGGTAATGAGGGGGGCGTGGCACACACGAGGATCGGACGAGCAGGTCATGACAGAAGAAGTTGGTCTGATGTTAGTTTTTCAATATTATACGTAGTGTGTTCTTTCAGACACCAAGCATAGCATTATTTTCCTTGAATTAAATTAAGAATTTCCCCAGAAACAAATTAATTTTAGGATTGTAACAGTAAAATAACTACTGTGACAATAACACCTGACAGCACAGATGTAACTGATTATTCATGCATTAACTGTCTTGCTCCATAATTGACTTTTCCCATCTTTTTTCTTCACCCTGAATGCAGGACGATGAGGCCCTTCCACCTGGGCTACTCCTCACTGCGGTCGCCCTCTGTCTCAAGCCTGAAGACCAAGCACACTAGCATTGCTTTCTTGAAGACACACAAAACAGCCAGCACCACTGTACAGAATCTCCTCTTCCGGTTCGCTGAACGCAATAACCTAACGGTGGCGCTGCCAATCCAGGCGTGTGACCACCAGTTCTGCTACCCACGGACTTTCAGTGCCCGCTTTGTGCATTCTCACACCATGTCCCCCCAGGTCATCACTAGTCATATGCGCTTTAATCATTCTGAGCTGCGTCGCTTAATGCCTAATGACACTGTTTATATAACCATTCTGCGGGAGCCGGCCTCCATGTTTGAATCCCTCTTTAGCTACTACAACCAATATTGCTTGAGCTTCAAGCGTGTCCCTAATGGATCTTTGGAAGCTTTCCTGGAGCAGCCATGGCATTACTACCGACCACATGAGAAAGATTCCATGTATGCTCGCAACACGCTGACCTTTGACCTGGGAGGGGACAAGGACCGGTCACCCAAGGACACAGCCTACATCAAAGGCTTTATTGGTGAGGTGGAGCGCATCTTTTCGCTAGTGATGATTGCAGAGCACTTTGACGAGTCATTGGTGTTACTGCGCCGTCTGCTGGCCTGGGACCTGGAGGACATGCTGTATGTGAGGATGAACATGCGCAGGCCAAGCTCCCGTCGCAGCCTGGGCGCTGACCTGCCAGCTCGCATACGCAGCTGGAATGCACTAGACACAGCACTTTACGAGCACTTTAACAAATCACTGTGGGGGCGGCTGCGAGCACTGGGGCTGGGCAGTGTGGCACGCGAGGTGCATTTGCTCCAGAGTGCCCAGGTCAGACTGGTACAGGGCTGCTTTGGGGGCCACCTTCCCCAGCTGCGTCCTGCTGCCTTCATTAGGAACAAGGAGCTCCGGCCCTGGCAGCCAAGCCCCAAGGTGGATATCATGGGGTATGACCTGCCACCCAACGCCTCACGCCTGGGCAGAGGGGCAGGCGCCATGTCACATGACCTATGCGTGAAGCTCCTCATGCCAGAGGTGCAGTACTCCCGGCTACTCCTCCGCTCTCAGTCTCAACGCTACCGGCGGAGCCACTCGCTGTGGGTCCCTCCGCCCGAGCGACCTATCCTGGCACACGTTCGCTCGACAACACGGCCTCCTCTGACCCTTCCCAGCCCCACTTTCAGCTCCCAGGCTACCGATGCCCGTAAGCAAGCAGGGGCTGTGTCCCAGGTGCTGCACAAAGAGCTGCTGTAGGTTTGACTTGACTCCATGCTTTTAACATCTTTTCTGCACTCACCCCTTATCCTTCCTCTCAGAGCACACACTATCACACTACAGATTCTCCACTTCCTCTTCACTACAGACCTTCCCTCACTTCTCATCTTCCACTGCTGGCATCATTTACACATTTCTGCCGCAGTGCAGAATTACCCCAGCCCTCAAACTAACCCTTGGATTATCACTGGACAAGGTCTAGTGCAGTGTTTCCCAACCCGGTCCTCAGACACCCCAAGACAGTCCATGTTTTTACTTCCTCCCAGACAGCCCATGTTTCTGCTGGGAGGTAGCAAAAATGTGGACTGTCTAGGGGTCCCTGAGGACTGGGGGAAACACTGCACTAGAGGACAACCTCTAGTTGAAATTGTAACCTTTGTATACCAGTGCACATTGAATAGGAAGGTCTCAGGCTATGAACACTTAAGTCTTCTACACTTAATAGCAGGTTAAGGATTTAGAGTATACACGCCCTTGTTAAAATGCCATGTTTCTGTGATGTAAAAAAATGAGACCATGATAGATCATTTCAAAACATTTCTGACCTTTAATATGACCTGGGCCAGCTTGTGGATCAGTGGGCTAATCCCGTGTGCCTGTAATCAAAAGGTTGCCGGTTAAAACCCAGCCTCAGCATGTCTGTGGGTCCTTGAGCAAGGCCCTTAATCCCCAACTCCCTGGACGCTGCTACAAGTGGCAGCCCTTCGTGGACAACTTACTCTACAAAATAGAGCAAGTTGAGGGAGGCGTGAAGACAATTTCCCTGTGGGGACCAATAAAGTATCTATTATTAACCTGTACAAAAAATAAAAAAATCTGTTAGGGAAAAAAATAAATAACGTACAATAAGCTGGTTGCCTAAGTGTGCACACCCTTAAACTAATACTTTGTTCAAGCACCTTTTCATTTAATTACAGCATTCAGTCTTTTTTGATATACACCTGCCATCAATTAAATGAACTCTGATTAACCCCAAATAAAGTTTAGCTGTCCTAGTAGGATTTTCCTGACCTTTACTCTGTTGCAGAAAAGTCAAGATGGAAACTGGTCAGGGAGGCTGCCAAGAGGTCTACAGCAACACTAGTTGTGTACTACATTTGACAACAATCTCCCTTATTCTCCATATGTCTGGACTTGCAAGATGAAAAAACATCCTGGCCCGGCTAAATTTTGCAGAAAAATACGTTGTCTCCAAAAAGCATTTGGGAAAATGTTTTATGGTCTGATGAAACCAAGTTTAAACTTTTTGACCACAATTTTAAAAGTACAGCACATCACCAAAAGAACACCATACCCACGATGAAGGATGGTATTGGCAACATCATGCTTTGTGGTTGTTTTTCTTCAGCTGGACCTGGGGCTATAGTCAAGGTGGAATAGTTCCAAATACTAATCAATTTTAGCCCAAAACCTTCAGGTGTCTGATAGAAAGCTGAAGATGAAGAGGAATTTCACCTTTCAGCACAACAATGACCCTCAGCATGCATCCAAATCCATTTCAGGCTTTCCAAAAACAAAAGAATGACTTCACCAGAAGAAAATTGAAGTTTTGGAATGGCCCAGCCAGAGCCAAGACCTAAATCCAATTGAAAATCTGTAGGATGCCTAACGAGGGCTGTGTACAAGAGATTCTCTTGTAATATGACAGATTTGAAATGTTTTTGCATGGAATTGTGGGCAAATATTGCCTGATAAACTCAAAGACCGAATCCTGTAATTAAATCAAAAGGTGCTTCAACAAAGTACAGACGCTCCTCAACTTGCGAATAAGATATGTTCCGAACAGCCATTCATAACTTAAAATGTTCGTTAGTCGTTATTCAACATTATTTTAAGGGTATACGCAAGTACAGATAACTAGGATGTGCTGGGAGTACGCACACTACGCTGCTGCACGGTGGGAGTAATGGCCAGAAGTCGTACTACCCGGAATTGGCACGTGGACAGGAAACGGGAGCCCAATGAATACAATTTGGACTTACAGTCCTCTTCGTTTGTATGTCTGAATGTTTGTAAGTTGAAAGTTCGTAAGTAGAGGAGCATCTGTATTACTTTAAGGGGGTGCATACCAGCTTATTGTGCGTTTTTCTTTCTTTTTACACATTTTTCACCCTAACAGATTTGTTTTTCAATTGAATTGAATAGGTTTTAGGTCGCATTAAAGGTGGGAAAAGTTTTTAAATGATTTATCGTGGTCTGATTTTTTTTTTTTACCACACAAAATTCTAGCATTTTAACAGGGATGTGCACACTTTTCATATCCTCTGTAGCTCAACAAACCTGTAGTGCACCTGTGTAGGTGTGTCTTTTTTTTGTCTTGTGAGGAGCTACTGTGATAGTATTTTGTCAATAATTATCAAGACCCCAGAGTAATTTGGATTTATCAGAATACTATACAATTCAAAACCACACAAGTCACAAGTAATGAAAAATTACAAACAAGTTTGTCGTAAAAAACAAATAGTTGTTGGCAACACAAGTCTAGATACTTTATCTGCAGTTATCCACTTGCATGCCAGTTGCTACAATTACAACAAACCCTTAAAGCGCCAAATAGTCATGTGTGCAGAGACTGTGAGATTTCCTACTTAAAATGCATTTTCCAGGCTGAAAAAACTCGCACTTTGGAATTTTTCCCTGCTGACCGGGCAAATGACAGACATGAGAAAATGAGAATGTAATTTGTTTCTGTGCATTATTTATTGCATTCTTTTTTCATGATAGATATAAATGGTCAATGCAAATTTGTAAATGTTGGGTTGCTCTAAATTAACATTTAATGTTTCAGTTTCATTTAATGTTAATGTCTGATAAAAGGTGTTCATAAATAAGAATATGTGGACATAATGTTATTAAGTTACATTGTTGCACTTACCTTGCTTCTGCACTAAATTGCTTGTTATGAAATGTGCATTTTTCTGTCAGCATCTGCTTTTCCACGCTTACTTTACGGCACACGTTATGCAGCATTTAAATCATGTTTTATTTTTAAAAAATGTTGTGTCTCCTTCCCTAAAAGAACTAAGACTTAGTTGCTCATTTAAAGTTGTTGTTAAAACAACATGCATGTTGCATTTAAGCCTTCCTTTAAAAAGCCCATTGTTTATTTAGTTTGAAATCATAAATGATGAACAACACCTGCGGGTAATATCCTGCTTGGTACATTCATGCACAAATGCATGTCAGCTTAAAATGCTACAACACAAGTAACAACTGCAACTGCAACTGCAAAAACAAAACCTAAACTTTATGATTTTACTGTACTTCAGATGAATGTAAATTTGAAAGAAAAAACAACCAGCTTTATAAAAATAATTTGTAACTGATCTATTGCCACACAAGGAATCCAGGCACTTGATAATATTCTTTTTATTTATTTCCTCAACTGATAAAGTATAAGTAAAGAAAAGTCTGAACTGGAGAGCTTGACCTATGCCAGACATTCTGCCCGAGGGGCTCGAAGTCCACTGAACAGGAAACAGGTAACTGTAATTATTGGATGAGGTGTCCAAGGAAGTCTCAGAACAAGAGGGAACAGGAACTCGGACAGTTAGACCAGGAGATGGGGCTGAAATATAAAAACAGAAAATTCAGCACAACAACTTAGACATGAAAGCTAGGGGAGAAGGTAGACAGTAAACAATCCTGCAAACAAAACTACAATGGACAAAAGTAGCCCCAGAAACAGAACAACTGACAGAACTGAGCCAAGCACTGAGCAAGCGAAAGAGCAATCAAACTGAGCCCAGTATTTAGACTGGAAGTGCAGTCTAAATTGACCTTGAAGCACCTACCTCAGGTTCAGACCAAGGACACAGAGTTGACTCAGTCACAGGCACCAAGGTAGCTCAATGCACTGCCACTGAATTCACTACTTTAGTTTTCAAATGGCAACTCAATTTAGGGCAGCCCCAATAGAATGAGCTTATGACTTTCAGCTGCCTACAAAGCCTAACAAGTCAGTGATTCTACTTTCTGTGGAAATGCTGATGAAACTCACTTTTAACCTGGATGAATGAGCAATATAAATCTCTGAAATATCTGTCAAAATACCTCAAAATCACACCACAATGAAGGATTTGCATTTAATAAATAAACTGATTGGTTTCTTTTGTGAACTATTTATCACTTGCACTCTGTAAATTTAGCTGAAATGTAATGGAACAAAATCATGGAAAAGCATAAATTTTAATCATGCAACTCAAAATGACTGAATAGGAATTGTTAAATATAAATATGTATGACAAAACAAGCAATCTGATTAGTGGAGTGGCCAAAAGTTTTGAGAATAACACAAATATTGTTTTTCACAAAGTCTGCTGCTTCGTTGTTTATAGATCTTTTTGTCAGATGTTTCTATGGTATACTGAAGTATAATTACAAGCATTTCGTACGAGTCAAATGCTTTTTTTGAGAATTACATTATGTTTATGTAAAGAGTCAAAATTAGAAGTCTTAGTCCTTTTTTTTCAAGACCTCTACAATTTGCCCTGGCATGCTCTCAGTCAACTTCTGGGCTGAACCCTGACTCATGGCAGCCCATTCTTGCATAATCAATGCTTGGAGTTTGTCAGAAATGGTGGTTTTTTTGTTTGTTCACCTGCTTCTTGAGGACTGACCACAAGGTGCTCCCTCACACTGGAAAAGGCACTGTTTGGTGCTCCCTCGCACTGGAAAAGGCACTGTTTGTCATCAAACTGTTCTTGGATGGCTGGGAGAAGTTGCATTCGGATGATGTTTTGGTACCATTTTTTATTCATGGCTGTGTTCTTAGGCAAAACTTGTGAGTGAGCCCCGCTCCCTTGGCTGAGAAGCAGCCCCACACATGGATGGTATCAGGATGCTTTACTATTGGCATGACTCAGGACTGATAGTAGCGTTCACCTTTTATTCTCCGGACAATCTTTTTTCCAGATGCCCCAAACAATTGAAAAGGGGATTCATCAGAGAAAATGACTTTACCCCTGTCCTTTTGCAGAATATCAGTCTGTCCCTGTTGTTTTTCTTGGAGAGAAGTGGCTTCTTTGCTGTCCTTCTTGACACCAGGCCATCCTCCAAAAGTGTCCTCCTCACTGTGTGTGCAGATGCACTCACACCTGCCTGCTGCCATTCCTGAGCTCTGCACTGGTGGTGCCCTGATCCAACAGCTGAATCAACTTGAGACAGTGCTGGCCCTTGCTCGACTTTCTTGAGCTTTCTGAAGCCTTCTTCACAATAACTGAACCTCTCTCCTTAAAGTTCTTGATGATACGATAAATGGTTGATTCAGGTGCAGTCTTAACTAGCAGCAATATCCTTGCCTATGGAACCCTTTTTGTGCAATGCAGTGATGACTGCACATGTTTCCTTGCAGGTAACCATGGTTAAGAGAGTAAGAGTAATGATTTCAAGCACCACCCTCCTTTTAAAGCATTCAGTCTGTTAATCTAACTCAATCAGCATGACAGCGTGATTTACAGCCTTGTCCTTGTCAACACTCTCAACTGTATTAACAAGAGAATCACTGGAATGATGTCAGCAGGTCCTTTTGTCGTAGGGTTGAAATGCAGTGGAAATGGGTTTTTCGGGATTAAGTTCATTTTCATGGAAAAGAGGGACTTTGCATTTGATTGCAATTCATCTGATTACTCTTCATAACATTCTGGAGTACTGTATATACAAATTGCCATCATAAAAACTGAGGCAACAGACTTTGTGAAAATTAATATTTGTGGCATCTGCCCATGACTGTATATGTGTGGTCAGTGTTCATGCTGTACATATTCATGCCATTTTGAGATAGAAAATGTATTTGAAATTAAGTATATGTAATTTAAATTGGCTGTAAAGTTGTAGCTATATTTTAAATACGATATTAAATGCAGTGGCCCAGTGGACAGCACAGAAGCATCTCACCTGCTAGTTCTCTCTATCTGCATTGTGTATGCTTTCCCCAAGGCCATGCCGGCTTCCTCTGGGCTCTGTAGCTTCCTTATGAAATCCAAAATATATGCTAATGCTATAGGTGAATTGGTATTACTAAATCACCAATTCTGTGTGACTGTATGCCCAGACATGGACTGACATCCTGTATAGGGTGTCCCCTGCATCATGCTTCTAGCATGGACTGACATCCTGTATAGGGTGTCCCCTGCATCA
>JAODKF010000002.1:16254571-16264962 GCA_026779585.1 Mormyrus proboscirostris | reverse complement strand
TATTAGTTAAGTTCTCCCCAAGCGAGCTTGATGGGCCGAATGGCCTCCTCTCGTTTGTATATTTCTCATGTTCTTATCTGCCTGTCGTTGTGAGGTCAGCGCTGGACGTCCTGTGTGGTAGATGGGGCCTGGGAAGTGAGCTGGCCATAACGATCAGTGTGGTGTTAATGCATACCTTTATACAGTATCAGCTGGTGAACATAGATGTGTGATACAGTAGCTTATGACTTAAATAAAAGATATTATATATGTATGCACATCATATATATATACACACATACATAATATATACACACACACACACACACACACAAGGACATTATTATAGACAAGCTAATTGATGGTATGGGATCACTGCTAGCATTAAAGCTGCAGATTATAACTTCTTATAGGGCACCTCCAAAAAAAAAAATAAAACCAACTATGAACTCCTCCCAGCAGCGGTTCCTGAATCTGGGTGAGGCTAATTCTTCCCCATTTCAATCTTTGCTGCCTTCACTTTTAATGTTGCCTGGTGCTTCAGGCCCTTAAATCCACCTCCAGGATCTTCCACCTGTCACAATATATTTTATAAAAAGTACTTTTCAAACCTGAATTGTGTGCAGTATACTTGTCTTGGGCATATTTTCCTGCTGCCTGCACAGTATATTGTCACGGCGGTCTCCCAGTGCACAGGTCTGTCTACCTTTTCTGCTCACAGATCTTTGCAGAGGCACTGGCATGCCCTTGTCTTTCCAATCGTTTACCGAATGCTAACCGTCTCCCTGAAGATATTTTCACTTCTGGCATTTCCTGTCCCTTCATACTTCCACACTTCATCATCCTTGTCCATTAGTCCAGCGTTGTTTCTCATTAATGTTATCATTTTAACAACAACCTTTCACTTTAAAATGAGTCGTGCTTTGTTGCTTAACGATGCATCATTCAAATGTATCTTTTTTGCCTGTTTCTATAGCTAAATTAACTGAGGCAAAAGGTATATTGAACAGCGTTAAAGACTGATATGAAGTTGTTGATAGGGGTAATCAGCCATTAAGTTTTGGTATTCAGGTAGATGGAATAGGCATAAGATAGCTGGCTTGAAATGTTAAGGGTGTTTGATTTTATGGTAAATCTGATGGGCACAGGTACACACAGGCTTAGTCAGGCTTTGTACTACAACATCTCCATTCTCCGAGTTATGAAACAATGGGCTGCAGTTTGCAATATGCAATCAAGTCATGTTGTCAAACAGAGTGTGAAATTTCTGTGCCATATCTAAGAGTCTTTCTATTAGTTTCTAGACTATTGGAGTAGTACCAGGTAATTAATGAGCCATTTATCAAACTATCTCAGGGAAAATGAAGGATCCGTCAGGCCCTTCACTCAGACCCTTTACCCCAGTTGCTCCAGGGACTGGCTGGCCCCGCTTTTGCATCTGGCGTATGTCTATGCTGCTTTTGTTTTTCGCAGTAACTGGAACCCTATCCTGCTTTTGACTGACCTGCATATTCTCACGGATCCCTCCCCCACTACTGAACGGCTGCATTTCTTTCATTTTCCCCATTGTTCTGAAATGTTCTGTACCTGTCACTGGTCAGACCTCAGCCCCTCCTCACTTCTCTTTATGTGCAGTTTGAAAAGGGGAACTTAACCCAACTCCTCCACCCAGCTGCCCATGTCTGGCAGTTTGCTGGTATCTCATTGTCCACCTCAGGCTTTTAGTTTCAAAAATTGCAAACAGCAGCTGTACTGAGAGTGCTAGTGCAGAGACGTATTACGGCTGATGTCTTCTATCTAATTTTACCAAGATGTCATGCCATCATGTATTCTGCCAAGTAAGCATCTTGATTCAGAATATAATGCATTATATTCTGCATTATATTGTTGCACATTGTTGTCTCATTTTGCCATAATGCTATATACATTGTTCTATAAAGCAGTGGTTGCCAAAGTGTAGACTTTGAACTACACCTTAACCATAGAGGGTACTCATAGTGTATTATAACAGCAATCAGGTTGATTATGAGCTCCTGGCAATCAGAGAGATGCCTTTTCTCTAAGACTTTTCTTCTTCTTTGAGTCTCACATTAGTCATTATGTCAGTGAGTCTGTGTGAGCCATGGCCCTCGATAAGCACAGATGTCCTGTGTCTGTGATGCCATTGGCAATGCTTTCTCTCATCTTTCGGGCTGTATGTTTAGTATGGACTGTATGAATGACCAGGCCAGGGGTGACCAAAACTTGTATGTATTAGGGAAACATAAATGATGGATGTTAGCATGTGTGATTTGATGAGGAATGGTCCAGTCTTCCACATATATGCAGTTGGTGCGTGAATTGAGTCCAGTTTACCAGAGACTGTGCATAATTTTGACATAATTTTAGAGGAGACTTCAAACTGGGAACAAACATTTAAGTTTGATGGGCACTTGAGTGTGACTAGGAGGTCAGAAACTGCTGGCATGCAATGAGGATCAGTCTTAAAATTGATTTCAAATTTGGATAAAGAAAGGTATATGTGGGTGGAGGACATTCTCGAAAACTGTGATGAAATGATGTTCTACATAGATCTTTAGTATTAACCAGGAAAACCACACTTCACTGGGTACCATACCATAGTGAATTTAATGATGAAAAAGAATAGCAATGGATTGGAGAAGCATGACAGAGAAGATGTTGAAGCACTTGTGCAGTTAATAAAGGGCCTTATCGCAGAGACCTAATCATAGATTTAGGTATGAATGATAGAAGTTGTCTTCATAGAGAAGACATATTCACTACAGAACCAGCTACAGCTACTTGTAGCAGTTAAACGGTGCTCGCTGGGAAAAGAGAATCCTCCAAGGAAGATTGTAAAATGCTAATGTCAGGAGGATGTCCATCTCTGCATGAATAGTCAGGTGCTTTGCTCTCCACCAGTGCACATACTCAAATTTAGGATTATTTTTCCCCTCACTAAAACAGTATCATTTTGATTTTTATGTTACATTTGGATTTAGGCCTATTTGTTTATAAGACCATAAGAAATTTACAAACGAGAGGAGACCATTCGGCCCATCAAGCACGTTTGGGGAGCTAATAGCTCACTTTTGACCAAAACTACGCACAAGTGAGGAAAGCTTGGGGTTGGTAAGCCAGCATCCGACATCCCTGTAGCAGGTGCAGTTAAGGGCCTTGCTAAAAGGTCCAATGGTGATATGATTACTTTTTGAACCACGGGATTTAAACCCAAGATTTTCTGACTCAGACCCTGACTCCTGAGCTACAAACCGCATCTTTGCTGCTGCTGTGAAGTGCCTTGATTGACCTGTTCCTGCTCTATTCCAGTCTGTTCATAAAAAGAGTAAATACTATAGTAAATCCTAGCCGACTGACTATCACAAGACTAGACAATGCTTTCCCACAGCTACATTGCTGTCTCCTTCTCCATCAGACTGAAGCTTTGTTCATGAAGCTGATTCTCCAGTTTAAAGGCCAGGCTTGTTGTTTGAGGAACACTGAACTATTGATTTTCTATAACTTAATGAATAAATCAAACAGCCATATATAATTTGAAGGGAAGCTAAGTGATGTCCAGATTGCGCATGTTAATGTCTGCCATGCCCGTGATGATTTAAAGTGGTGGTCTCCCATTCTCTGTCACTGTATTACATCCATCTGTGTTCCATCCATCCATGTGATGTCTCTCCATCCATTCATATTCCAGCTGATTATCTAGGATGGGATGAGGATGTGCCTGAAGCTTCGCCAGGTAGCACAGGGTGCCGGCGATGCCAGTCCATTGCAGGAGACACACAGCTGGCATTTTAAAGGGCCATATACCTACTTGCATGCTTTTGGGAAACCGTGTGACTTTTATGGTGAACAGATATGGACTGATTGTGCAGCATTACTCTTCCTTTGATGTTTTAACTGTAAAATTTAACAATAAACATTTCTTAATTGAAAATCTTGGCATGGCAACATGGATGCAGGATGCAGTGCACTCACTCACTCAGAAAAATCAATTTTTTTACACATTCTATCACATTTATTCCATCTAGACCTTTATTACTGCTTTATTATTGTCTTGTTACATACATATAGTCTAATTGGATAAAAAAATTTTAAAAACCATTTTCATTTGGTCCTTAATTTTTGCTGCAACAAAAATGGCTCTGAAATCCCTCAGAAGAAAAAATATTCATGATTAATACATATAGTGTTTCTTTTTGGTGGCCAGACATGTGCTAACCTTTGGGATGTAGCTTGCAATAGGAATAATTCTGAAATTACAGGCTAAAGCAATATGTAAGAAGTCAGAGTCTGGAAGAGATTTCTAGAAATGTAGAGCCCCCCTCCCCTGTCCTTTCGGCTAGGTAGGGGGAGTGTCTGTGACTGAGTGGGTATGCCTCGTTGGATGTGTAGGCCTTTGTTGCCATGGCAACCATCTGCTGCTACACTCAAGCGCTCTCTGGCTGCCCACACAGTGTCACCACGGTGACATCCAGTCTGGAGTTCTGAGAAAACGGGGAAGAAATCAGGCTATTTGAAACCATACAAGGAAATTAAAATTTACCATCAGTATAACATTATTATTATATAATCAAAGAATGCGGTGAAAATGGCGTTGCGTGTGAGAGGCCTCTTGACCATCCATCTGTCTGCATGTCACTGATTGTGAATTGAAATGTGGCTGCTTAGAGTCATCTCCCTGACAGTGCCGCTTTGGGCCCTGCAGCTCCTGTCAGGTATATGTGTACCTGTTGAAAATCCTGGTTATGCCTGACGTTAATGAAGAGTGCTAGAACCAAAAAAGTGGCTCTCTGCCTCCTTCAGTGCTTTGCAAAGGCCGCGTCTGTGGGGGTGGATGTGGGCGTCACACAGCCTAGCGCTACAAATATTTTTGTACTCCCAGTTGAATAAGCAGCCTAGGTTAGCTTCTGCTTTATTCACATTTGCAGGAATTAATCTGCTTATTGTCAGTCTTGTGAGTCTTTGATAGGTTTCATTTAAGATATTTTTGTAAAAGAACAATTATAATGCCTATTTTATTATTTTATCTTACTTGAGTAATAACTGTGGATGTGAAAGAGAGACTGGGTTGTTACCACGATATCAGTAGGTGGGCGAGCTCAAGGATAAAGATCCCAAGATGAAATAAGTTTCCACAAAGCTGGGTGCCGTTTGACCCAGTGGGCTCAGGAGGTCACTGGCTCAAATTTTGTTACTTTGCCATTGGGTTCTTTAGCAATTCCCTTAATCCCAATTGATCCATGGCCTGGTTGACCCTTTTTTCTGAACTGTACATCGCTGTGGACAAAATAAATTAATGTCGATGAAGCTCTTAGAAAGAGGTCTGCCTAGGACATGTGACAGAGTAATGCATCTATTTTGTGCCTGTATGAAGATTTCACAGAAATCACACAAACAGCGTTCTGATGTCAAAAAATGCTGACGTGGTTCTACAAGACTCTTAATGGTAACTGTTAACTATCTGGTACAGATACAACACACCATAGCATTTGGGCAACATCACTTCTGCAGTAATGCATGTGATATAATTTATCCTTATCCTCAGTAGGAACCAAAGATTGAAGGAAGGATATTCAAAGTTCAGGTAAATGCTAGCAGAGATCCCTTCATTGACTCTTTTAGAGAGTAAAACAAGGAATCCCAACTCCAGTTTGAGGATTTATTCTATTACTGTAAATAGGATGGATAGGTCCATATAGAAAATAGGTAGATGGAAATAGGAAGGAAAACATTTTAAGGTCGACTGTTCTAAACCTGTGGCCACCTGCTTGAACTCTTGTCCATAAACAAACTGCAAATCACTTCTGAGAATCAATTCTGGAAAAGTAACTAGGCAGACAAATAGGCAGAAATCACATCATATTTGTGCAAATATTGTAGTGAGGTAGACAAGCCGTCATTACAGAATGTATTCTGGAGATTTTGGTAAACTGGATAAGAATCATATTCTTTACAAAACTGGACACAATTGGATGTGCTTTATAGCATTTCTAGAGTAAACACAATGTCAGCGCGTGTATTACATGGTGTGTGAGAGCTGTACTCATTGATATTCTGCAGATGCAGGTCCCCTCTGTGTGTCCACCTCGTGGCTTCAGGAGTGTCAGTGTCCTGGACCGCCTGCTCCTCACTCACCCTGTCTGGCTGCAGCTGTCCCTCAACCACGATGCCACCTTGCAGATCCTGCAGAGAGAGCCCCCTGGGGTAGGAGCTGGAGACGCACAACCACACGCCACAAATGCATGCACTTTACACTTTTAAATGTACTTTTTAAACATGTTTCCTTGATAAAGTGAAATGTGTATGTAGAGCAGATTTCCCCTATGTCCTGGTATTTCAGTTTCCACAGAAATGAGTCAAATAGACATTGATCAGCCATAGCATTAAAACGCCTGACAGATGAATTGAGCAACATTGATTATCCTGTTACTATGGTACCTGTATATATTACAAAAGTGATGTAATGGAAGCAGGAAAAATGGACAAGCATAAGGGGCTGAGTGACTTTTGTGATGAGCCAAATTGTAATAGCAAGATGACTGGGTCAGATCAGGACCATAGAGCAATGGAAGGTGGCCTGGTTAGATGACTCACATTTTGTGTTACATAATGTGGACGGCCGGGTGTGTGTGCATTGTTTAGCTGAGGAGGAGATGGCACCAGGATGCACTATGGGACGAAGACAAGTCGATGGAGACATGTGTGATGCCCTGGCCAATGTTTGGGTCTTTATTTTGACATATATCACCTGCTGAAACATTGTCGCAAGTCAACTACACCCCTTCATGGCAATGGTACTCCCCAATTGAAGTGGCCTCTTTTAGCAGGATAATGCACCCTGCCACATTGCAAAAATTATTCAGGAATGGTTTGAGGAACATGAAAAAGTGTTCAAGATGTTGACTTGTCTTCCAAATTCCCCAGACCTCAATCCAATCCCAAACCCTAACAGTGCAGAGTTGTGGCTCCGAGGCTAAGGATGTGTGCCGGCAATCCTGTGAATGCCTGGAGTTATTCTTCTTAGTTGGATCCTTGAGCCAGGCCCTTAACCTTGCTTCATTCTGGGTATAGTGTACATATAGGGTACATGCAGCCCTGAAAGCAGGTTCTCCAACTCCTTGGGAAAATTTGGGGGTTGGTGGCAGGACTGGCACTCCAAACACCAGAAAAAACTTTGAATTAGTGTGGTGCTGAGGTGTCACCTGCCTCATGGCTGCACTCGGGTTCTCATCCCTGAGATGGTTCATTGTGTGGTGGGTGTGACAATGGACTGTATCAGCGTGCACTCATTACCTCCTCAATCTGATCAAACATCTGTGGGATGTGCTGGGCAAACAAGTCCAATCCATAGAGGCCCCACCCTGCAACTTACAGAACGTAAAGTATCTGTTGCTAACATCTTGGTGGCAGATACCACAGGGCACCCTCGGAGCTGTTTTGGTGGCACAAGTGGGACCTACACAATATCAGGCAGGGGATTTTAATGTTATGGTTGATTTGCGTATAAATTTAAATATCTGTAATCTGAGTGAATAAGTCCTGACCCAGCCAGTGCTGTCTGAGCTCAGCCAAAGTGCATCTGAGAAATATTCCAAATTGACCTAAGTATAAATTCCTAGCTTTTGTTGTTGTTATTGTTGTTTGTGTTTTTTTTCATAAATGTGACTATTAAATGTCACATTTATTGCTGTCATTGTAAAATGTAAGACATTGACTGTACATAAACAAAAAAACAGTGTTTATTATTTCATTAACTGTTTGGTAATTAGACAGTGGGGTGACATGGTGGTGCAGTGGTGATCTTGGCCGTGGCTCCTTGTGTGTGACGTTTGCATGGTCTCCCCAGGGCGTCGTGGGGTGGGGTTTCCTCAGGGTACTCTGGTTTTCCCCACAGTTCAAAAGCCTCCTGAGGTGAACTGGAGTTGGCAGATGGTCCACAGGTGTGAATGGTGTGTGAGTTTGCAATGTGATGGGTTGGCACCCCATCCTGGGTTATTCCCTGCCTTGTGACTGTAGCTTCCTGGCAAGGGTCCAGACCCCTGCAGCTATGCATAAGACAAGATAGAAAATTAAAGGATAGGTTTTGAATATGTTTATCAGGTGAAATGGGTATTTTTTGAGTATCATGGCTATTTTGTGGAGATTGATTGGGGTTTCTTTTGTGGAATTGTAATGAATTATACAAATAATAATTTTCCCCATATGAAATATTTGTATTATTTAGTTAGGCTGCTACAGTGGTTTTACTCCAATAACGTGATGTAGGTGTTTATGTAAAAAAAAGCTTGCTCTAGTGCATTAAGAAGTTTACTGTAGGTGTACTGTACAAACTTCAGATGGCAGATGAATTGTTCATTCATCCTTTTGCAAGAGCTACTGATCTAAAGCAGGAAGTGTATGCCAAGAACCACATGACACAGTGTTGTATGTCTCTTGCCTGTGAGGAGAAACATCGTGCTGAGTTGGGACCCAAACCTGTGAGGCCTCAGTGTGACCTCTGCAGCTTTCGTGGTCACTAATTGTTAATCAGTCTAGCCAAAATGGTATGACCCTGTATTGGCCCTGTGTGCTGCTCTTCTTCCTTCAGTTTGTCTTGTGTCTTGTTTGGTGGGCTGCTCAGCATTTCATTAGCAGTGTGGTGACACTCTCTGTGTTGACCCCTCCCTCCGCCATCACTGCAGGCATTTCTGGTGTGCAAGTCCCTGCTGTTCCACAAGGTGCTGTGCGTGCGTCTGACAGATGACAGTGCACCTTCTGTCGTCAGGCAGTACATCATCCGCGAGGAGGACTCCAGTGAGTGTGTAACCGGCACAGACACACACTTTCCTGGCACATTCCCACTCACGTGATGCTCAAGCACCATTCAGAGTGCCCTGTCCTATGCTGAAGTGGATTATCCAGCTTATACCAGAGCTACTGAACAAAAAACAACAATAATAATAATAATAAACCAGTTGCAGTTACTTTTTCAGAAGAATATAATTTCAATCAGTGTGTAATAATGTTCCAATGAGCTCTTAAAAATATAGCGCCTTTAAGGATAGAATGTCTGGTCAGGCTACTCATTGGAAGCAGCAAGCTCATTAAGTTGCTATAGAAACTGTCAACAGACAGGCGCTTGTATTTTGAAAACCAAGGAAAATTATACTGATAAGGAAGGCTGCTTATTAATCAGTAAAAAGTCACACGGGTAATTTTATTTACATGTTTAGTAAAACATGACACCACATTACTCTTATTAACTGCCTGTAATAATGAACATCCACGTGACATCTTTGGACCAATAATAAAACAGTATTTACCAAAGCGTAAAGCATATGAACATATTTTCGATTTTTCAGTCTCAATAATGTGAATTTTTTTATTGCATACATTTCTATATATGACTCTATTATGTAAGTATGTTCTTTTTATTTGTGGAGTTCTTGTTCAATAATAACTCTTGTGCTTGACAAACAACATGTAGAAAATGTTTGAGATATTTCTATTTATGAGACATTCTCCAATTCAGGACTATCATTCTGATGGACAATAACACCACCAGCTCCCTATTTAAAATTTTTAAGAAGTGCAGCACTGCTCTCCTGGTTGTGGCAGTGAGCCTCTGTTTGTTCATCCTTCTTTCTCTCTGGGAAGCTCTTCGCACTCACAGGCTGGTGTCATATTCAGTCATTCATGTATACATTCCTTGTCAATCTCTAACTGTAAGAAATCTTCATAGATTTTACATAGCCACAGCTCCATGCTCACTGAGTTATATAAAGTATATTAAGTAGGCAAATATAAGATTTTTCTATATAATAGGAATTATCTGTATGTAATTGCAGTTTTACAATGAATGCAGGCAAGCTGCGGTAGCGCTCATCCTTAAGCCCATGGAACATAAGGTTGAGTCATTAAAAGCCACACCCTGATCTAACAGTATAGTTATTGCATTTCCTGCTCTGGCATATACCAACTGATTATTTTCAGCGCTGTTTAAGGCAGCCTCGTTGTCTGGGATGGGAACCAGGTTGGAATGTTTTAAACATATGCTGCGCATCCAATTATAAGCCAAATTACAATCTGTAATGTTTTCATTATATAAAAAGAGGGAGGTATAAAACACATGAATAATTATTAATCACACATGAATCCAAATAGAGCATCTTAGGCCAGGGTCTCGATACAGAAGGTTTCTCACCACTATTTAATGAGGGTTACAGGGTAATTATTTTATGGGCATGAACATTAAGAAGTTTCTTCTATGAGGAAGGTGAAATTGTTGTATCTGAGCAAACTCATTTTACTAATGTTTGAGGTTTAAGGGTAAAACACTTTGATTGGGCAGACCTGCTTCTGGGCCAAACTGAGCCTTCAGTGAGTGACTCAAGCATTTAGGTGTACTCCTTATT
>JAODKF010000002.1:16209461-16225143 GCA_026779585.1 Mormyrus proboscirostris | reverse complement strand
GAGTGCTCTCTCCGGGTCAGGGAGGAGGTCCTTCCCCAAGTGGAGGAGTTTAAGTATCTTGGGGTCTTGTTCACGAGCGAGGGAAGGATGGAATGGGAGATCGACCAGCGGATCGGTGTGGCGTCAGCAGTGAAGCGGGCGCTGCATCGGTCTGTCGTGGTGAAGAAGGAGCTGAGCCAAAAGGCAAAGCTTTCAATTTACCGGTCGATCTACGTTCCTACCCTCACCTATGGTCACGAGCTGTGGGTAGTGACTGAAAGAACGAGATTGCGAGTGCAGGCAGCCGAAATGAGTTTTCTTTGCAGAGTGGCCGGGCTCTCCCTTAGAGATAGGGTGAGGAGCTCTGTCATTCGGGAGAGACTCAGAGTAGGGCCGCTGCTCCTCCGCATTGAGAGGAGCCAGATGAGGTGGCTCGTGCATCTGCTTAGGATGCCTCCTGGACGCCATCCTGGTGAGGTGCTCCGGGCATGTCCCACTGGGAGGAGGCCCCGGGGAAGACCCAGGACACGCTGGAGGAACTATGTCTCCCAGCTGGCCTGGGAACACCTCGAGATTCCCCCAGAGGAGCTGGAGGATGTCGCCGGGGAGAGGGAAGTCTGGGTTTCCCTGCTGAGACTGCTGCCCCCGCGACCCGACCTCGGATAAGCGGAAGTCAATGGATGGATGGATGGATGGATGGGTGGATGGATGGATGGAATTTCAAAAAGAAGAGGAGTCTTGTGGCTGATGCATGTTCCAGGATCCAACCGACTTTCATTTGCAGTTTTATTTTAACAAACAAGATATAACTTCCTTATATATATATCAAGGGTTCTAAATAAATACTAACTCATGCACACGCAAGTCTATAAGCTGACAGGACACGACATGACGACAATACGGTCAGAAAAACGTGTGACTCCAGGCTTCTCAGCTCATACCCATCCTAAAGCACTATCCAGCACAAGGCGCAACCACTGCTCCTACGTGCTTAAAGTGCCAGTACCTAGTATTATTATTAAAGTACAATGGCACTAAATCCAAATTTTAACCATGTACATTATAAATCCTAAATTATGAATTATGTGAATCACGAACGTATATGAAATATCATATATAAATTTAATTTAAATTCCAGTGTGTAAAACAGATATCTGGCACCTACACGCACACTATCCATATGCATGAGTCGGAGTATGGAATAGTCTTCCTGATAATGTAGTGCAAGCTGAATCCTTAGGTTCCTCTAAATCAGAGCTAGATAAGATTTTAACAACTCTGAGCTATTAGTTAAGTTCTCCCCAAGCGAGCTTGATGGGCCGAATGGACTCCTCTCGTTTGTATATTTCTTATGCTCTTATGTTCTTATGACCACCATCTACCCCATCAGGTCCTCTACAGGCAACTCAGCAAAACGGGTTGTTGACAGACAAAAGAGGCATACAAGGACTATACCAAAGACCTCCTCAAGTGTTACACTTGATTGATTGGTCCCACCTCCTCTAGTTGCTTAGACCCACCTCCTCTACAATCAGATTGGTTATCTCTCTGAACCAATCTTTTTTTTTGTACTGCTCCCAGAACATTTTTGTGTAAGTAAAACTCAAGAGATTAAGGAATATGTTTAGAAAACCTCTAACACATTGCTCTTACCCTGGGCATACAGAGTGAGCACTGCCTGGATGGCAACATAGACTCCTTGGAACTGGTACTTCTCAAACATGGTCTCCACCATCTTCTGCCTGTTCTTAGTGGGATTCATGGGTGGCTCTGTCAACAGAATCTTGCACTCAGGTGGGTGGATGTTAAGCCTTTGTGGGCCAAAGGTGTAGTCCCACAGGTGGTGCATATCTTCCCAGCAGCGCACAATGCCATTCTCCATGGGATAGGACA
This sequence comes from Mormyrus proboscirostris, assembly GCA_026779585.1. NCBI lineage: Eukaryota > Metazoa > Chordata > Actinopteri > Osteoglossiformes > Mormyridae > Mormyrus > Mormyrus proboscirostris. The sequence goes on along the minus strand of JAODKF010000002.1, from coordinate 16,223,271 downwards.
CCTCCAGGAAGGAGCGCAGCTGGCTGGCCTCCTCACCCATCATCAGGTCCTGAGGAGCAGGGAGACAGGACTGGAAGTCAGCACTCAGGGAGAATTGAGAGACAGCAAACTCCAATTGACCAACCAAGGCTAAGGTTAAACGCACAGCTACCATGTTAATGCAAATACAAATCATTGTAAATTTTAATTACAACAAATTGTTACTGTAATCTGTTTAGATACTTTAATCGTGTATATGAATAGTGTCAGTGGCTAATGGTGATGCTTAAAATGGGGGAAACAGTTTCTGCCATATAAGTTAAAAATGGTATTTTTTATTATTATAGTCAGTCAGCTGCTTATATGTAAATTCTGCTCTCCTTTTTTGTAAGAAATGATATATTATGATATTGAAAACACGGACAGCCTTCATCTATTCTCCGTTTAGACAAAGTGTACAAGAATCTTCCATAAACATCGAGTGAAGCACAGCATCAATGGGTGTTTATGGGCTCTATGCAGAAACTAATATATATGTTGTCGAAACCTGCTCCCTTGAAAAATAAGGACTGTGGTTTAATTAGTAAGCTTGTTTATACTTTTAATTGCAAATAAAATTAATTTACATTGATACATTGGCTAATTGAAGTCTCTCTGTGACTTTATGGTGGAAGCTGAGCTTCCGGTGTAGTCTCCCATGCAATCGCTTGTGTGCAGTGCGTATCTACTGTCTGCCGCCCAACATAGAGGGGACACCAGTAAGCAGATCGCAGAACTTAACTGTGTTACTGGCACACAGCTGCCTTCGTAACAGACTGCATTCTCCTGGCACAGCGGGGAAGAGCATGGGGGAGATTGGTGAGCAAGAAATTTCACGAAAAACATTTCAGGTGAAAATCCCAGAAAAGGGACTCCTATTGTGCATCTGGGAGAGGTATATTTTACTTATTTAACAGACACTTTTAGCCAAAGCACCATGCCAAGAAAGTAGGGTCAGCCAGTCCAAAGAGGAACTGGGCTTAGGGGCCTTGTGCCAGGGCTCAGTGCTCACATCACTCTGGAATTTCAACTGGCAACCTTCCAATCTTGAGCACAGCGTCCCCGATAGGCTAGAGTGGAGATTATTTCTCCTCTGGAAGTCACATCTCTATGGGTCTCTTTGGTGAATGCTTACTAAATGGTATTTAGGCCTGGACATCTGAATAATGCCCATAAAACAAATTTCAGGCTGAATGGAAAGAAAACGGTGTTAAACTGTAGAGAAACCATATAAGATTTCAGAAATGATAATACCACCTGGACAGATTCATAAAAATGGCGCAATACACTCTCTATTTGGAGAAAACAAAATATTGTCAATATGACTTCTGTATAAACCAATGCATTGCAAATCTAATGCACAATGTACACACAAAGGAAAGTACATAGAACAAATGGCATTTATGTGAGCATATGTTCAATTCACTGTATTTTGACTGACCTTTATCTCAATGTTGCCCACTTTGGCAGTTGACCGGATGATCGGCCTGCCCACCATTGCCGGGAAGATGTGCTCAGGGAAATTGGATCCGGCAAAACCACACTTGACAAACTGGGGGATGGAAACAGAGTAAAAAATAGGAGGTGAGATGTTAATAAAGCACAAGAAAAGCAGATTTTTAGTCAAAGGAAAGAAAACAAATTAGAAAGTTAAAGGACAAAATATAGGACAAAAGAGGACATGGATGAAGTCAAAACCTGAGAAATATATAGAGTGCGCTCTACAATTATTGACACCTTTTCTAAAGATTTGTAAAAAGAGTTTAGGTGAAATAGCTTCATGTAACACTGAAAAAAATGAATTTAATCAAAGAAAAAACAAAGCCTTTGTCAAGAAATAATTATTTTTAATTAAAACACATGTGCCACAATTATTGGCACACCAGCATTTAATACAACCTCCCTTTGCCAGTATAACAGCACTGAGTCTTCTCTTATAACATTTTATTGGGTTGGAGATACAGAAAAGGGTACCTGAGACCATTCCTCTTTAAAGAATACCTCCAGATCACCCAGGGTCCTAGGCCCTCTCTTGTGCACTCTCCTCCTCAGCTCAGCCCACAGATTTTCAATGGGGTCAGGGACTGAGATGGCAGAAGCTTGATTCTGTAGACAGCTAAACGTTTTTTGTGTTGATTTGGACATGTGCTTAGGGTCATTGTCCTGCTGGAAGATCCAGTAATGGCCCAGTTTAAGTTTCCTGGCAGCAGCAGCCAAATTTTGATTTAAAATGTACTGGTATTTCATGGTGTCCATAATGTAATGTACCCTAATAGGGTTTCCAGGAACTATGGAGGAAAAACAGCCCCAAAACATCACAGAACCTCCACTATACTTTACAATTGGTATAAGGTTATTTTCATTCTATCCATTCTTCTTTTTACACCAAACACACCTTGACTGTTTATTGCCAAAAAGTTCCATCTTTGTTTCATGAGATCATAGAGCATGTGTCATGACCTGCTCGTTCGAACCTCCTGTGTGCCACGCCCCCTCGTTACCTCGTGTTAATCCCATATTGTGAACACCTGTTGCCTGTTCTGTTCTGCTTGTCCAGCATATATTAGTCCGCGTTCAAGTATGTTTCTCTAGGTCTATCATTAACATGGTTTGCTGTGTGCTCCCCTGTTTGCTGTTTTGTCCAAATGAAACCATGGCTCTCTCGCCAGCTTCATCGCACGCCCTGCTGACTGGTCATCACAGAATGACAGATCTCACTAAAGACTCACCTCAGAAGACCGAGGAGGACCGCATCGGTCTTATTCAAAAGGTGATATACTGTCTTCGGGAGGACCCCAGACTACAGGAGTTAGCCAGACGAAGCAGGACCCTCCTCCAGGAGGTAACCCTGCTCACCCAGGTGCACATCCTCCCGGAAGTGCGCAAGAACCTCCGGCAGCTAGTCTACAGAGTAACAGATAAGCGGCTCCAACCGCTCACTCTCTCCACGGCAATATTGCCGCAAGCGACCGGGCACCGCCAGAGACAGTAGTGGAAGCAAAAGAGAGAGAGAAGCCCTGAGGAGACCTCATCCGTCGTCCTGGGAGCCACGTATCTCTCTCTTGCTCCTCTCCCTCCCAGTGAACTGGGGAGATCCCCAATCACCCAGGACATCATCGCTGCGTCGCTCCCCCGGTACCTAAAGCCGGCATTACAGCCTCGGAGCGGCCACTGCTAGCGGCGTACCACTACTGGGCTGCATGCCTGTTTAATAGGGGAGTCAGGGCCATCTGATAGGTGATTCCCCGAGTCCCCAGGGCCCTTAAAGGGGCAACGCCAGTTAGATCGGCGGCAATCCTACTGGCTTTCATTGACTTTCCTGAGCCGCCTGCGGCTCCCCTGCCAGCTTTAGCTGCTCAGCCCGCGGCTCTCCTGCCTGCTGCAGCCGCTCAGCCCACGGCTCTCCTGCTGGCTTCAGCCGCTCAGCCAGCAGCTCTCACGCCCGCTGCAGCCGCCACGCTCGTCCTGCCAGCTCCACCCATCCTGCCAGCTCTGCCCATCCAGCCTGTCCTGCCGGCTCCGCCCGTCCTGCCTGTTCCACCAACGGCCAACATTCCTGTCCAGGGCTGTCCCGGTGGCTACTGCGCCCCCTGCTGGACCCGTGTCAGCAGTTCCTGCTGCGGCGCCCACGACCCCTGCTATACCCGCAGCCCCGCCTCAGCCTGCTGCTGCATTTGAGGCCCTGCTTCTGTTTGCAGCTATGCCTGAGGCGCCTGCTACAGCCCCAACTCCAGTTGCTGCTCCTGCTGTGCCCGTGGTCCCTGTTATGGCACTGGCACTGCGGCAGCTGCGCTGCCTGAGCTTCCTGCTGAGGCAGCCATACTGCCCAGCGACGCTCCGGTTGCAGCGCCCTCTGCTGGGTCAGAGTTGGCGGTCGCTGCGGCACCCCCTGCTGGCCCAGAGTTTCCAGTTGCTATGGCGCCCGAGCTCCCTGCTGCACCGCCTGAGCTCCCTGCTCCACCTGCAGCTGTGCCACCCTCTGAGGCTCCTGCTTCGCCCAAGGTAGCTCCTGCTGTGGTCTTGCCTCCTGCTTCGCCCGAGTCGGCTCCTGCGGCAGCTCTGCCTGCCCTGCCTGTCTCGCCCGCTCCGCCTGTCTCGCCAGCTGACGCCCCAAGGTCCCAGCACCGCCTCCACCTGCAGCTCCGCCTGAGCTCACTGCTTCGCCTCCAGCTGCTCCGCCCCCGAAAGGGGAGCGATCCCAGCTGCCCTGCCCCCTGGCTCACCCTCGCTCGCCTTAGCTGGAGCTCGGGGGGTGCCTGCGGGTCCCTCGGCTCCCGTTCGCTGTCGTCTGCTGGTCCCCCTCCGAGGACTCATCAGCCGCCTCCAATCCCGCCTCCACTGCCTCGGCGGTCGCCTGCGGGTTCCCCTGCCTTGGCTCATCAGTTGGCTGCAGCTCCCTCCGCTCTGACTCGTCGATCAGCTATGCCTTTTCCGGTGCCAGCTGCGCCTTCGCCTGCTGCGGCTGCTCCTTCCTCCTCACCTGCACTCTGCTCCCCTCCGACTCCCTCCTCACCTCTCCTGGTGCCTCCTCCGTCTCCCTTCTCGCCTGTTCCGCCTGTCCCTCCAACTACCTCCTTGCCCCCTGCGAGGTGTGTTCTCTATGTTTCCCATGTTCATGGATGGCTAAAGGAATTTTGGCCACCTCATGTTTGTACCCCAGTTCATGAAGAAGTCATGGATTACTGCTTGTATGTTCCTACATACATAATCAACTGAAAGATTCACATGGGAAACATGCTTCAGTTACATAGTGTTTACTAAAATTTCCAGGGGTACCAATAATTGTGGCACATGTGTTTTTGCTGAAAATAATTATTTCTCGATAAAGGATTTGTTTTTCTTGGATTCAATTTATTTCAATGAAAGGTTGGATTTTTCTCATTTTTTTCAGTGTGACATGAAGCTGCTTCACCAAAAGGTGGATTGTTTCTAACCCTTTTTACAAATTTTTTACAAGGGATGCCAATAATTGTGGAGGACGTTGTATATGAGTGATGATGGAACGTAAAATCAAAGACCAGAAACTAAATGACTTATAAAATGAAATATACCATAAATGACAGGTTTATATTAGATTCAGAGCAATAAGTTCAGGCTAGAGAGAAATGATCCTGACTCTAATGCTGCACTGGAACGTAATACACTTTGACAGCATCTGCAAAAAATTAGTATCCTTCTGTAAAAAAAATAATAACCATTTTCGTCACGTTATTCTTAATAGAAATGAATAACAGACAATAACCGATAATTATTATTTGACCAGTTTTTCTAGCATAGCAATATGCTATGCAATGAATGTTTGAAAGCAAGAAATCATTGTTGCAAAACATATTTTTATGGATGTCACTTACTATACAAATAGTTCAACATAATTTAAGTATGGCTTCACAAATAATGACCACCTAGAATACAAACGTACATTAAACGGGCTGTCACTGCCTGTATTTCGGCTAAGCTGTATCACTGTGGCAGATGTATCACTGTGCTGCTGACATTCCAGCGGAGCTGTCCGGGCCTGTCTCAGCTACATTCCATATCTTGGAGGTTTACTCGTCAAACCCACTTACACAAGCCCACATGTGGAGGCACAGCGGGCCAGCGGTTCTTCACGGCTCATTCCCAAACTTCATACCCACTATATGCACACTAAGAAAACTATTTATAGTATGCTGAGGGGAGGTTGCCCAATACTCAAATTTCGAACATGGGTGAAACAGTAACACAGTGTATTATACCTCGCTGTTAGGACCAAGAGAACGCAATCACCAAACTGTATATTAGGGGTAATTAAAGTTCTTAGACTAACCGATATCACCAAAGCCTTTCTAGCATCTTTTCCGGCCGTGCGCCCGCCCCTTACATACAGTATCATCATTGCCTTGTATGGCGATATACAACGTATGTCCTCAGTTTTGCAACGTAGGCTCTGTGTGTCTAGATGCAGGGCAATACATTTAAGTCAAGCATTTAACGCATTTTTAAATAGAAATACACTAAGTAGATTTATGGTTCAGAGGAAAACACCGATAAATCATTATTTTCGTGTAATTATAAAAATGTCCACTGATTCCCTTACAGAGCTGAAAAGCTGGAGCGCAGCGAACTAATAATTCATTTAAAGGCAGGAGTTAAATGTTTGTCCGCAGTATACAATGTTAATCAAAGCCGCGTCATCGCTTAACACCTGTGAGATGAAGCTTTGGCGATGTTTTCATTTCAGTCCAGCAACCAGTGGGAATTCCATGGCATCTTCATGGAATGGCATTTATTGAGATAGTTAAACATATATACGCTACTATATTATCCAAGAAATACCTGGGAAGCACATATACCTGGGATTGCAGGTAACAGTTCTAATGTACTGGGGTGTAAATAAAACACCCATATAATACGGGTTGAACTGAAGAATTTGAACGAATTGTGTATATAAAAGAAATAAATACACGCTTACCCCAGTGCCATTGTCACAAACGACTACCTTTCTACCTTCGCTATCCATATTCAAGTTCAGAAAGCGCAGGAAAAAGTTTTAAAAAGTTTTTTGTAAGTGGTGAATTCTCCCCGACTTCTTTAAATGCATTAAGACAGCTCCGAACAAGACTATTGGGCGGGGAACGTCCTGGTTTCACTCAAAAGGGGCGGCGATGAACTATCACATCCTACGTAGGATCATTTTCAATGCTGGTTACCTGTGCATCGGGGGATTAATAAAAAAAAAACCCGTATCACTATAATACTATATATATACACGCCAAAAAGTTGGTGGCGTTATGCGCGCTGAGATTGAGAGAGCGGAAACATGCAACAATTATTCTCTAGTTGAAATGAAAAAAATAAAAACAAACTTAAATCAACTTATCAAATGTATCCAGAAAATTAGTTTACTAGGACTCAAGGTAAAAAAAAAAATCAGTTTAGCTTGTGAGAAATAGGTTCAACCATAAATAGAAAGTTAAGTTTTCACAAAGTCAAAACAACAGGCTTTTATCATATTGTAGGGAAATCTGGGCCAATTAATGTAATAATTACAAAAATGCAGGCACACAAACTCACACACAAATGCATACAATATGAATATGGGGATTTATATTTATATGACAACTCTGAAAGTGTGAGGTGATAGTGCCACCCAAATTAACATTTTTTGAATTGCCATTTTTGTTTCAATGTTACAGCAGAAATGAGCATCTTTACACATGACCTGTATGGAAATATCCACTTTGCTGTCTGCTTGGTGAAAAGGATGTTGAAGTTAAGTGAAGGATATTTATTTCCCTCTTTTAGGTAGGGGTGAGGTCAGAATAATGAAAATGAAAAAGACACTTCCCTGAAAACAACAGAAGTAAAACTTCTGAATGCTAGGGTTGTAATCGATGCATCGTTACTCATATGGTAGACATTGTAACTGATGCCTGGTTGTTCATACGCCCCAGGGGAGCAGCCAGCCAGTTACCTTTTCACCAGCCCTGGCCGCCCACCTCTAAGAATAATGGGGAGGGTCCCTGGGAAATGTTTGAGGCCCCGCTGGACCTGGTAGCCTGGTGTTGGAGGAGTCCACTGCATTATACCTGGCCTTCACCCAAGATGGCAGCATCAACTGCCGGCCTTGTGCTGTGCTCTCCAGCAGAGGTTTAGGCCTTGCCTTGTCCCCGTATGAGCAGACACAATAGGCCCTCTTAAAGACCATCTCCCCAGAGGTCCTACAGCACCATCTCCATCTCAAGGCACCTTTTACCCTGGAGCTGGAACTGCTGGCTGAAGCAGAGCAGGTGGAAGTGTCCTGTGCACCTCATGAGGCCCCCACCAATACCCAGGTTTGCTGAATTATTGATGCTGCAGGGCATGAAGTAGAGCAGGATGTCCCCATCATACCAGCAATAGAGGAGCAACTGGCAATGTCATAAAAGGGGCCACGAGGCACAGGACTGTCAGGAACCCCTCACAGAGCTGCAAGACAATGAGAACAGGGTGGTGCATTGAGGGAACTACCACCCAATCACCCTACTGCCTGTCAGGGACTGATCACCCATAAGGAAATGTTTTTATTTATTTATTTTTACAAAATAACACATGACTCTTTATCTTTTATGAAAAGCTCTTGATTTGACCCTCAAAATAAATACATAATCCATATTTCCCAAATGTGTCATTAAACATATATGTCCTTTATACATTTTAATTTATTTACCGTCAAACATATAAGTCCTACATTCACGTACAGTCAATATCAAACGTGTCATTAGTCATATGTCCTTTATTGATTTAAATAATGGCTTGTCAAATATAAACAAACGTGGACATATATGCTGGTTCTGTTACAGCTCATTGAAACAATGCTTCATTTCTCCTGATTCAGTTAAAAGCAATTGTCTAAAGTATACCTGCATGCCTTTAGTATGTGATAGAGTAAATAAATAAAATTGTGAGAAAAAAATGATTTGTTGTTTATTTTACAAAGATGCTAAAATAGTATGGACAGATTTCTTGGTATCCCTAACGAGACTATTTATCCTTGCATTGCAGTCATGCTTCAAACTAAGTGTTTAACCTTAATTAATTTCACAGATGCCTTCAAGCTTTTCATTAGCCATTCATACTATTTAAGGGGAAAGAACATGCTGCTGTGTTGTTTGGTATCATTGTGGCACCACACTGAACATGGACCAGAGAAAGCAAAGGAAAGAGCTGTCTGAGGAGCTCAGAAAGAAGATTATATATAACAGTGTTAAAAGTAAAGGCTATAAGACCCAAGCAGCTTCATGTTCCTGTGACCAGAGTTGCAAATATTATTAAAAAGTATGAGGTTCATGGAACTGTAGGCAACCTCCCAGGACATGGATGCAAGAGGAAATACAGCCCCAGGTTGATCAGAAGGACAGTGTGGATGGCAGAAATAGAGCAAAGGAAACCATCCAAAACCATTCAAGCTGAGCTCCAAGGTCAAGATATGTCACTTTCTGATCGCATCATCCATTGCATTTTGAACAGTAATGCGTTCTATGGAAGTGGACTATTCTTAAATGGCCCTCCATGAGCCCAGATCTTAATCCTATTCAACATCTATGGAAATATCTGGTATATAGTGTGGAAATACCACACTTCAAACCCGAGACAGCTTGAGCAGTTTGCTCGGGAAGAGTGGGCCAAACTACCCATTGGCAAATGCAGACGCCTCATTGTGAAGTACAGAGATCGCTTTTTGGCAGTGATTGCTGCAAAAGATGGTGCCACAAAATATTAAATTATGGGCACCATCTTTTTTTGTCTGTGCCATTTTCATTTGTTTAATTATATAAAATATTCAACCTAATCAATAATCAAAAGCAAAATCTGATTTGTGTTAAATATGGAATAACAAAATGCGTATTAAAAGAATGTTGTATCAGTTTTAATGTATAATTCTTTGAAAGAACACAGTTGAATCATGGACAGTGTTTCCACACAACTAGAATGAATATTTTGAAAAGGAAACATCCTTTTTCAGTGATTCATTCACCTTGTGTTGTGAGATTATACATATATTTCATTAGAATAATATAAAAGCAATATAAACCTTTATTAAGAAACAACAAGCAATAAAGACGTATTTCCTGCTAAAGTCATATGTTATCAGATATGGAAAAACGTGAAGTTGTAAAAGCTTTTCCTGTAGGCTTTTCCCTTCAGTGTCTTACATGTCAAAAGTGTGTTTTTTGGTATGAATGTGTCCATAATCATATAAGAAAAAATGCTTATAACATAAACATAATACATAAATAAATAAATAAATAAATAAAAACATCAGGCATTGCCATATATAATTGAAATAAGTAAAATGCTCATATGATTTCTTTTTTGTTTTTTTTTTTCTCATATGGACAGGACCTGCTTGCTGCAATGTGTCGGGAAGAACGCCTCCCGATACTGGATCCAGCAGTGTTCGGGCATGCAGCCATGGCCCCACATGAACAAATGCCTGAAGTCCGTCTGCCTGCCACACCACAGCCAGTATCAGCATCTGGCCCTTTCCTGGGAATGCGCCTGACCCTTAAAGGAGCAGGGGCAGTTGCAGACACATTTCCGTGAGTTCTCAAGGTCCTTAAAGGGCAGCGCCCACTGCCAAGGCACGAACCCTACCCACACCTCCCATGGTTCCTGTGCCTGCAGCTTCAATGCCTACCACCAGGTAGCTGCTGCTCCTGCTGCGGTCCCCCTGGTTCCTGTGCCAGCGGCTCCGGCAGCGCCCCCCCCGGTTCCTGTGCCGGCAGCTCCTGCAGCGCCCCCCCCTGGTTCCTGTGCCGGCAGCTCCTGCAGCGCCCCCCCCCTTCCTGAGGTTCCTGCCTAGTTTCCCATGGCTCCTGTGATTCCTGCTTCGCCCCCTGTGGTTCCTGCTCAGTTCCCTGAGGTTTCTATTCTTGCAGCAGCCCCTGTGTTTCCTGTGCTGACTGTTCCTGCATTGTTCCCCGTGGTTCCTGGGGCCCCTCCAGCGCCCCCAGGGGCTCTGGTGGCCCCGGCTCTGCCTCCAGAGGTTCTCTACCTGCTCCCCATGGTTCCTGTTCAGCCCCCAGAGGTTCCCAACCCGCTCCCTGTGGTTCCCGCGGCACCCCCTGCTGGTCTGGAGTCGGCAGTTCCTGCGCTGCCGCCCGAGGCCCCTGCTGCTGTGCCACCCGAGGCCCTTGCGGCTGCACTGCTCGAGGTGCCACCCCCCGTGCCTCCTGCTCCAGCTCTGCCCCCATAGGTTCCAAAATGGCGACTTTGGCTGTGGCGCAACAACCCGAGGTCCCTGCTTTTGTCCCGGAGGAGGTCCCAGACTGCCAGACCACCGCTTCTCCCTCCATAGTGGAGTTAGAGGAGGAGCTTGAGTGGGACCCCTCGGAGATCTCCATGACTCCCCCAGTGACTGCTCCACCACCATCACAGCAGGGCAGATCCTGGCCAAGCCCCCGCCTCTCAGTCTCCCAGAAGGGGAGAGGACACCTGTGCCGGGGTCGGGGTCCCGCCTGCCCTGCCACCTAGATCGCCTTTGGCCCCCCTGGCTGCTGCTCGGTGGTTGCCTGTTGGTCCTCCGGCTTTGGCTCGGCAGTTGCCTATGCCTCGACCGGCAGCGGCTGCCCCTTTGCATGTCGCGGCTCCTGTTCCCTCCTCCCCTTCGCTTGTGTCCCCTTCGCCTTCCTCCTCACCCCCTTTGTTGGTCCCTCCGCCTTTCTCCTCCTCACCTACAGCATTCCCTCCTGCTCCCTCCTTGTGGTCACCTGCAGCCTCTGCGGCTTCTGCTCCTCGCCTGCTGGGGTTCCCTCCAGCTCCCCATTTCCCCCTGCCCTTTGCCTCCTTCCCCTCTGCCTTTGTGCCCCCTGTGTCTGCTCCTCGTCCTACTGTTTCTCCTTCGTTCACTCCTGGCCCCTTCGTTCCTCCCGTTGATGTCCCCCTGTGTCTCCTGTGTAGTTGTCCCTGTGCCTTTTTGCTTTTCCTGTTGTTGGTCAGTTGTTGTCTCTGGCTGTCTCTGTGTCTGTTCTGTGTGTCTGTCTTGTTCCCTGTGCCAAGTTTCGCTTTTTGTTTTCCAGGTCCCGTGTCCCTGGTTCCATTCCTCGCTCCCCTTAGGCGCACCCAAGGGTCCTGTCATGCCCTGCTCGTCCGCTCCTCCTGTGTGCCATGCCCCCTTCATCTACCCCGTGTGGATTCCCTGTGTTCACCAACTGTTTCCTATTGCTGCCATTTCAGTTTGCATTCAGGCATCACTTTCAAGAAGAGTGTTCTTTGATTTTCTTTTGTTTATTTCTTTGGCATCACTCTTGTTCCTTCCCCCACCCCTTTATGTTTACATTAAATCACTGAAAAACAAACAGCACGTTTGTTACCATCCTTGTATGTCTCAGGCGTATGTGTCCTCTACTCATGGTATGTACTACCAGTGCATTGTTACTGCTCCCCTATCAATCCCCCTTACGACCCAAGGGGTACGTGACAGGGTCCTAATCAGCTCCTTTAAGCTGGTGTCCCAATAGAAAGTGTAGCAGTGGATATACTGAGGCCATTCCCTACCACAGATTCTGGCAAACACTATGTGCTTGTACCAATATACTGCTTCTCGAAGTGGCTTATGCAAGTACCTGACTAAACTGCAGCCATCACAGTGACCAAGCTGAACACCCCAGAACATGATCTGGCATGGAAGCTAGGAGAGCTGTATGTTTGGGAGCTCCATCTACAGATAGAAACGATCCTAGTAGCTGGCCAGAAACAACCAGGTGCAGGCTAGGGCAATCAAAGAGAGCATACAATGCCTGCAGCCACAGCAAACCACTGACACATGAAAATTAGATAATGTTGTAACTTTACAGTCACTGCCCAAATAATGTGAAATCATTTCCAATATACCCCAAATAACATTATTTTGATATTTATTTTGTATATTCTGAGGTGCTGTTCTGCTCACCACAGCTGTTCAGAGTGGTTGTCTGAGTCACCTTTCAGTTAGTTCAGTACAGTCTCTTCTGACCTTCTCATCAACAAGAATGTTCAGTCGCTGTGTTTTTTGTGTTTCGTACAATTCTGAGCAAACTTCTACTGTTGTGTGTGAAAATCCCAGGAGATCAGTAGTTACAGAAATACTCAAACCAGCCCATCTGGCACCAGCAATGATGCCACAGTAAGCGTCACTCAGACCAGATTTTTTACTCAGTGTGGTGTTTGATGTGAACATTAAACTGAAACTCCTGACCTGTATTTGCATGATTTTATGCATTGCACTGTAGCCACATGATTGGCTGATGAGATAATTCCTTGAATAAGCAGGTGTAAAGGTGCAGAGGAAGCCTTTCTACTCAGCTAAGTGTTTCCTTCTTCTTCCTTCTTATTCCCCTCTATCACCTTCAATATGTGCTTCCAGTACATTTCTGACATCCACCCAAAATGCATCTCTTGCTTTAAGCACAAGAGGAAATCAACCCTGAAAATTGATGTCTGATTCTGGCAGCGTGCCATATGATTGTGTAACTGCCAGTATGCAGTCAGCAGAACTGACTTTATCTATGCCCTTATCATGCACTCATTGTTCCACACTCTGATGCTCATAGAAAGATTCATCTGCCCTGAGAGCACCACCACTCCTGTCCACTAAATTCTCTTTCTCCCACACTCTCCACTCAACTGGGATGTTTCTAGTTTCCAAAAGCTCTCTCTGTGTACTGAGCTGAGTCCTATACAATTACTGCTACTAACCCTGTTAAACTGTCATTTACTGCCCACTAGTCTAGTGGGTAACTTTTGCTGAAAAACTGAATGTGCTGTTGTGAGCCATCTCTGAGGCTCAGCCAGCTTTGCACTCAAACGTACAGAGAAATTAACCAGGCCTCATCCTGATGTGTAAATGTATCACAGACAACATACATGTTACACCTTTATGTCTCAGATCTCTATCCTACTCAATTTACCTTGTCAAATCCCTCTTGTGTCACCAGTTTTGCTGCCTCCAAAGAACTGAGACTGAACAGCAAACCAAGAATTGGTGTCATAAAAGTTGTTGTGAAGTAGCTAAAGAGTATCATTAAAGCATCAGGCTCACAACTGACCCCAATGTAAAGCCTCATCATCTAAAAAATTCAAGGCAATCAAAGCTAAATTCCAGTCAGAACAAATGCCGTCAACTATATTCAACACACTGCAAATGATGGCGTAAAATAAAATATACACACACGCATACATATATATGTATAAGTATGTATTTATATACACTACCGACAATAAGTTAGGGATATTGTGAGAGACTTAGTGGATGTCATTCATACGGTGTTTGTTTCACTTCAGACATTTTTGG
>JAODKF010000002.1:16147248-16176433 GCA_026779585.1 Mormyrus proboscirostris | reverse complement strand
TATACTTCCAGTTTGCAAAAGCTACCTTTGAACTTGTTGGACTTGCCATCGTTGTGATTCCTGGATGTTGGTGTGTGTGACTGACTGTGCGTGTGCTTGTGTGTGAACACCCACACTACTCTGCCCCTGATTGGCAAACAATGGAAATTTACTCAATCTAAGCCAATCATCGTGTTCTCAGTTACAGCACGTTTACAGACACACCAATCATCATGACTGGTTATGTGTCCCGCCCCGGCCCCGAACACACACAAACACACACCCCAGAGAAAGAGAGGTCCTATGGCTGAGAGAGACGCTGCTCGCATGAAAACCGCTTCTGCCTTCTCAGTTACAGTAACGCACATTTTATTGTCAGTAACGGTAACGGGGGAAACAGTAATTTGTTTGATTACTTGTTACTGAAAAAAGTATCGCCATTAGTAATGCTGTTTATTTATAGCGCCGTTATTCCCATCACTGGGCATTAGGTTGGATGACCCTATGCTGTAGTACAGGCTCTATGTCGTGAGTAGAAACAGCCACCAATAGATGGGAGAAGTAGTGACACCACCCTCCTAACCCTTATGGGAACCAGCAAATACCCCAATGAGACAAGCTAGCCGGAAAAATCAAAACAGTGGCAGTTGCGAGAATGCGAGAATTGAGTATGAGGGCGGGTGTTTACCGGGCATGTGGATGAATTAGACGATCTAGAATTAGAATTTAGAATTTGGTGATTAGTGGTCATTGTCAACACACCACAGCACAGCACACAGTGCGCAACAACGAAATGTGTCCTCTGCATTTAACCCATATGTGACTTTCGTGACATAGCAGGGGGCAGCTATTTCAGCGCCAGGGGAGCAGTGCTTGGGGATGGTACCTTGCTCAGGGTACCAGCAAATCACCACTGAGGTACCCTAGGTATCTAACTCTAACATCAACAACCCGGACTGCTCTCATTAAAACAGCACCCCCCCCATACAAAGCGGCAGTAATGTCACTATTGTTAAGAGTAGCCAATGGGCTGAATTACAGTACGAACGGTAGTAATGGTTTTGGAGTAGGAGTGATTGATTTGGACTATCAAGGTTCAATCCAGGTGGGGTCAGATGAACTGCTGACAGTATTGCTCATTTATTGGTTAAACCTGTCCACATGGGCACTGTGATGGAACTTCCACACCCCCAACAAATCCACGACCCCAACAAATTAGTCGGAGAGGAGAAGGAGGCTTTGGATCCAAAGATGTGAGCAGAGGAAAGGTGTGGGTTCAACAGCAAGACGGCCTACCTAAGCTTGCAGAAACGATAGCTGTGGGACAAGATAACACTGTGGCCGTCATGGAACCAGGCGCCGAAGGCTAGCTCCATGTCCCACCTAATAAGTGTTATTTACAAGCAAACTAATGTGCATGTGAGTTCTTTTCTCGCTGATGGTGACCTTTGGCTACGCTGCAGTCCCAGGGACCGAGTTGTAGCACATTTCTACCTGCAAGCTTAGGTGGAAAAACAGCACCAAGACCTGGCAGCAGGACAACTTCACCTGTCCAGCCAACCAACCCTGCTTCATCATTGAACTAACCCCTGTGAATGGGAGTGAGATGTACATCTGTAGAGGATGCCACAACGGGAAAGAACATTCCCATCCTCGCGTCTGCCGGAGTGTCCCCTCAAGTGGGTGTGGGGGTGTGACCTAATTAATAAATTGGACTGAATGTACTATGACTATGTTACATGTCAAAATACATGTCCCTAACTCCCAGCCCAGCATATTTATATAATGTATTTAACTTTTAATTAATTTTATTAGCGTATAGTTAACACAATAAAGTGCTGAGTACAATAAAACACTTATATTGCAACAGCACAATGAATAAAATGCAGACACAGATCAGGAGCTTCAGCACAGAAAGGGGAGGAAATGCGATCTAAGTGACTTTGAATATGGCATTGGGTGCTGGTGCCAGACAGGCTGGTACAAGCATTAAAAAAATTGCTGGTCTACTGAGATTTTCACACATAGCCATCGGAAAGGTTTACATTGCCTTTTTGATGGCAAAGGTCAGAAAAGAATGGTCAGACTGGTTCAAGGTGATAGAAAGGCAACAGTAACTCAAAAAACCACTTGTTACAGCCAAGGTATGCAGAAAAGCATCTCTGAAAGCACAACATGTCAAACCTTGAAGCAGATGAGCTAAAGCCGTAGAAGACCACCTCGTCAGCTGTCAGCTAAGGACAGGAAACTGAGCCTTCAGTGGGCACAGGGTCACCAAAATTGGACAATGGATGGTTGGAAAAAATGTTTCCTGATCAGATGAGTCTTGATTTTTGCTGTAACACTCAGATGTAGGGTCAGAATTTGGCATAGATAACCTGAAAACATGGATCTTTTAAATGTCACAGCTTACCTGAGTATTGTTGCTGACCATGTCTTGTCCTTTATGACGACAGTTCACCCAGCATCTAATGGCTACTTTCAGCAAGAAAACACACTATGTCACAAAGCTGATATAATCTCAGACTGGTTTCTTCACTGTACCCAAAAGTCCTCCACAGTTTCCAGATCTCAATCCAATAGAGTACCTATGGGATGTGGTAGAAGCCTCACATCATGAAAGTGTAGCCGGCACGTCTGCAGCAACTACATGATGCTATCATGTCAACATAGACCACTATGCAAATGTGTTTTTTATTTAAAAGCACCCAATGAGACTGCTTGTTAAAGAACATTTTAATTTCGAACAGCTTTTTGCATATATACTGCACCGTGCCAAGATATTATGACAACCCCCACACGAAGAAAATAATGTTGAATATCCAGTCAAAACAGTGCCTGCCATTGGTAATGTTGCATATGGGCTATGTAGCCATAGGCCTGTCAGAGTACCCACTGTTGAAAGCACCTACAGTACAATAGGCATGCAAGCATCGTAACGTTTTTGTGCTGTCTTCCTATGTAAGTTTTCAATACATTTTGTTTTAAACTTTTTGATTTTATGTAAGTGTTTTTAATGTATATTTTAACTTTATTGTATCTCTAACTTCTACGTAAAGTGTCTTTGAGTACCTTAAAAGCGCTCTATAAATAAAATGTATTATTATTTTATTTATTAACTTGACTTTGGAGCAATGGAACAAGGTTGCCTGGTTTGATAAGTCCTGTTTATTGTTGCACTGTGTGGATAGCCAGATAACTGTTGGGCAACCGCTGTTATGCAATGATCAAAAAGGCAATCCACAAGTATGTGGACCCGTATGCATCAGGGCTTCATACACTCGCGCGATTAAAATTACCATCCTTTTGAGTCACAGTAACCCTTCTCTTGGTCTGTACCAGATAATGATAGCCTTTATTCAAATCTTGCATTGATTAATACATGTCGGCAGTTCATGGATTTTCCACTCCCACGAAGGCTGACTGTGGGCACCCCACAAACCTTGCCATTTCGGAAATGCTCAAACTCAGTCATCTCGCCATAATGAATTGACCCTTGTCAAAATGACACAGATTTCTAGCCCTTGCCAATTCTTCTAAATTCAACAAGTGGACTACGAGCAAAGGTGTAGATTTGGGTATGGACAGTAGGGACATGTCCCTACCAATATCATGGGGGTACCAAGTGTGTCATGATCCACCCCGTCCGATCCTCCTGTGTGCCACGCCCACCTCGTTACCTCGTGTTCCTGCCCCGATTGTGATCACCTGCGTCCTGTTAATCCCTGCCTAGCCTGTGTATTTAGTCTGCGTCTTTCCCCAGTATGTCAGATCTGTCATTGTATTGTCGCTGATGAATGTCTCGCGTCCTTGTCCAGTCTACATTAAAAGACTCGTTTCCTCGTCTTGCTGCGCTGCCTGCCTGCTTTTTGGGCTTACTTGCCCGCCTGCTCGCCCGCTCGCCTACTCGTCACTGCCCGAATGTGACAGAATGACAGATCTCTCCAACAACGCTGCGCAGCATGAGGAAGATGTCTGGCTCCTCATGCTGCATGAGGTGGCGTATTGGCAGGAGCTGCCGGAGATCCGGGCGGATCCCGACTTACTCGCCATCGCCGAGCGGAGCTGGGATCCCCTGCAAGGAGTGACCCCGCTGACGGAGGTGTGCGACATGGTGGAAGTCCGCTCCCTGATGCAACAGCTCGTCCTCCGGGTGAAGGAAAGACAGCTCCAGCTGCTCGCCTGCGCAGAGGCAACCCCGGGCGGCGTAAAAAGAAGCGGCGCAGAGGGAAGCAGGAAGATGCGCCAACCCTCTTCCTGGGAGCCTGCTCCCTACTCCCTGTCTGGGAGAACACCACTGCCACCTTCCCAGTCAGCCCCGCCGATGAGCTGCCGCCTCCAATGGAGGCATATCATTATCGGCATGCGCGCCTGGGTCAAGGGGGGATCTGAGCGGTGAAGGACGCCATTCCGCGTGTTCCCAGGGCTCTTAAAGGGACAGAGTCCTTACGGACCTGCCCGAGCTCCTGGCTCTGCACACAGCTGTCCCGCCAGCCACCAAGGTTGCTGCACGGCCCGTGCCCGCCGAGGCGCCCTCTGCTGGTCGCACACCCGCGAACGATGCCGAGCCCGCCGAGGCGCCCCCTGTTGGCCACGCGCCCGCCGAGGTGCCCCCTGCTGGACGCACGCCCACAGACGACGCCGTGCCCGCCGAGGCGCCCCCTGTTGGCCGCACACCCGCCGAGGCGCCCCCTGCTGGTCGCACGCCAGCGGATGACGCCACGCCCGCCAAGGCGCCCCCTGCTGGCCACACGCCCACTGTCGGCGCCACGCCTGCGGACGCCGCTGTGCCCTGCGAGGCACCCCCTGCTGGCCGCATGCCCGAGCCTAGCTCGTCTGTCCTGCCCTGCTCGCCGGTCCAGCCCGTCCTGCCCTGATCGCCGGTCCAGCCCGTCCTGCCCTGCTCGTCTGACCAGCCCGTCTCGCCCGTCCAGCCCCCTGGCTCACCCTCGCGCGCCTTGACTGGGGCTCCGGGGCCGCCTGCGGTCCCTGCACCTCGGGGTCGACGGTTGCCTCCGGGTCCACCCCCCGGTACCTCGGTGCCGATCCTCGGCGTCGCCTCCGGCGCCATGTCGGGCGCCTCCGGGCCCCCCTGTTCCGCCTGGGTGTTGGATGGCGCCTTCCCGGCCTCCGGCTGCGCCGTCGCCAGTGGCGGCTTCCCCCTCCTGCGCTGCGCTGGTGTCCCCTTCTGCTCCTTTCTTGTCCCCTCCGTCTTTCCCTCGTCCCGTTCCCTTGCCCCCTGTGTCGTCCCCTACGCCTCCCTTCTCCCTCTCGCCGGCGGCCCCTTCGGCTGCCGCCCGTAGCCCGTGTGGGCTCCCTCGGGCTCCCTTTTGTCCCCCGTCCCTGCCTGTCTGGTCTCCCCTGTCTGCTCCTCGTCCCTACGTTCCTCCTGTTCCTGCTCCTCCTCCTCCTGTACCAAATGTTCGCTTACCGTCTAATACATCCCAGACCTTGACACACACTGTTTTTACAGGATACTCAACATTATTGACTTCACATGATGATTCATAATGATTTGGCTCATCTGTGTCTATACTGTATATGTAGACCACCAAAGGACTATGGAAATATTTTATATTTTCTACAAATGTGCAACCAATTTTAATGTACTTCGCTCATTTTTCATAACGCTTCGAATAAAGGTCTTTTAGTTTATCTCAATACATATGGTACCTCCAGGCGTGGAGGGTGCCACCAAGTCTGGAGCCAACAGGATGGCAGGAGATTAGGTGGGAGCTGATGGGATGGCAGGAGAGCAGGCGGGAGCCCTTGGCACCACAGGTACCAAGAGTGCCAAGGGACTGCCAGGTAGGCAGGGCACAACTGGGGTACCTAGAAGTGACCACTGGGGTTTCCTGTGGGATGGCAGGCAAGACACAGCCGCCCAAACAGTCCAGAGCGGTGTCCTGGTTGAAGTTGCAGTCTCACCTGAGTCTGTCTTAGGCAGAGCGACATTTCTTGGATCAGGCCTGGGCTAGACGACTGCTGCGGGACCAGGTGCAGGCGGTGTGGCCCCATTTTGGATTAACATCTGGGATATGGATGGAGTGTCCCTCTCTGGGTCGGGAACCTGATGCATGAGCAGAACAACCCTTTCTGGGCCCGGAACCCTTTGGACGCACAGCAGAGATGGGGAAGGCCTCTGGAGGTGCAGCAGAGGCAGAAATAGCCTCTGGAGGAGAAGCAGAAGGAAGTGATCTTGCAAGGGCAGGGATCCGAAAGCTCGGCAGAGCAGTGGCCCCTTCTAGGCAGGGTTCTGGCTACACAGGGTCAGGTAAGATGGGCTCTGGCTGCATGGGAAGACGTGGGTACAGCCAGCTTCTTCTGTTTATTCCTCCTTCGGCCAGAGATGGTAGCTGTGACAAGCTGCGGAGAGCTGCCAGGCATAGCAGTGGTGAGCTGAGGGGTTTCTCTAGGGCTTGTGAGGGATGCCCTTCTCCATTGGGGCTCTCTCTTCCAATCGGTGTGCCTCCAGCAGGTCCTCTCAAATCCTCTCCACCTGTTGAGGATCTAAGGTTAGGGAGAGGGCCGCTAGCCTTCCACTTTCCCGTCGAGAGAGCAATTCAGGAGATGCCCACATGGAGTGTCTCTGCAGTAGGGTCAGGTGCACTTCTAAGAGAGCACCCATATTCCTCTGGAGGTGAAGCACTGCTGGGTAGTCCAGGGTTCTCCCTGAACATGGCAGCGGTCGGCATGCAGGGAATGTTCAAATGAAGCTACAGCAGAGGGCAGAGCAGGCGGGTTTCTGCTGGATACAAGAGCCTTAGTATTGAAGTGGTACCCTGAGAGACTGGGACAGAGGGAACAGTTACAGCAAGTTAGATGGAGAGAGGGAGGGAGAGAGAAAGAGAGAGTGAGAGAGAGAGAGAGAGAGAGAGAGAGAGAGAGAGAGAGATAGAATGCAACAGAGCTTGGCTACTGTGGATAGCTTAGGATCTGCTTGGATCGTATTAGACATTGTCTCTGTCTTTTTAAACTTATCATTTGCAGTAACACTATCACAAATATGTAGAGCATTCTGTCTGAATAGTCTCAGCTATGGCTCTCACCTGGCTAGCCCACCTGGATGGAAAAAGAGGTAAGACCTCTCTTTCTCTCATTTTGAAAATAACATTCAGTATCATGTGATAACAAATCTGACTCTGCTGAGAAGGAGGAGGATATAACTGTAGTGGGTAAAATTACCTGTCGGTAATTTGGTTTGAAATGTAGTGCATGTTGTCCACATATGGAAAAATACACCCTCTCGCTTTCTCTCATGTACCTGTAGAACACTGGAGAATTCGCTTCATTCATAAGGACTTGCAGCATACTCTTAATAAGTAGTTTTTCATTTTTTAAATGTGTTTTTCAGTGTTCAACAAATATATGCAGATATAGAGATAATACACAATATTCATAAATTAATTCATATAGTATGTAGTGTGTCGTAGTATTTTCAAAAGCATGTGTTTGGTAAATGTTGTTTTCATAGGCATATGTGATATCCAGGAGAACAGTCCCATACCTTGTCCAGAATTTATATACTAGCACTTGACAGTCAAAATTCAGCAAAGGTAACGAGAAAAAGTCTAAATTAAAGTACTCAAGTATTTGATGGTGCAGCACTCAACAAGCAGTATGTGTGACTGTATTAGTGAAGTGTACCTATGTACTAAAACTGATTGCTTTGAAAATACTGTGCAGAATGTCACTTAACTATATTATGTCCTTTAATACTGCAGAGAAAACTACAAGATGAAAATCTCAGCCTACATATCTCATGCAAGGTGAGAGAAAGTAGGGGGTTGATGAAAATCCAGATAAATCATCTTCTTCACACTCCCAGGGTGTTTTTTGTGAAGTTGTCAGATGTTGTGCAGCAGCTGACTAATGTTCACACATCGGTTCACACATATACAGAAACACACAGCCATGTACCCTGCGACCGCCTGCAATGTCCACTTTGGAGCAGGCCATTGGTGTCTGCTCTGTAAAACTCTGGTGAGTAGATGCTTGGCATAGAGAATATCTGGGAGGAGAGGTGGGTGAGCAATGAGTTCTAGGCAGAGATATCTGATAGTAAAAGTCTCCGGGGGGGTGGAGTTGGATGAAGAGGTACTCAGTATGCAGAGTCTGAGAACTGAGAGCTATGTGGGCCGAGGCTTAGTCAGATAAACTGTTAATTCCTCTTCTGGAGATGCTTCAGACAGAGTCACATGACAGCAAACATGGGCCCTGTCACAGTGAGCCACATCACATTTACCCTTAGGTTATTTCTAGACATATTTATTACTTAACAATTAATTTTCACAACTTTTAAACCCATAATTTTAGAAACTTACTGTTGCTTAATTTAGCATATGGTAACACTTTGAGGGTGTACAAATACTTAGTAGTAACTCAGTTACTACTGAAATAAAAATCATGAACAAATCTAGTAGGTATTCATTAATTCATCCATTAATGATGAGTAAACATGAGCTAACATGTTCCTTCAGTGTTACAGTGATACAGTAGTTCACAAATGTTTATAACAGATATAGTATCATATCTAACTGGTTGAGATATAAGATAGGTCACTCATTAATGGTCAGTGCTAATACTAGGACTTAGTATGTGGTTAATTAATGCATAAGGGCCCCCTCAAGTAAAGTGATAGCATAGCATAGCATGTCAATCTTTGGAGTTCGAGTTACATTTGAGTTGCCGCAAAGATACTTGCATAATACTAAGCTATTATAATGTTAATGCTAAGGAACGACATAATGTTTGCATGACTAGGTATTCAGCCATAAGATGCATACTACATTCCTTAATATGTCTTGATATCTGTTATTCAGCAGCAATGTTGACAGAGCAATGAGCACAGAGCTCTAATGACTCTAATGACCCAAAGAGTTCTGGAGAATTGAGAAACATCTTATTAGCAGAAACCTATAAGGAAAGAACCTTATTAATCATACTATACAAACCTCTGACCTAAATGTTTAAATCTGGGAACCCAGACATTAGCTCAACATCTGTTTTCAGTTGCCTTCAGCTGTTCACTGACCATGACTGTGTGATCTCTGCAATCAAAGGCAATGCAGTGTTTCATTTATGCTGGTGGAATGTGCAGAATAGGCTCTCTCACTACAGCCATGCATCTCC
Source organism: Mormyrus proboscirostris (assembly GCA_026779585.1). Taxonomy (NCBI): domain Eukaryota; kingdom Metazoa; phylum Chordata; class Actinopteri; order Osteoglossiformes; family Mormyridae; genus Mormyrus; species Mormyrus proboscirostris. The sequence goes on along the minus strand of JAODKF010000002.1, from coordinate 16,167,322 downwards.
ATTCATTTTCAATATGTTGTCATCTGGCTTGGTCATTATTCATTCAGTTCAGACTAATTTGTGCAACGTGTATAGCCAGTGGGACCTTTAGGGTATGCATGATGTTTGCTGAATGTGTTTGGGAAACCAGGAAACATCATAAGACATGGGGGTGCTGCTAGTAGAGATGAACTCTTGACAATTCCACTTCCATCCTATTCAGATAGACCTTTGTTCTGAAGTCTTGTCTTGTTAGGTTCTTGCTTTGGATGATGCTGTGTAGCAGTTGAAGACAAACCAGCATCCTGTGCAGTGTGATATGACCCTGTCCCAAAGGCAATCCATCCAGATCATGGGTGGTGAGGTGTATTTAGACAGGTGGCAGAGGGTGGTTCAACTGCTGGGCTAAGGTGACATGTGGTGGAGTAGTCTTCCTGTTAGTGTACTTTAAGTTAAAAATCTTGGGTTCCTTTAAATCAGAGCTAGATAAGATTTTAAGAACTCTGGGCTATTAGTTGAGTTCTCCCCAAACAAGCCGGATGGGCTAAATGGCCTCCTCTCATTTGTAAATTTTTTATGTTATTATGTTCTTATTCGGACAGCATATTTTCAAATTTATTTAAAGCTTAATTTCTCAATCCAGCTTTGATATTAATGTCATAAGCAGGCAGGCAGAATTTAAATCTCTATTACTAGATGTAGAACTTTCAGGTGAGTGTACAATGACAGGCATGCCTTTTTAATCACACCAAAGTGATCAAAACATTTTTCCCCAAGAATGTGAAAATTCACCATCTCTGATCTGCTGCAGAATCTTTCATTGATTTAGAATGAGAATCTTGCCCTGTGTTGAAAAGAAAATTGTGATTTTTATCATGCAATTATTGGAAAAGCTCTTGTTAAAATATATTTAAAAATGTACATTAACCTGATCATTAAAATCATTTTTGTGTACTTTTTGTTGATTTTTATTGCCTGCAGGTTTTTCACTGCATATACCTGACGGCCGATTGAAGATTGAGCAGAAAACAGTACAAATGATTCAAAGCACAGCAAAGTAAATTATACGAAAAATCTCAATTTGCATGAAAGTCAGTAAATTAATGCAGAGAATGAATGCTATTTTTCATGTTTTCCCATGAGAAAGATTTTTTCACCTGAAAAATATACTTGATGAAAGACTCCTCTGACATTGTCAGGAAAGCTTCTCTTCCATGGTTGCATCTCAGTGGTTCTGTCGGTAAATATATTGACAGTGCTAACTATGACCCAGGATACCATTGGAGGTCACTTTGCATTTATTCCAGAAAAACCCCAGCATAAGCAGTAATGTCAATAGATAATGAAACACAAATAGTGCTTGATCCCACGGGGCTGCTGAACTTGTCTTCAGATGAAAGTGTCCATCAAGAGCATGATGTCAGCAAGATCATTATCCCATCGATCTATGCTGTGGTATTCTGTCTGGGTGTCACAGGCAATGCTATGGTCATTTATGTAATCCTGAAGTATGCTAAGATGAAGACAGCAACTAACATCTACATCTTGAATCTGGCCATCGCTGACGAGCTCTTCATGCTGAGCGTGCCCTTCCTGGCCACCTCTGCTGCCGTGCACCACTGGCCTTTTGGCTCACTTATGTGTCGCCTGGTCCTCAGTGTAGATGGCATCAACATGTTCACCAGCATCTTCTGCCTGACCGTGCTGAGTGTGGATCGTTACATTGCCGTGGTGCATCCCATCAAGGCGGCCCGCTACCGCCGGCCGACAGTGGCCAAGGCCATCAACGTGTGTGTGTGGTGCCTCTCATTGGTGGTCATCCTGCCCATCATAGTCTTTGCTGACACTGTTCCCTCACAAGATGGTGGCGTTGACTGTAATTTTCTATGGCCGGCTTCCTCCTGGTCGGGAGCTTTTGTGATCTATACCTTCCTATTGGGGTTCCTTCTACCAGTGATAGCCATCTGTCTCTGCTACTGCCTCATGGTGGCACGTATGAGGGCAGTCGGCCTGAAGGCTGGTTGGCTACAACGGCGTCGCTCGGAAAAGAAGATTACGCGCCTGGTGCTCCTGGTGGTGGCCGTGTTCATGGTCTGTTGGATGCCGTTCTATGTGGTGCAACTGATCACTGTATTCTGCCAGCCGCCTGACCCTTTGGTGACGCAGCTCCTTGTCATTCTCAGCTATGCCAATAGTGGTGCCAATCCGATCTTGTACGGCTTCGTCTCTGACAACTTTCGCCGTTCCTTCCAGCGTATTGTGTGCTTTCGCTGGCTGGGCAATGGGCTGGACGGGGAGCAGGTGGACTACTGTGCTGTCAGCGTCAAGAGGCAAGCCACCTGTGACGTACAGGACGTTCGGAAAGACTGCTTGGTTTCTGACATGGCCTATCGCAATGGCACCTGCACTTCTCGTACTACTGCTTTGTGAAGCTGATCGCAGCTGGGACATTCACTAAGAGTAAAGAAGCACCTACCACTTTCAGGAAAAGCACAGAGACAATACATCCATTCTCCTATTCAGAGTCTCTTGTAGACAGAGGATTAATGAAAAATCTTTAGAAGGTTTTCAGATTATTTTAGCTGTCTGTAATAGTGCTTAGTATTTTGTAGACATTCCAAGCATATCAGTATGAAGGAAGTACTTGTTATTTGTATAGCAGATGCTTATATCCAAAGTGATGTACAGTTAGTCAGCCGTGTTCCTAGAGCAGTTTAGGTATAGGGCCTTCTTCAAGGGCCCAGAAGAAAACTCAATCCACTGACCATTGGATTTTAATCAATGACCTTCCAAGTCATAATACAGTGAGTCACACACTGCCCAGGAGCTTGACCTGTATTAAGACATTTCTTTTAATTTGCCAACAAAATTCGTTACAGTGACAACATTATTATGTTACAAAAGTTCAATTTATTTATATGTTTGTGTATGATGCTTCTACTTGTACATGCTATTACACTGGTGACATCTCAGATTTGGGGAATTTTTTAGTTATGAGTCTCCTGCTTCTGTTCCAAAGCCACTAAAGAGCTATTAAACTGATGTGCTAAGAGCAACACTGTTTAAAAATGAACAACCAAAAATGTATTTTTTTTATTTTTTGATGAATGTAACCCATCAATTGATGTCTTGCATAAGTAAATTACTCTTCTTAAAATGACTTCCTAACTGATCATCCAGAATATATAAGTACAGCTCAGCTGCCACATTGTTGCAATTACCTTGTAAATATCAGAAATTGGACATTGGAGCATCTGTGATCCTACAGTATAGTCTTAAACTAGGACCTGTGATCTCTTACAAGTTAGTGGGCAACAACTTTGTAGCCATAAGAAAGGAATGCCATGCATGAAGTTTTTCTTTGTAGACACAAAGGAAAAAGCAAATACTGTAAAAATTAAATAAAGTGTTTTCTTGTGATCAGTGCTGTTTGCGTTTTTTGAGAAATGTTGCTTTCAATTACAATTTCAATTCAATTAATCCAGATAGCCACACTCCGTGAAAAATAATTCAGATACAACTGAATTAATGCCAATATTTTATAGTATTGTTCTTTGATTCTTTCCTGCAACACTATATGTATAGAAATTTATTTGAATTAAATTTCATTTTAATTCTGAGACTAGGATTCTCTCAATTGTATCGTTTGTCAGTTTGTCTTTATTTACTTTGCCCTCAAATTAGGTGTCATAATACTTCTATAGTATTTATGTTGTGAAATAACAGAAAACAACAACTAAAACCAGAGGCATGTCTTAGCTGGCAGACGAAGATAGCAGATCTTAATTATTTGACCTGCATCGTGACTCTGATCAAGGGACACTGGATGGGGGTTAATTAATCAACATGAATCATGGTATCTACATATGTTATGTAACTTATTTCTAAGAAAAGATCAGAATGAGAATGAGTATTTATACATGAATCAAATGTTGTGTCATAAAAGGACGGCTTGGCTGTGCACCTTTGCCCTGCAGCTAATGCATCACTCATTGAATTCTGCCTGCTTTGCATCCCTGGCCTGGTCTTCTACACATTCACGCTGAATACTGTAAGCACTGCTGTGTTTCACCTCCAAGCTGTTTCATTTCCTCCATTTATCTCAAATGTGGCAAGGCTGCAGCTTTACTTTAACTGAATGCCAAAGACGAATATTCGGGCAGCATATATTTTCAGTGTCTTTCCCCTTTTGCCTTTCTGTGTTAGTGGCTCCCGTGAATGGTAATTGGATCTGCAGACATATGGCTCATTTGGCTTAGCATGATTATGAACTGTAATATTTTCTAATGTGTCACACTTAAAATGTAATGCTTGTAAGAGCCCAGGCCTTTTCATTCACTGCTCATCTATGCAATTGCACAATGCAGCAGAATCTCTGCATGTATCTCATACTATTAGGATTTCTACATGAGAGTAACAATAAGCAGGAACTGAGCTGATATTAGAATAGACTCTCCGCTATCTAAGTGATCAGTCCAGGCAGACTGCTTGGTACAGCCATGACAGAAATGACCACTGACAAAACAATATACATATGGGCGATTCAGAGATTAAAGTGAGAATGTGATCTATTCCAATAGGATTTAATTGTGCTTAATACAAATGGTCTATTCGTCCACAGTATATTATGAACTATTTGAATCATTTTATGTGGTTCAGTGAACAGAGCCCCATGACATAGGAAGAGGTGGACGAAACAGAGTGAGATTCCACGGCTTGTTGGAGTCCACGAACTAGTAGGGGGCAATCAGCAACACACGGGATAAGGGTAAGTGAGGTTTCCTCATGGTTGTCCACATGGAGCTGGCTGCCAAAAATTGCTTCCAGCCCACGCTAGGAAGAAGGTAAGGGGGAGAAGGAAAGGGAAAGGCAGCTATGAATATCCCCTCTGCCCATGTGAACCTACAGGGTCCACCATTCCCCCACAGCCCCCCCCCCCTTTGTATAGCTTTCCCTTAATCAGACTTTCCCCTTCAGGGCTGTTTGTTCTTGTATCTCGTGCCTTCATGCTCACCATATGGAAGTAGTTCTATTATTATTATTGTTTGGGGTGGGATTGGACCTAAAAAAACAAAACTATTTCAGAATCAGTACAGGGAAAACATGCAAAAAAAAGCCTGATGGTGCTTGTAAGGGCTGGTTCAGGCATCAGGGTCAGCGAAAGTTCACTGACAGGGACCAAGGAACCATACTGCATATATAGTGTGGGAAAACAGCAAGGGTTGGGTGGGGAATGCATTGAATAGGACCATAAGAACATAAGAAATTTATAAACAAGAGGAGGTATCTGCTACACCAACCCACCTTGGTGTTGTCTGCAAATTTAACCAGTTTACTGTATGTATTGATGTCAATATGTAAATTAGGAACAATAGTGGTCCTAAAATTGACCCTGCGGTAACCCCACTATGAACACAGGCCCACTGTGACAGTGTGCCTCTAATAACTACCCACTGTTCCTTGTCTATTAACCAGTTTTCGATCCAAGCTGCTACAGTTCCTAAAATCCCTGCAGCTTTCAGCTTAATCAAGAGCCATTTGTGGGGGACAACATCAGAGGTCTTCTGGCAAATCATAGACCTTTTTGTGATCAATTTCTCTCGTAGCTTCCCCAAAGAACTCAAGTAAATTAGTTAAACAGGATCTACCTCTCCTAAATCCATATTGGCTATCCATCAGAATATTAATTGCAAACAAAATATCAAATGGGTAAATGAAATATTCAACAATAAAATAAATTAAAAGACTTCTTTAAATTACACTGCACACCAATTTTTTAAAACAGTTTTGCTTCCTGGAAAGTTGTTGCTGATTGCAACAGGTACCTGGTGGGTATGCACAAATATAGTTTTGGTTTTGCTGCTTCATGTAGGAACTCTGAGAAATAGACAGTTCACTGTTTACGGGCAATAACATATTTAATCACGTTTATGATTTTCATACACTATTAAGTTCAACATAATTAGAAGTGTTTTGTTCGTATTTATTGTCAGGTGCATCATGCTGCAGTGTCTAACAGTAGTCAGCAGAAATTTTCTTACCTGTTGACAGCAAACACCATTCCTGCAGTCTAGAACCCAGAAATTCAGATTTTGTTCTCAAAAGACTCAAATCTCTGGCCAGATTACTTAATTCTGACTGTAAAATGAACTGTGGATCACCCGATGAGGGAGGAGGAGGTAAGGAGCATACGCTGATTATAGTGTGGTGCCACAATTGCAGGTTAAGGGCCTTGCTCAAGGGCACAACAGAATAGAATCACTCTGGGCATTCACAGGATTTGAACCAACAACTTTACGTTTACTAGCACAAATCCCTAGCCTCAGAGCCACCACTAAATCGTCACAGTAATGAGCACAATTCAGAATCCGGATTATTGTAACTGCCATTTCCCCGCATTGCAGGTTTTTTCATCTGGTTCATCCAAGGTCCACATTCCTCTGGTGGTTTTGGAAGACTGTGGTCATGTGGCACGGGTCTCATTGCCGAAGGCAGATTAGGGTATTCAACTGACCTGACTTCTTGTTTTTGGCAGAGAAACCAGACACATTCGTCAAAACATAAGTAACATCCATCACATGGTCTTTCTGTTCTCGCCATATCATCGGGAAAGCAAACGGCATTGTCTTTCAAGTGTCTCTGAGCCAAGCTCTCATACAGACAGCACATGTCGCACAACAAATGCGAGGTGCCCATTCCTTGTCGTGATCACCGATTTTACAGCCGAAGTACAGATGATATGCTTTCTTCACAAGAGCAGTCATTGAGCATCTCTGAGGCGCAAGCGTATATTAGCCACAAATACAGCAGAATGTATCACGGTGTCACACCGGGCTCCGTCCGATCCTCCTGTGTGCCACGCCCACCTCGTTACCTCGTGTTAATGCCTGATTGTTCCCACCTTTTGCTCGTTGAGTTCAGCTTGTCATATGTATTTCGTCCGTGTCTCAGTCTGTATTCCCCAGATTCGTCATTGTTGTCAATGCTTTGTGTGAGTGCCCGTCTTGTGTTCGACCCGCAATAAACCCCGTTCCTCCATCTACCCTGCTGCTCTCGCCTTCTTGCCTGTTCGCCGGCTCGCACATATGACACATGGCTGTTCGACATTGACGAGACATATTGACCAACATCATCCTGAAAACGTCTATAGCATCTAGCGTACTTGTTACGTTGCTACTGAGGCAATGCTATATTCTGAAATAATACATACACACTGTCAGGTCTATATTAACTCACTGAGCACTTTTATAGCCTGCTGAGGCTGTGTCAAGCAGGCTCCGGCCTACCCAGGCATGCCTGGGCTGCAAACTTCCACAGAACAGTTACCAACCTGCCCTAATTCCATGCCTGGACATTCCCAGACTATACAAAACATTGTTGATAGGTCACTTACAGAAACAAAGATTTTTGGACACAAATATAAGAAAAAAACATGAGAAAACTGAAGATGAAACTGCATGTGATGGACAAATTTGAATGTGATTTTCATGATCAGCAGTCAAAAATCTATAAGGAATATCCAACACTCAAGAAGTAAAAACTTTGTTGTGCAGTGTTATGAGACTACAACTCAGTGTTTCATTCATTACTTATATATTTAATTTTTTTAATAATTGAAAATGTTAAATAATCTATAACAGTACAAGTATATTCACAAGTCATTCAAAATAGGTGCTTAATTTAGATGTAAACAGTAACTGCTCAACCAATACATTAATTGGCTGACAAAATTAGCTGATTAGGTATTGGCTTCTACAGTCCACCCTCCAATCATACATAATCATATCAGCTAGATCACCTGTTAGCCATACAACTAGGTATCTGTTTAATTTTTGACCTCATAAAACAGCTGTGTCTAAAGTTTAGTAATTAAGTCAGGTCTGTGCTGTACATAAAAAGACTTTGAGTCTCATCTTGGTCTTTCAAGTAAAACACACATTCATAAATGTGAGTAAGTTTGAGGGTCCAGCATCCCTGCAGCAGCTGGGGGTTAAGGCACAGATACCTGAACTGACCAACAAACACTGTAGGCCCCAAATGTATTTTATTGTTTTTGCAATTGTAGTTGCATAGTACTTGATGAACTATCTTGTTCATTATGTAAATAGGCTGGTGCAAAATGCTATGTACATATGACCCAGTGTAATGACCACTGTATTCCCACTGCAAACAGTTCATACATAAGCCAAAGATCCATTTTGCATATATGATCTTCAAATCTTAATGTTGTGTTTTTAAAAACCTATTTGAAGACATTAGCTTCTTGAAAGCTTCCTGGGCATCACACTGGTCGGTGGTCGGCACTTTTACCTCTGACATTTAGGTTGTGGATTCTATTCCTGCCTGTCTGCTCTGCATGTGGGCAGAATGACATTTTCTTCCGTTGTTCCTGAAGGTCCTTCCTCTGTGGTCCGAAAGTATGTGGTTTTGGTGAATTAGTGTCACAGTAATGCACAGTAAAATCTGTGATTAAAAAAGTTACATATATTCATGATGTTAATGCATCACTTTTCAGGAAAAAAAACAAAATTTGTTAGGTGTTGCCCCAAAATGTAGAAGGACCAGAAGGTTATTTAGAGGCTAGACTCTTTCTGGATGAATCTATATGGAAAAAGGGCATATAGTCTTTATTTAGGATAAGTCATGATGTCAGGCTCCAATAAAACAGTTGTTTCATTTATATTGAGGTGTAAAATCTAAATGACACTGTTGTGCTTTACCTCACATCTCACATTTCTAAGGTGGTCAGGTGAACTGGTTTTAAAGTAGCAGGCAAGTCAAGGCCAAAATCACTGCTATGTTTCACTCTCATTTTCTTTCTAGAGACAACATCATCTCTGTTTCGGAGCTGAACAACACAATGCTGGCAGCTGGGCCATCACCCCTAGGCCTCAGTCTTGTCACTTGGTGTTCAGTCTTGTTGCTTGGGGTTAATTCCTACTTAATCAAAACCCCAAACCCCACAAATATAGAACTGGGGTGAGATTCAAACCCCACAAATACAGAGTCAGGATGGGATTCAAAACCCCAAACCCCACAAATTTAGAGGGGTGGAATCCAAACCCCCAAATGTCACAAATACAGACCTGGGCTGGGATTCAAATCTCCTAACTCCAGAAACATAGAGCTGGTGTGGGATTCAGTCCCCCAAGTTCACAAATTCAGAGCTGGGTTGGATTGAAACCCCTAACAACAGTGTCATCCTGTTAAATTCATCTCATTTTATTCTGAAAAATTAATGTCTTTCCTTTTTTTATCCTTCCTATTGTCTGTTATGGTGATTTATGTAATATCCCCCATCAAACATAAAAAAGATTATTATTATTATTATTATTATTGCTACCAAATAGCCATCTATAAAGTAATATGCATTTTAAGTACATGTTTTTATGTATTGTGCATTGTGGCATTCTGTGAAAATTAGTGAAATATTCACTGAGCCTTTATCAAATCTAAAACACATCTCTTTTGATGCATCAGCCTTATAAGGATGGGGTCCTTGTCAAATGCATCATAGAGCACAAGGCTGGGGTACACCCTGGGTGGGATAGCAGTCCGTCACTTACACACACAGGACATTTACACACACTATGGGCAATACGGTGATTGTGAGAGGAACCCACAGTACCCACAACATGAAAAGCTCCATTGTGCCCCTCAGCCCTGCAGGTGTGAGGCATCAGTAATGATCATTATGCCAGTATGCCACCCTCATACATAGGATGACAAAAAAATGAAAAAGAATCATACCATGTAGTACAGTACGTTTCTGAAAACAACCAAAGCTCCCATTAAGGCTCTGTAATATATACACGCATACTTTTACTTCCATTTATTGTTGGTTGTGGAAAAAAATTACAAGATAACATAAGCTTTGTTTTGTGACCGTGACGGTTATAGTTGACTCTCATGTCTAAAAGAAAAATTGTTTATTTTATTTCATTTTTATCCAATGCCTCCTTCTGAGATTGAATGGGAGAGAAAAATAGTATACACTAAAAATCCACTGTACAATATTTTGCATTTCTATCATATTACATTTTGCTTCTCTGTCTAGTTCTTTGTAGTCTTACTGATTATAACTGAGTATAAGCTGAAAAACATTTATCGCTTAAGACTGTGCTGACTTTAAGGTAAATAGAAACATGTTATTTGTGTCAAATTATTTATATCCATTTGCCTGGGTAATTTCCAGTAGACAGTAGTTGGGAACTTAGCATGTTTTGAAAGTGAAAAGAACACAGACTTAAGTCCTCGTGAATATTTGATTCCAAGCCTCTGAGACACTTCCAAACCAAGAATTGACTGGCTTTACATCTACGCCTCTGAAACTTCCCAGGGGGCGCTGCAGGCCATAGCAACAGCAGATGTAGGGGAAATGTCCTCCTGGAGCCTTCAGGAATCATTCCGAGACTGGTGGAATGCAGGGAATTTTTAGAGATTTCCTAGAATCCCTGCCGACCTGCAGATTCAATTGCTGAAAATTCTTCTAATCCACCAAAAGTGATGAAGTTGATGTGATGTATTGGGATGAATCTTGTAGCTTCTCAGAATCTGATGAGCAATGTGGGCCACTATTCTTTATTTTCTTGTTTCATATGAGGAGATGACTATTCCTAAAAGACCAGGCTTAGCATCCAGAAATCAGTAGTAAAACCACAGCATTGAAGACAATTACATGAAGGTATTACAAGACATGCTGCAAAAAATAGACATCTAAGAAGTTCTATGCACTTGTAACTAATATGTAATCATTAACGCCTTTTACAGCTAGCAAAGAACATGTAGGGAGGCTTACTTAGCACAGACTATATTAAAATTTGTAATTTCTCAAGTCAGCCTCAAAGATTTTCTCACACTATCCGTCAGATCTCATTCTAATTCTTTGCACTCATGGCTTTCTTTGGAATTTTAGCAAGGTCTGTTTGCGCATAACAATTTATATTTTAACGATTTTAGGTATACCGATGGAATTCGGCTTGGGGCTTTACAATCATGTTCTCAAGTCCTTTCAAGAAAGTAAATTGTCACTGGTTTGGAGAGAAAGTCCTCCTTTTTCCAAGGGTGTTCTGCAGTTAGACCCCTGGCAGGACCTGAGGACCTGAGACCGCAGTCCTGTGCTCTCCACATGAACCTTTGTTAAAAGAAATACTTACCCCCTTTAAAATTCCTTTACTCTTCCATTATCACTGACTCCATCCAGGACCGCCAGCTTAGATCTGGGTCTTAGGAGGGTCCACTTTGTCTTCAGAGCCACTGATCCAATAGTAACAGTCAGATGTGGTTTTATTGCGTGGCCTGATGCCGCATCGGGTACTGTACACAATGCCCAGTACCACCAATGCCAGCACAATGATGAGGAGGGGCACTAGTAATGCCACAAGCAACCAGGTGTTGTCTTTATGTTGTGTATTATTCTTTTTTGTAAACTCTTCAGTATGTGTGGTAGAGAAAATAAGACTAAGAGTGGAGGCTGGTGGCAAAGCTGTCTGCCAGTCTAAGTTTGCTATGTCGGGCCTGTCATTGTCTCTGCTGCGTAATTTGGTTCCTCGTGGTACGTCGCTTTGCTCCGAGCTGGCAGAAGTTATGACGTTAGAGAAGGAAGTGAAAGGGCTGTCTGTGATTTCAGTCTGAAACCAGTAGGGGAAGGATGGGCGATCTGGAGATGATGTTAGAGGGTATGGCGTCCGATCTCCACTATCAGATTCATCCCAGCTTGGGGTGTCATAATTTGGCCTGCTGGTTGTTTCATCTTGTGGTATCTCAGTCAGCTCCTTCAGGTTGGGAGCCGGCAGCTTGGGTTGATCTGTCAACCAGGGCAAAGCTGGAGGCTCGGTCTGCCAGTCTTTCTCTGGCCAATGTGGCCAAATAAAGTCTGGAATCTGTGATAGGCTGGAGTCCCATGGCAGATAAGAGGGCGTGGTACTAGAGAGCTCCTCAGTCTCTGAGATGGGCTTGCAGGAGTAGTTGTCCAATTGCAAAGCTTGCCCTTCTTCACAATGGCACTCAAAGCCACCCTCGTAATTTACACACATCTGCTGGCAGGTGCCCGGTATCTGGCACTCGTCAGTGTCCTGGCAGCGGCTGAGATCCTCAGGCACAGGGGAGAAGCCAAGCTCACAGTGGCAGATATAGGAGCCGGCGGTATTCTGACAGACGTACTCACAGAGGTTATCCAGGCACTCGTCCACGTCTACACAATCGCCGGTCTCATCAAACTGATAGCCTTCAAGACAATGACATTGGAAGGAGCCTGGAGTGTTGACACAGAGCTGGGGACAGGGGCTCTGCAGGCATTCATCTTCATCCACACAGCTGTGGTTGTCCGATGCCAGCAGGTATCCCTCCATACATGTGCATAGGTACCCTTCAGAGCTGGGCACACATTTAAAATCACACTGCACATCCTGGCAATCATTACCTGGAGAGCATGTGAGCCCATCCTCTTCTAAAATGTAGCCACTGTCACACTCACAGTAATAATGGGTGCCTGCATTCTTACAGCTGTGTTGGCATCCTCCATTGCCTGGCTGGCACAAGTCCGGTAGTACCTCGGAACAAAAAGAGCTGTTTTTGGACCAGATCACTTTCTCATAATTCTTCAGGATACAAAAAGCTGTCTGGTCTGGCACAGTGCTGCCCGGACAGGGGATGGTAGCCAGAGAGCCTAAAGGCACGTGAGTGCTCTGGGTGCCGAGAAAATCAAAGGGGGTGGAGTACCGTATAGGACCCCCGCCCTCAGCCTGGATGAGTGGGCACATCCCCTTGTAGGCATAGTGGCACAGGAATGCATCCACGGGTTCTGAGCATGTGGTGTCTTCCCATTTGAAGTTCCTGTAGCTCTCCTCAGGGGCAGTGCTGTAGCTCATATGTACACAGCGTGGCGAGGAACACCTTTCAGGTGTGTCCCCCTGCAGCCAGTTTGTGTACTTAGTGTCCTGGTCGCCGGTAGTCCAAGTGAATCCTCGGAGCGGGTGGGTGCTGGAGCACTGTCGCGGCTGCCTCTGCAGACCGATCCACACTCGCACGCGGGCACCCCTCTCACGCTGCTGCACACCCGAAAAGAGCTTCCGTACCTCTGCCGCCTCCTCCGGGTGGATCAGCGTAGCCAGACTTCCATTCTTCTGCCTGCAGCTCCTCCATGATTCCAAGAAAGTCTTGGGCCGAAAGTAAAGCACATAGCAGCCCTGTTCATTGCAGAGGATGTCCTGCTCTCGCAGGCGCTGGCCTGAAGCACAGGCAGCCCAGAGTGCACAGAACGCAGACAGCACGCTGGCTGACAGAGTATCACACAGCATTTTACATAGAAAGCAGAGCCCTCTGGCGATGAGCAGCCTCACACTCGATTCTGCCCTCGCACTCAGTCTAACACTAGTTCTACTCGGCTCCTTAGACCTGTTGCTCCCATTTGCCGTCCGACTCCCTCCCCTCTGATCTCTCGCCTGCTCTCAGTTGGAGTGAGTACTTGCAGCTTACTCCTGGACAACTGAGTGAGAGAGAAGGGAGGAGGCAAGGGAGGGAACACAAGACTGTTTTTGCAAGGAGAGGGGGATAGATGGAACCGTCTGTGTAACTGAGTGAGGGTATATTGTTGGTTTAATGAATGCTGGCATATGGTTTTCATACAGCTCTAATTAAAAGGGTTTGGGTCCCACCCTGCCCACCACATTACACCATGGAACTATTGTTTTCTTATATCCCCTTGTTTTAGATGGGAAGGATGAACATAAGTATTTGTGAACCATCATTGTAGTTTTCTTTCATTTCAAGACTAAGGTGATTTTTTATAACCAGTCATCCACAATGTCTAATAGGGCGGTATTTTGAGATGGATAGATATGGAGTCTGGGAACCTTATCGAATTCCTTATATTTATAGCTTATTTATCATTTAACAGAGTGGTTAATCACAACAAATAGCTTAGATTGTGATTAATTCATACTGTCAATATTTATATATTGTCAAATATATTGCTAAATGACATTCAGCTGAGTGTGAAATGCGACTTTATGGGTTTACCTAAAGTAGATAAAATTAATAGCTCAGTGATATGTAATGAGGTTCAATTACAATAAAACCAGACAGCAAATTATGTGGTAGACTGTATACTGCGGCTGAATAGTCAATAGTTGGGCAAACACAAATGATGCATTCTTTGACTTTGGGATTTGAAATGAAACTTCCCTGCTTATCTGCAGCCACTGGTAAATAAAAATTCAGATTTATTCAAAGTTTTTGCAAGAATCATCCAAGAACTTATTCTTGTATTGGTACAGTATTTTTTTTTAAATGTATTAAAGTGAGCTATTTCTAGTATTATATCCAGCAGCCCTTTACTCAAAATGAATTAGGATGCAAATGATCCATCAACTTTAGAAAACTTGTATATTTCCAGTACAGTACTTATGCAATCAACCATCACAAAAGAGCCCGTTTCCTCCTGAGGTTTACAACCTCTGGATCACCTTCTAACACCTTGGAGTTCCTGCCCTGCCCAGCAGATTATATAAACCCAAAGCTTATAGTTAAAATATGAATTTCAATGCTGGTAAAGCATTATGAGGAAAAAAAGAATTGGATCAAAATCCATTCTAGTGTGTTTTAGATTACACCCCTTCTTTGGAATATGCTATGCTGTTTGTGATATTCCAGTTAAAAACAACAAAGGGGCGATGAGGATAGAGGAAAAGAAACAGAGCTGTGTGCAGATGGACTTTTGAGCTGCTCTTTTTCCTGATGTCCTGCAAAGATGATAGTGCTTGGTCACCAAGGTCCTCGGGATGCCTGGAGTCCAAGGTTCACAAGGTCACCTTTGGGGTTATCCCTCCGTTATGTCTGTGTGTGAAGATCCTGAGCCATGCGGAAAACAGAGAATCACTTGAAGAGAACAAATGGGGCTTTGCTGTACAAGTAACAGAATTATATGCTAATTTGATGGAATGTGTGTGACAGATTCTTCTTCTGGACATTAAATTGTAGATGCACAAATGCACATCATTCTCTGACACCATTACCAGTATCACAGAGGCTGTGGAATAGACTAACCCTGCACTAATCCTCTATCATGACCTGCTCGTCCAACCCTCCTGTGTGCCACATCCCCTTGTTACCTCATGTTGAATCCCGTGTTTTCAGCTGTGTCTAGTTGTTATTAATTAATTCAGTGTATTTAGTGCTTCCATATCTGTCTTACTCCTGTCTGGTCATTAACGTTGGATGTGTTTTGATTTGTGTTTGTCTGTATTAAATCCTGTGTTACCCGACTTCCTGATTACTGCACCTGATTCCCCAGCTCCATCCATAACATCCTCAGCTGCAGGAGGTTCTATGAATTCTTTAGCTTTTTTACAGATCTCTTCAATTAATACATTTTCCTCCTCAGTTGATTTTTCACAGCAGGATAATGGCTGTAGAGATACAAGGTCCAAAGTAATTCTTATCTAGATGACAGTTTATGTTCTCCCACGTCGTCATGGAAACTCCATGCTTGGATGTCTTTTGCAGTCTCTGCCAGACAGGCAACATGTTTTGTTTAAACATCACTGACGTTTTTGAAAGTCGTACACTTTTCACCACAAGGTATAAAGAATTATTTAAATAGAAGAATACAGGGGCAGTAATTGTGTGATTTTGTATGTGACATAAAAATTTACAAATATAAATTATAATTATTTAATGTATGGCTATTTCAGATTTTACAAAGTAGCACACTTCCAAGCAAAGCTACTTCCCCTTTGTCCTCTTTGACTAAGTAGCCCTTCTTGATCAAATAAATAATCCAATAATGATAAGGTCTCGAACATGCTGGCAGTTAGACTGAAACTTCTGGAAACCCACCCCTTACTGTACTTATCACAGTCACAGGCCCTATGCTGCCAAACCGCTCCCAAGCTAGTTAGTTGGTTAGTTTGTTTTTGCATGTTTGTTTTTATGACTAATTACACTGATAAGCTAAATTTACTGAAAAATTTTGTCAGCTTATATGGTTCATTTTGCCAGCCTAATGAAAGCAGGATGCAAGATTCCATTCACAATTTGTAAATATGAGGTGATATTTTAGTGTTTGCCAAAAGTAATATTGACTAATGGACATTGATTATTGTGTTAGAATGCCAACCCAAAAGAAACAACAGACAGAGAGAGAAATCAATGACTCTAACAAAACTAAATATCCCTCAAAGTCAGCCTTCTCACAAGTGCCATATGAATTTTGTCTAATCTCCAAAAGTAAATCATGCAAAGGAATAAAAATAACACAAAATGTGGCTACATACAACACAAGCGCTTGATATGTAAACTATGTAAATTTGCGCGTGGCCCTTTTCATGATCCGTGCATAGCACACATCTGTGCCCCTTCGCTTGCCAAGTATAGCTTTGTGTTCAGTTCTATAGCCCCTCCCCTGTGGTGAGCTTTCCCCGACTCTCACCAAACGCACTCAAGTGAAGCTGGCTTTCATTAGCGGCAGCCTGCCTCTAAATAAAAGCCCTATTGGAGTGCCTGAGAAGTCAGCTGGGAGTGTTCAATCACCTGCCCCGGGGACCAGCACTTAGGCTGGGTCCAAAGATAGAAAGATGAGTTTGAAACATGGGTCTGTATTGTTCTGGAAGCTCTGTTTTGGCTTGCAGCCAGTACTTACTTGCTATATGACATGCCACAGCAGACTAGGTGCTACTGAAGGCCATTTGTTAGGAGCAGAAAGACCTCAAAGAAAGACCTCAGACATAACAGGTACATTTACTATAGCTGAAGGTTGTCAGACTAATGAAATCCATGTAAGTTAACTAATAGATGTCATCTACAGTTGAGTATTATACAGTATGTACAATTATTTTAAGCAGTCAAAGAAAATTATATTTAATACCATATTACCAAATAATATTAATACCATTACCAAATTTTATATCTGTCAAAGTATGTCAGCTTCGCCATTTCAAAAGCTCGCCTACAGTCACCCCAGTATCTGCAGAAAGCATTCCAATGCATCCATGTATTTCTTGAATAGACCACTAGCCCACCATGATTGACCGATCAATAAGTCATTGAGTTATTTAAGTAACTAAATTCATTAATTAAATGAGGTGATGGCAAAATTTTACAAAGACGTAGAACGGCTGATATCCCTCTGAGAAAACGTTTGGGAACCATGTACCTCTAATCATCCAACAAAATATCAGTAACTTTTCAGAGAACAGGAAAAAAATTGTTAGAATTTATTGTGTTTCTTTTTATCTATGTCTAATTGCATATGTTCTAATGCTACATATGTGCTAATGTTCAGATGTGCTTTTTGAGCATATATTTACTTCCCAGATAAATAGCTTTAATTAATTTTCTTTTGCTTTTACACAGTACTGTATGAAACAGTCGGATTGCAAGAGATGTTTAATAATTCCACCTTCAAAGCAATTTTTAATGAAATGTAAAACACTTTTACATTTCAATGTAAAAATGTAAAGCATTTTTATTGAAATGTAAAACACATCATCATGGTAAAAATGAGAAACAAATACATTTTCTCGAACATTTTCAAACAAAGAAAAAAAAATGTGTGACTGCTGCTGTTTTTGCCCAAATCCACAATAATAACAAGATGAAAGCCCTGGGTCAGCTTCCCAGCAAAGACAAACTTCTGGGTCTCATTCTTTTCAAAAGGTGAAACTGAAAAGATGGTGGTCTGGGCTTGGCCTTAACCTCAAAGATGACTTATATTCCCCACTCTCCCCATATTCCCCCAGAGCCCCTCTCCGGATCGTTCTACAGTAAATAAGCAGAGGAAGTGTGCCTGGCTGGGAAAGCCTCTGAGAACAATGACTCCTCACTGACCCAGCGCAGCTGCCCCAGACACAGAGCAATCATACCCACATACAACTGCAGCCAAAGGTGTGCCTGCTTTCATAGGCTCCCCCTCAAACACACAACCTAAAACACAGATGGAACTTAATTAATTAATTTAATTTGAAAGTCTTTCTGTGAACATTCTGATTTCATCAAGTGTGAAGCAATCACACCGTGAAAGGATATTGTAACCAGGACCGTTTTTAGGAGTTGGAATTGGAAGAAGACCGATTCACTTCCAATGAACCACAAAAAACAGACAAGAAGCCAACAGGGCATAAAACTTCTGGAACTCATTTGTACTGACAAGCATGAAAATTAAGAGGAAAAACCAGGCAATTTGTGGATATGACTTTTGGGAGTGAGATGAACATTTTCATTGAAGTCACTCAAGTAAAGGAAATGGGCCGTTAGAATTGTCCCTACACAGAACGAAGGACAGCTGTCCCTTTTGACTCTCTGGAATCAGACTTAGCATAAATACTTAACACATATACATCACATAACAATGAGATAAATGAAGAATTCAACAGCATGGCTCCACGGGGCATCCAGATAACCACAACAGTCCTAACAAATTGCACTTCAGGTGATGCCACACAATCACAGAATGAAAGCATGACAGAAGGATGAGGAGAGGTAGGCTCCATTCACCCACGGCACCAAGAATGCAGTGCAAGCATCCATCACCACTCAGAGCCCATCCCAGGAACAAGGGACACAGGTAGCCACCAACACACCACAGTACACACACATAGTTAATTTAGACTCACCAATCAGCCTGTCCAGCCCACTTTTGGACCATGGAAGGAAACCAGAGCCCCCAGCAGAAACCCACAACAAACACAGGGAGAGCTTGTGATCTCCACACGGTGCAAGAATATGATCCCCAAGAACACATGCACACACTGGTCTTTCGTGCAACACCTATTTCTTATTTAAACAACCATGTCATTCTCCACAATGTGCCCTTTATGCTATGTTTAAAATCATGGATTCTATCTCATCCATATTCCACTCGCTTTGCCTGGTCAGGGTCACAGGAGGGGCCTGGAACCGATCCCAGGCAGGTTAGAAATCTCTGTCTGTGCCTGCGAGGTCATGATTCAGATCCTGCAGCTGTAAGAGGAATCGTATTACCTCTGGGCCTTTAAGTGGAACCTTTAGCCATAAAAGCTCCATGTGTGCTAGATTCTGGCTGTAGCTATTTGTACACAGTATCACAGACATGTGTGTTTGTCAGACTATGATTTTTTGGGGGCTTCTTAGCCAGATTCTGTCCCTCCAATCCACAAACCTCCTGCATGCATCTCAGATAAACTCACGTCACATTTGACATGAAACATGGTTATGTTCTGCTAGCAATACACAGCAATGTGGGGCCATTCCTATGACGAGCATCAGCTGTCACATGTCCTACATCACAAAAAAATGCGAAACCTTCAGCATGATCTTCTTCTTTTGATCCCCCAACACACATTTAGTCCCAAAATACACATTCTGTGTGGATGTACAAGATATGTTATTGTGGATCACACTCATACTCTGTGGGTCTCTAGGGGGTGAGGGGGGGTCCTGCCCTGTACATTTGTCTATGGGGTGGGCGAGGTGGAGACACTTTACTTTTTTGCTCCACAATCTATCTTAATTAATGTGGTTCAGGAACACGAGTGACTCTCGTTAAAGGTAATGTGTCTGCACATTCCTCCACAAATGTGACATCATTTAGTGTTTGTCAGCTCCTAACCGAACTGTGTGGCTGCAGGAAACGCTGCAGGAAAGGTAGACGAAATGTCTGGGGAATCAGCAGGATTTATTGCAACGGCTGAGATAGTAATATGGGAAAGTATCCCAGTCACCCCTGCAGAGCTCAGCCTTGCCTACCCAGTGGTGTTGGTTACCTCCGGGTACACAGTGCCGAGGTCTTCCCATTCAGTCACTCACTCTCCATTTCCAAAGAAATTGCCAACTTCCTAGAGTATGAAAAATAAACACATATAATAGAGTCAATGTTTTCTTAAAACTGCAGAAAACGACCCGTAACAACAATCACTGATCCTATTGCAACAGCTGAAAGACAACAAGAACTACAAAAATGAACAAACAGCATACAATTTCCACATGATATGTAACAACCTACAGTGCTATTACCCGGAGGAAGATGTTTTTGAATACACAGAGCAGTATGGCCCTTTTCTTGTCTTTAGTTATTTTTTAGTTTGTCTGCTCCAAGGTTACTTACAGTTTGTTGTGCAGT
>JAODKF010000002.1:16108793-16128505 GCA_026779585.1 Mormyrus proboscirostris | reverse complement strand
TGGAGCGAATGAACCAAACAATAAAACAAAAATTGGCAAAAATCTGTGCACAGACTAAAATGAATTGGGTTGATGCTCCAGACAGGCAGACAGTTCCCAGGACCCCAGAAAGGGTTAACCTGGACCCCTGACAAGAAGGGGGAGCAAAATGTACATGCTGAACGTATGTCAGATGGTCGCTCCCGATTGCAATCGCTTAGAGAATAAACTTGGACCTTGCATCTTCTCCACGTCTCAGCTGTGAGTCTCTGCTGATCAACGGACCCGGTGGAGACGGCGTACTCCAACAGCTATCAGTTATTTGGGTCAGTTATTTCAATTTCTCCAGTTGCCCCAGTGTGCGCGTATGAGTGCGGTACTCCAACTCGCTACACGAATGAGGGCGGGACTTGCCCCCTCCCCGCCTACAGTAAGGCACTACAGAGTCATTTAGCCAATTATCATAAAATGATTTGGTAGGCAACTAAATCAACCAAAAAAAGAAATAATAATTCAAATTAAACCACAGTCGTTTTAGGTTCATTAAAGATAAAAAAACAAACTTATAAATACGTTTTGAATGAAAATAATAAATAAATAATATTATAAAAATAAATAACTATTTTTACTGGGTTACACCTCATGCTTTAACTGTCATCAGCAGCATGTAGATACAAATAATTAATTTCAAACCCGAAACAACCAAGGAAACACACAGACCAAATGTATAGTAATAAATTGATCCACAAATGACCACTGCATGTTGTACCTGTATAACTATGCATGTGACAATTAAAAGAATGTTAAATTTTGAAATAAAAATAAACCAAACAAACACTGAAAAACACACACACAAAAGAGAAAAATAAATAAATAAATAAATAACATCAAGCGGTGGCCCTGTAGGGGAGATCACAGTAATGCTTAAATGGAAGCAATATCTGTGGATCACAGGTCTAGAGCTGAAGATCTCTGCCCGAACCCGACGGGTGGTCAGGTGATGCATTTCTATTAGTGCGAGAAAGATGCGAAAATGGATGCTGAGGAGGTGAAATGGAGACTAGCCTCTGGAATAAATGATGTTTAAAAAAATGTATCAATGACTCATTCTTGACATGTGAGCATGTGAGCTGTGTGCGTGCGCACATTTGAATAATGTCGGGCTGTAAACGGGTTCGGGCTTTTAAAAAGCTATCAATCCATATGTACTTGTCGGGCTCGGGATGAATTCTGTCGGGTTCGGACCTTGTCGGGCCTAACTTTTAAGGTCCGATTACAGCTCTACACAGGTCTACTCCCATGCTAACCAGGGCTGAACATACTGCATACACCACTGTGAACATAGCCAGGCTCCCAGAATGCCAGCAGGAAATGGTTCTTAGACCCTACCTGCATGGATACTAATGAATATTGATCCCCATGGGGAAATCATCATCCATCTTGTTCCAACACCCCCATCTTGTTGTCTGTAGATGAGACCAAGCTGGCTTTGAAGGGCAGCCACCTGTAGAGACACCCAGGGAGCTGGGGGTTCCAGGCTCTGCTGAAGGATCTGCAGATGTGCTGGCAAGGCTTGAACCAGCAACCTTCCAGCCCCAGGCACAGAGGTTTAGCCCACTGAGCCACATGATGCACACCTTATTGGGGGGGGGGGGGGGGGGGGGCTATACTCCACCCATCTAGCCCCGGTAAGCCAATAGGGTACAACAGGGGCAGAATGACTGCTCACTCTGCTAGACAAATAAGCAGTAAAGCTAAAGTAAAGAAGCATTACTGTATGCACATGCATTCCATGTCACTGGACATCTTGTCACTCCTGTCAGTGTAACATATGGGACATTCTAGATGACTGACTGCAGGCAAGTCACCATGCACCAGCTGGGAAGTCAACAGTGCACGGACTTATAGTCACGGCCGTTTCCTCACAGTTCACCACAACATGGGCCAACAGGACACAGTTGGCTGCCATTAATCACCTCAGCTCAGTCTTAGTTTAAGCTCTACACTGGAGAACAGGTGGGGAGGATCGCTAAGGGTTTGCCAGCAGAACCTGCTCTCTTTCTGCCCACATGGCCAGTACAGGACAGCTGGCCTCCCGCCTGCTAACTGAGTCTTTCCTATAGTTGTCCCTTAATAATCTTGGTGTCTCACGCAGTCTTTGCCTTCACCCTCATCTCCCGTATTTTCTCATCCACCACACTGGCGGAGAATATGGGTCAAAGAGGACATAGCAACAAACCTACAAGACCTCACTGCTGAAACAGAAGGAACCCGAAGAGTGGATGTGCTCATCACCAACCTGTAAGTGATCTGCCCCTGGACCAGGAGACCAGTAGAGCTGGCCTTTCTTCACCTCCTTACTAAGCTCACTGCTGTGGAAGACACCGAGGTTCACGTCACCATATTTGACTGCCAAGCAGAAACAACGGCCGTCTCAGCACTGGGCCTACATTCGCCCCCCCCTACTTATTAGGTTTCTGGGATGCAACCGTCCAGAGGGAAGACTCCACACACCAGCAGAATATGATTAGCACCACACAAGCCTGTAGTAACTGTGGTTTTGTCATTGTCGGCCACAATGAGGACCAACAGGATGTTGATGAATGGCTCGGTTAGTTAGTGATTGCTGAGCTGGGTTCAAACCTTAGCTTTACACATTTGAGTGTGCTGCTCGTTTGGTTGGGATGTTGTGCATGTGATAGTAAGGTCATGGGTTCAAATTCTAGGATCAGCAGAGGATTGGGCCCTTCAGCAAGGCCTTTAAACCCCAATTGTCACTGTGGCTGCTCCTGATTTCTCAAAAAATTACGTTGCTTTAGGTAAAAGCATCTGCCAAATAAATGCAAACGTTACTGAGCCCTAATTGCCAGGGGGGGTGACCATTACGCCATTTTCTCAGAATGTTTTCTAAAAACAATCCCAAAATATCTCACTCATCTATATAAAACCCACACACATACACTTCCATCTAAACCCTCCCAGTTCCCATCACACTATATCAGTTATTTGGTGTTCCTGATTGGCTGGGAGCTGGGAGGGAGTAGTTGTGTGGACTGCTGGGGGTCCCCAAGACTGGGTTGAGAAACACTGATCTAAACAATTCATTCAAATGCCACAAGCTAGCAAACATGCACATAGAATATCTACCACACGCTAGTGGGATCAATTCAGAACGCTACTCCATAAGCCTTCTACTACTGTGATTCATGAATAACATAAGGGAATGTATGGATGTGTTGGATTTAACAACATCATACAATATCCCTCAAAATACAATAGAAGGATAAAGTACACTAAATGCTGCAATATCATGTTGTATGTTTATCCATCCATCCATTTTCTATACCCACTTGTCCATAGGTCAATTTGACATGTTAAATAAGTGATACAATGTCAAACAGTAGCATTCCATAAATCTCTACCGTGTACAGTAAAACAAAGTGTTGCAAAATTGAGTATCATGAAACTCATGAAACTACAGCGATACATCACCAATACTGTAAGTAGATTCTGTATTGGATTAACCTGCAAGTGCTGGTGTAAAATACTGCCTGAATTTCTTTCAAAAAGATCCTGGTAACATATTGTTTCATTGTCATTCTATTGCACAATGTGGGATGTGACCTATGGCTGACATTCTGATTTGATGAATGGTTCAGAATGTATCCTTATGTTCAATCACTCTGCTCTGAATTTCTTGTCAATGAAGTCAGTGATGATGGGAGAATTGTTGCCATGAACCTGAGACCCATCCAGGATGTACAAGGCAGGGACCATAGAAGATGGGATGTAAACCCAAGCAAATATGCAACCTCCAGACACTACTGCATGCACGCATACAACCTCCGAGCATTGCTGCATGCAACCTGGCAACCATGCAAACTCTAGGCGCTACTGTAACCATGCAAATATGAAACCACCAGACACTACTGCTCTATTTAGTAGCCTAATGTTTAATTCCAGGGATCTCACTGGAATTTCAGTGAAGAAGACAGAAGAAGTAAGAAGAAGATTTGGTTAGGGAAAGTATGCTTATCTTGTCTTAAAATGTCCTGTGCCTATCCTTCCAACATCCAACAATGTATCTTGGTCAGCATCACAGGAATTGACTTATTGTAATACAATAATTAGAAGAATGAACTGTAAGAAGTCAGTGAAACTGGACAGAGACCAGCCATTTTCGCTTGCGTCTCTTGAAGTATACATATGTGTTTAATATTAGTGATACATTAAAATTCTGAAATTCTCTAGTGCAGAGCTCCAAAGTGAAATCAATACCATATGTGAACATTTCTGCTCCTGTCCCTGCCCTACAAGTGCTCTGAGCCCGAGTCTGATAAAGGATTTCAGATGGCAGTTTTTCCACCAGTGAACACTTTTCATAACTAAAATAACAGTTAGCTCAAGGCTTTAATTTGCAGCCAACCCTGCGTGAGTCAATAGCCTTTAAGTAGGACCAAAGACAATTTATCAAAGGCAATGCCCCTGTATATTTCTATCTCAAAGACACACAACAATAAAGTGAAATAATCAGACTGTCCTTATAGCTATTTTTTTCCCACCAATTCAACGAACCATTTCTCATGAACTTGGCAATAAATAGTTTTTTGTTGTCCAGCCAGTCAGTTAGCACACTGATATAGAGATTATAATGCAGAGACATTGTAATGGTGTTGTCCAAATAATGAATGTCCCATTCCTATACCTTAAGAACATGCTGGACTGAAAGGCATTTTGATAAACTGCTAATAGGCAGTCAGGCTTAACTTCCAATGTGCATTTCATTCCAGCCAATGAGAAATCAGACACAAAAATGACAGGCTGAGTTTGAATGTTTGAAGTAGGAATCTTGCTCACATGTGACTCTGACCTACAATGACTCTGTGGCACTGACCGATTATGATCTCTATAGCTTCATAGTGTCCTTAATGAAGCAATTCACTCATCTGGCTATACATTAATTCCATTGTGACATCACACCTAAGTGTCCATTTTTACTGAAAGGCAGACAACAGCCACATTTCAGTTTTAGAAACAGTTTCTCAGAAGAAATTCTTTTACCTTTCTTTCGTTTCATTTTAGCTCATCGCCGGATTTGTCAAAGAAAAGCAGGCGCCTTTGTTTCTCCAAATGCTTTTCAAAAGCATTGCTTACCAAGGGCCAAACTTCAAGCTCCAGCATTCAGGTAAGCAAACGGTTGAGAGATGCATCATGCCCGTTGTAACAAAGACTATGATGAAAATAAGCAACATTGAGAATTAGAATATCAGATAAATTTAACTGGAAATAAATGATGCTGTAATATGTTTACAGGTTAATGGGCAGATCATGTCACACTAGAATATCAAATTGGTGTTAAAAACTCAGGTTTAAATTTAGGGTTTCAATATTTTCTTTCTGAAATAGAAGCACTATTGCTTTACACCTCTGTGGTTGGCAGTATGAATCCTATGTGTGTGGAATATGTCTATATTACATTGTGGGGACCAAATGGGGCCTAAAATGTGATAAAAACCTGTGATTTAGATGTTGTAGGGACAATTTTTCAGGTCCCCACAAAGATGTGTGAATGTAATCAAATAATTAAAAATTCCAAAAGTGTAATATTTTGTTGGTTACTTATGTTTAAGGTTAAGGCTGGGTAGGAGTTAAGGTCATCATTGGTCGTTGGAACTAGAGTTTTCCCTATAGAAATGAATGGAAAGTCCTCACAAAGGTATAATTACAAACCTGTGTGTGTGTATGTGTGTGTGTGTGTGTGTGTGTGTGTGTGTGGAGTTTGTAAGTGTCCTGTGTGTGACCAGGGTAAGCTATAGGAACATATATGGATGTTTGACTCTATTCCAGGGGCTACAGAGTAAGTTTCTTTGATTCCAAGCCTGTTTTGTACCTGGTTGTCATGACAATGCTGTTAACCATCCTGATAGGACAATATAAACTAGCAACAGATAAGCTGTCGTGGAAGTAGGATGCTGTGAACAGCTGACATAGAAGAATAATGATTACAGTATGTCCTGTTTTATTTAAAATACACGCATTTCTAAATGACTTTTCTGTTGAACTTGTTGCAGTAACTACTCCCAGTTTGTACTCCTCTTTTCATATCCAGGCAGCTTGAGATATACACTCTGGATTCTACTTTGATAATCTAACTGCAAGGCTAATAGTTATGGGCGTATCTAAATCCGTTTCGCTATTTTGATGACGGGGAGACGGGGAAGCTCACTGCTGAACAAGAGCAGCAACTGGGAACGGAGACTTAAGTATACTTGTATATTTATTTTATTTAAATTTTGAGTCGGCAGTTCGCAAAATATAAATAAAAGTGCGATCTTTGTTCAAACAAAACACAACCTACAATTTTTAAGGTGTTTTAAAATGTTCAAATAAAAGGCTACCTTGTTTTGCTGTAGACGTTTATTGTAGTCAGGTAGGGGCGCAAACAAACATAAAACATGTTTGTGTTGATTACCTTTTGTGCAGTGAATGCCGTTGTGGTCTTCTGTGTGGCAGAATCTGTCCAGCAGCAAAAGGGTTATTTGGTTCCAGGTCTAATTGGCCTAGTTCATGCTGGTTATGACCGTAGGAATGACAGAGGCTGCCTAGATCAAACCACCTCTTTTCATGTGCTACTAGGATGGAATGTTTTTGTATTTTTTTAGTAAATCTGCTTGTTTGCATATGTGGGAACTTGTGCTTTTATCTCAGAGTCTCTATTGTTTTTTATGTGTTAATTGATTGCCATGTGTTCACCGTTGTTTGTAAATGGTGCTGGCCACCTGCTATGTTTGCTTGTCTTGTCTTATGTCGACAGTCTTGATTGTTATGTTGCGTGTGAGTACGGAGGCTCTGTGAGTGTTGCAATTTTTTCTCTGCATTTTAGAGGCTAGCAGATTGAGAATTTTCCTGTATAAGTTTTTCCCAATTTTCGAATATTTCTGAATTTTGTTTTTTTTCTTTTCTCTTTGCAATTGTATTGATTAATTTTAATTCACACACTGCTTGATTCCCTTTTTTCAAGCCTGAAATTAAGGTATATTGTCCATTCTCACACTGACTGATTCTTCTGGCCAAATCCACACCCATGTAACAGAATTTGCTCAACAACCTTCTCAGACTGACTGAGCCTACTGTCTCCTCTATGCCAGTTTCATGAGGTGTCCACCTGGGATGCTTTTACAGCTGTCCTGAAGGAGGTCCCACTTATATATACTGAGCACTCACTGGCTGCGTTTTTTTCCACTTTGGTCACACTCCTCCAAAACCATTTCTACTGTGATGCAACACTATTACTCTCCTGGCTTGTCCAAACTTTTGACTGATACTCTATGTTAATGGATGTTGTATGTCCTTCATGTATATAATTGTATGAGGGTTGGCTTAAATATGATGTTTCATTGTAAACTATAGTGTTTAATATAGAGGAAATCTTCAGTGAATTTGCAGCTTTTACTGCTGTTACAGATGCAGCAGCTGACGGTTCTGCTTTTCCATGGTTCTCCTACCTTACCTCAGCTCCTGCCAGCTCCTAAATTTTCCAGCTGACTCAAAAAGTATATCTGTTTATCTGGCTTAATGTAAAAACCAGATTTGGAGCAAAATGAGCTACTTTTTTCTGACAGTCACAGATGTCACATGACTCTTCAAAAAACTCTAACAAAGACCACAAAATTCTAAACGGAGGGGAGGACAGTTCAACAGTCGTGCTGTATTTAGTTTTATTTTAGGTTCATATCTGTGATGGCACTTGAATAGCTTAGTTGTACACATCCCTTCTGAGATCAAGAAAAAAGTGGAATGAACATGTACTAAGTATACCCTAACGTCTGGGCTCTATCAATATAAGAGCACCATAAAATGTAACACAGAAGGCTTTGTCCATATATATATGTTTCCATTTCAGTTAAGAGAAGAGATAAATTAGATATCACAATATAGCCATTACTTTTTCTAGGGAAACTTGGACAAGGCAAATTCCTCAGTTTGGAAGGACCTTTTCTGAATCAGGCCATAGATTTTTGTGTTTATCTGCTTGTCAGAGCGCAGGCTGGAATCTCGGTAACTCACAGATTTTAATTCAGCTCTGTTGCATTCTGCTTGTGTTTAAGGAGAGTATTCCCTAGCACTCAGTTTAGCTGTGTATGCTGAGGCATGTGAAGAATGCAACAATTCAGCAAGAAAATGAGTATAGGAATGGCAAAAGATTTATGGAATAAGTCAGAAAGGAAAGCTTTACTGATCTGTCAACCTAATTCTCCTCTGTTCATCCGGGAGCTGTAAGTAGACTTATGAGTGGATTCATGCAAGTACCACTTCCCTGGATTGTCTTTTTTACAAGGAAAATTAATCCTGCTGCATAGAATAATGAATATGTCACAGGTATCATCCGTTATTAGTCACTGAAGATGCAGACGATGCAATATCAAAATGAACTTCACTGGCTGATTAATCATAGAACCAAGGTACCCTGAACAAGATACCATCCCAAAGTCTTGCTCCCTGGATGCTGAATTAGCTGCCTGCTGTTATGTCACATATGAGTTAAATGCAGATGATACATTTTGCTGTGGTATGTCAGCAATGACAATCACTTTCACTGATATTAGGGTCTGAGTATGACTGATTGTAGTAAATGTAAAACAAGGCAGCAGTTTCAGTTTGCTTATTTTATAATTCACAGGGATGTAAAAGGATACGACTACAGATACAGCCAATCAAAACACCAGGTTTCCTGGCTCTGTAGCATAAGTAAACTTGTGGGAACAATAAACCGTTTTGTTTAAATAAATAACCATATAAACAACGCAATTGCATCAGCTCATTTCAGTTAAAACAGGCTACGTTGTTTGGGTCAGCGCTAGTGATGGCCAATAGGACATTCCAAGAACCATGTGCTGTATTTTTGACCTCACTAGGTGATGCTCTTGGTTTCCTTTTCTCCATGCTTTCTGCCCTTTTCTGGACAGAGATTACCACCTAGTGGGGTCTGAAAATGCAGTACTGTACATAAGGCATCATTTTGTCCATCACTAGCCAGCACTGTTACAGTAGTTTGGGCAGCAGGGTGGCTCAGTCAGTAATGTGGGGGACAAATTCTGTCTGTTTTACTATAATGCATGTTCTCCCTGAGATGTGAGGTTAGTCACATAGTCCCAAGAGGTGCAGCTGGACTAATTGTATTGAAAAGATGCTTTATTTGCCATTTGTTCAAGTACATTGCAGTTCTTTAGTTTTCACATGTCCCACTTTGCTTTCCTTTTTGAGACATATACACATACACTGAGGTGAGAGTGAAGCATGGGGTTTGAGCGCATGGTCGGCCTTTTATCTGGTGCCTCTGAAGCATTTTAGGGGCCTAAGGGCCACGCTTAAGGGCCCAGTCAACATGTGACTCCAATATGGGCCCAAATGGCGAGCTTACAATCACTGGCACAGTGTCCTAAGCCACTCCCCCCAAGAGAAAAAGGAGGGTGTGTGTGTCTGAGGCCTGTGATGGACAGGCACCAAGCCCCCAGAGTACCCCAGCCGTGTACCTGTCCTGTCTGGGATAGGCACCAGAGGTCTCATTTATCGTAGTTCTGTGCATGTAAAAAGATGCCCGAAATGTGCATAAGAAACTTTTTATACAAAATCCTGGAATTATTAAACAAAATTTGATGGGAAAAATGTGTATATTTACAAAAACTCATTAGGTAGGGTAATTGCATGCAACATTTTGGACCAATCAGAAAAAGGTGACACCCAGCAAATCAGGGAACTGCAGGTAAACTAGCTGTTTGTGCCATTAAGAGATTAAACATGTAATGTTTCCACTCAAACTGTACCTTTCTTCCCTCACCACTTTCTACGACTTGGCCCCCGCTTTTGCAACTATAACAGCTGCCACTCATCTAGGAAGGCTTTCCACAAGATTTTGGAGCGTGTCTGTGGGAATTTTTGCCCATTTATCCAGAAAAGCATTTGTGAGGTCAGGCACTCATGTTGGACATTAAGGCCTGGCTCGCAGTCTCCATTATAGTTCTTCCCAAAGGTGTTTGATGGGGTTGAAGTCAGGGCTTTGTGTGGGCCAGTTAAGTGGTTCCACACCAAACTCACCCGATCATGCCATTATGGACCTTGCTTGTGCATTAAGGTATAGTTATGCTGGAACAGAAGAGGGCCATCCCTAAACTCTTCCCATGAAGTTGGGAGCAAAGAATTATCCAAAATGTCTTGGCATGCTGAAGCATTATGAGCTCCCTTCACTGAAACCAAGTGGCCAAGGCTAACCCCTATAAAACAACCCCATACTATTATCCCTCCTCCACTGAACTTTACAGTTGGCACAATGTAGTCGGGCAGGTAATGATCTCTTGGAATCCGCCGAATCCAGACTCATCCATCAGATTGCCAGACAGAAAAGCGTGATTCGTCATTCGACTGAAAATGTTTCCACTGCCCCAGAGTCCAGAGTCCATGCTTTACAGCACTTCATCCAGTGCTTGGCATTGCTTTTCATGATGTCAGATTTGCATGCAGCTGCTCATGAAGCTCGTGAAGCTCTCAGCGCATAGTTTTTATACTGGAGTTTATGCCAGAGGAAGATTGGAACTGCAGTTATTGAGTCAACAGAGCATTGGCAACTTTCACGCAATATATGTCTTTGCACTCTGTGACCCCGCTCTGATACTTTATGTGGTCTGCCATTTTGTGGATGAGTTTCTGTTATTCACAAACACTTCCACTTTGCAATAATGCCACTTACAGTTGACTGTGGAATATCGAGATTAGCATGGGTGATATGCCCTTGTTTTCAATTAGGGCCGTGGTGACATCAGGGCTGGAAGTGTCGGCTGTGGCTGATTATGAGTGGCAGTCTCTTTTACATCAAATACAGATGTGGCTGGTTGCAGTGTTGACTCCATATGAACTCACTTTCTGTCTGGCATCCTATGACTGTACCACGCTTGAATTCTCTGAGCTCTTCAGAATGACCTATTCTTTCACAAATGTTTGCATGGCCTGGTGATTTTATACACCTGTGGCAAAGGGTCTGAATGAAACACCTGAAGTCAAGAGGTGTGTGTGTATAAATTTATTTATGGTACTTTATGATCAATTATGATCATTTCTCAAAAATAAAATAAGACTGGGAGACTCAATATTTTAGTATTGATCTGCACATCCTTACTTGCAACCCTGTCCGGGACAAGCTTTTGAAAAATTGAAGTTAAACCCTAAACATTATTCAATTTAAAAAATCTTGCTATTTCAATTTAGTACAAATTATAACGCTTCAGATAAAAGTAATTCAGTTCATTCAACACATGGATTAAACATCCACGTTCCAGTAGCCAATGCAACATTTGAATGAATTTCCATCTTTGCTAAACCTACAGTGTGTGTGTGAGCGCGAGGAATATGCTGGGATCAGGAGCTCAGAGGCATGAAGCTGTCCTTACATAACCTGACACACACACCCGTTTTCCCTCTTTTCCCTCTCAGCTCATCTGGAAGGTAATTTACAGCCAGCGGCCCAAAGCTGCCTGCACATGATCAATGCAAGTGCCTCACACAAGCAGTCACATTTAGCCATTCATTCCATTTTCCCCTCTCATCCTGCATCTAGTACATGTGTGAACCATACAATAAAAACAATATTAATAGGGTACTGCTTCTAGAAATTTCATTTTGGAGCCGAAGTACTGCTTTTAAACTTTCTGAAAAATGCTTAAGGTAAATGTATAGAATAATTATATTCCTGAACAAAACCGCCACCTCGTGTTGATAATGTAGAATTAATTTACAAAATGTTTCACTTTTGCAAAGCTGTCTCATTCTGGTTGACTTTGGAGCAAACATGCAGACAGACAAGCAGGACATTCTGATAATGATTATGTGAAGGGGAAGGTGATAGAAATGGAACACATTTTTACAAAATTACCTAATTTATTTATGTAAATTTCTGGAATTATGTAATGTGATTTTATGAATTACAAATTCTAAATGCTCTGTAAATTTTCCATACAAGATTGTCATAAAACATTGTCAATGTGTTTTTTTTTCCAAAAATTGCATTGCACATGGCACAGTTAAAAGAAAAGAAAAAAAAAAAAACATGCACATATATTTTCCCATGTCACTAAAATAGATCTGATTACAAAAAATACTCCTGAACAATATAAACATCTTCATCTACAGCCAGGTCAGCAAGTCACTACAACCAGCCTTGGCAACCCAAGGGTTAAACTGTTCTTCAATGTTACAATAAAATAATTTCTTGCTAAATTTTCATTTGCAAAAATATACTGTTCTCATTCACTCTCAGCTCATATATATTTATATATGCACCTTTCAGAATGAATATCCAATGAGCTGACAGAGAAGACGGCGAAATTCCTTCCCCAATGCAACCAAAAACACCAAAACTACTGTTTCTGCCTGGAATCTTTCATATGGTTAGAAATCTGTCTTAGATGGAGCAAGATCAGGACAGCCAAACCTAGCAGGAGGAGTGATTGCAGTTTAACAGACTTAATTCACAAAACAATGACAAATCCAACACAAAACATTTTTCCCCTCATGTTGAGACACAGGGAACTACAAGCATCACGCATCACATATGAAGGCGGGGCTATCCATGCAGCAGCTCCTCCCTCTTTAGCAGCCCAGTGAATCAGCATATAAACCCCACCCTATGGAGAACCTGCACCTCAGCAGCACACGCACAGAACCGCAGCAGCACATCAAGGCCTACAAGAGCCCATCACCCCACTCAGGAAGCAGAGCTCTCAATCCAGATGATGACATCATGAACTCAAAGGCCAAATCGTTTAAACAAAAAGACTGTAGTTAAAATGTTGAGCCTTCATAACAGAAAGGTATGCTGCCATATTGTAGGCGTGTGTCTGAAGGCAGCTCATCCCCCAAAAAACTGGGCCAGTGAGGAATGGCAAGAACAGAGTAACCCTACTGTATGCCTCATTTCTGTACACATTCACACACTCACTCATAGAATCCCTGATATTATTTTCACCTCCCATTATTGCCATGTAGATAATTCAGAAGGGCGGTTTTGGAATGGGCTCCTTTAAGACTAGTCCGAGACAGACAGAAAGTGTTCATCATCCTGGGCCAACAATCAGTCCGCGCTGCTGGCTTGCTCATACCTCTGTAAGTTTGGTATTAACACCCAGCAGGTTAGCAGGTGAAACTTGGAACACAATGCTGCAAACCACACCTAAGGTTATGCCCCCCCAAGAATCTACGGATTAGTCTAGACCTCTCTTCCCTCATCCGTTAGTTGCAGCAGATTACATGAGCAAAACATCTTAAGAGTCCTCCAGCTGAAAGGGGGTCAGCCTCTATGACAGGCCTAACACCATTTTAAAAGGTTAATAAATTCAGGTTACAGGGAAGGAGCCCGGGGGAGTGATCTGCTTTCAATGGGTGTCTCTGGCAGCACCAGATGCCAGGTCCCACATGTGCATGACGTAGTGGTTAAAGCATGGATCTCCATGGTGACCCTCAAACCATCAGAGGAGCACTAAACCTGAACAGTTCCCTTTAAATAAAATGCATAAATACAACAAAAAAAGAATGATTTGTCGAAGTTATAGGTTGTCCTAGACACACATTCCTCCATTGCCTGCAAATAAATAACAATAACAATACTACTAAAACTACAACAGCAAAGAGGAGACAGGTGTCATGTACCATGGTAGAGTCCTGATTCTCTGCAATGGGTGCAGGCATGTAATGACCAACCATGGGATTGGAAGAACAGCGGAAAGAACAGCAGAGTGAAAATGAAGAGTCACAGGAAACAGAAAATCCAGTGTGCAATTTGGTCTCTCCATCAGCCCCAAAAAGGCGACCTGTGCCAAAGACGTTTTTACCTCAGACTCCACCAGGGAGGCGCAAAAGGAAAGAAAACAAAAAATCATCCTGTTTAGACCAGTGATGAAAAACCACAAGCCTGGGGGGGGGTGGCTGAGATCTGGGGACCCGTCCAGTGGCTGGTGCTGGCTGTCCAGGCTCGGTACTGGGCTCAGAACAACCCCACCCCTGCCCCCAAAAGCTCCCAGACTCAGAAAGCCAGTTTTGTGGGGCTCACTGGAGTCCACATCCACCGCATGTCCACCTCCCTCCGAGAGTTTGGCGGGTTCGGGAAGGTAGAGGGTGGTGTGAGAGGTGGAGGTCAAGAGCAGACAGAGCTTGAGCCTGCAGCCAGGCTGCAGACGGGTGTGGGGTCGCCATAGAAACGGGGCTCAGTCAACGGGAAGAGCAGCAGCAGGAAGAGCAGCATTCCCAGCAGGTAGGAGGCCAGGACGGTGAGGCGCTGCGGATGCTCCAGGGCTGTGCTCAGCGCGGGAAAGCCCATGTAGTTACAGAAGGAGTGGCAGAGCACCGGCCCCACCAAGTGACCTGGCACAGGAAGACAGGGACAGCCACTACACACTGCTGAAAATGCATCTCCTGCTGACAGCCATGAGGAAGCTCCAAAATATACCATCTAGGCTTGCATATATCTCCATCTACATGCAGCCTCTAGCTGTCCAGTAGATACAAGTCATACATTCACAGTTTCCTGTCTCTGCTCTAACACACCAATATGAATAATACACTGAATGCATACTTCCAAATTTACACGTAAATCCATGTAAGTGTACGTTAACATTTTACATGTGGACTTCATGTAGGAGACACAGCTAAACAGCAGAAGATTCTGCAAAACAGTATCACACACACAGATATTTGGACACACCTGTCCTGATGAAGATGAAGGCTGTGTAGGCCCCAAAGACTGCTGTGTATGAGAACTGAAACACTGAAACAGAGAGACATTCAATGGTAACCTGAAAGGAAAACGCTGCTCAGTATAAGGCCAGATCAGTCTTACACAATGTTTAATAAAGTATAAATGTTAGGGGAGGGTATTTTTCACTTTTGGACGGTAATATATCGTAGTAATTTTTTTCTGTGTTTTGGCAGGAGTAGTATGACCTGTCCCTTTGTATAAATTAATGTTTGAGTATACTAATTACACTTTAATTGCTATTACAGTTGGATAAGGGCAGTTTTATTTCAAAAAAAGATACAAAAAAAGTGACATAGTTGATGTTTTCTCAGGGGAATGACAAGCCGTTTCAGCCGAAAGCAGTGCATTTTGCTTTTCATTTCAAATAAAACGCAGGGTTGCCAACTTTGCTCAGGTGGCTGGAGTGAGATTGTCAATCTGAGACAAGTCTGCTCATGCATTTACATGTATGCAACAGTTTCATTTCCTTATAAATAAATACTTCTTAGGCTTTGCATACTACCCGAATGCTTTTGATGCAGCTAATTTTAGGTTTGTAATGGAATATAGATTTGCCGTAAGATTTCTGTCAGAAAGTGTGAGTTTTGCACCAGAGGTGTGAGAGTTGGCAACCCGGAAAACTTGTTTTTTTTTTAATAGTTAATTCAGTTGATTTGTATAAAAATAACTTTATTCAGTTGTCAAAAAACAGAAAACTTTGACAAACAAAGTTACTAATAAACTATGTTTATATATGGTACGCTGAAGTAGGTCTTGTTTGACGATTAAAAGGAGTGATGTTCATTGGTATGGGAAACGGGCAGTTCCAGCATTAACTGGGCAGTTGTGCCTTAACCACACACCTTGGATGAAGGCTACGGCGCATATATATATATATATGCGAATATGTTTTATGTTTTACTTATGTTTTACTTTTTAATTTGCTGCTCTCTCTCTCTGTATCAGGGTTATTTTTGTTTAATGCGTATAATTACGCAAAATCTAGGACTTCTAATTTACCAGTTACCAGTATAATGCGAATCCATATCGAGGTGCACAATCACACTGGTAACAAATGTGCCACCACCAGGAATGCAAACCATTTAAGGCTAATACTAATTTTGGTGCTTAGAGTAGTGAACTGAGGGGACACAGCGCCCCCTAGAGCAAGCAGACGAAAAAGAAGCCTTACCTGCAGACAGGAAGATCCCAGAGACAGTGCCCTGACCAAAGCGTAGCAGCTCGATCACATGATGGAAATGAGCTACAATGACATAAATGCACAGTGGAAAGACTCAGAGACAGGAGGGTAAAGAAGCATTCAAACTGAAACATCAGTAATACACACTGGCCAACAGCTAGCAAATGGAGCAGGCAGACAGGTGAGCTGGACTAAGCTATGCTAATAGTGACAAATGGGTAAGAGGAACAGACTGGCCTACAGGCTAGAGGACACATGCGCACTAAGCACCATTACAGACAAGAGCAACCAGCCAGAAGAGAAGCGGGACTGACCTACTCCAAAGAAGAGTGGGCAGGTAAAGATGGCAGCCAGGGGTCCTGCACAGGGAACCAGCATGGGCAGCATGCAGGCCCGGAACACCAGCTCCTCAGTCAACGGCGCCACCACCTGGTTCCTTAGCCACCTCATGTCGCTAGCACACAGGGCCCAAAACCAGGGGTCTGCTGGGCAAGACAGCGTTACTTTGAGCACACACACCTGCCTGAGTGGATACACACACTATAAAACTTCCCTGAGGAGTGAGCCCTCCCCTTCTCACCCGAAACACACACTCACCTAAACCTACTTTGATTCCGTCCAAAAAGCCCCAAGGACAGTCCGCAGCCAGCTGGATCAGAGGACCAAGGAACAATACCTGTAACACAGAGGGCCTTGGTAAATGTGTTTGAACACCTGCAATTAAACATTTGATGTACAAAGTCTGTCTTCTAACTGCATATCTTATGGTTATGCCTAAATTATTCAATAAGGGGTGCTGAGGGTAGCCACTGAGCATCTTATGTGTGTGTATGTGTCTTTATATATGCATGGTATCTTTATACTGTGCGCATAAGTGAGTGTGTGTGTGTGTGTGTGTGTGTGTGTGTTTGTGCAATACTGAACCAGCATCCCAAACAAACAAACTGTTTCTCATGCTTCCTGGTACAGTGTCTGTGCTCCACAATATTCCCTGTACCAAACAAATGGCTGAAGTACAGTATGTAGATGCATATAGGCCTAGTAGCAATTTTCAAGGCAGCTTTTAAAGTCAGGGTATCTGATTATTGTAAAAAATAAGAAAAACAGAAGAAAAGAAGCATCCTCATATACAGCCATAACTCAGGCATACAAGCAAATAATAAATGTAGTATTCAAATAATTCAGGCAGCATGTGCACAACTATCATCATCTGATCCAGGGACTAACATCAGTCATTCATCAGGATGCTAAGAAGCAAAGAGCGGCAGGTACAGAAACACACTTACCATGGTGAGCAGCAAGGGCAAGGTGATCGCAGGGATGATGCCCTCAAGCCGAATGCCCATCAGGGCCAGTAGGGGGGGCCTCGCCTGAGGGGGCAGAAGGGCAGCATGTGCGAAGAGGCATTATGCTCCAGTGTGTAAGTAATGGCAGTACAGTAACCAGCCTTACTCACCTCTACGCCAGTGAACTCTTTCCATGCCCAGACAAAAACGGGAGACAGGGCAGACACAAACAGCACGCTGGTAAAGCGCCGCTTTATCACGGCAGGGTGATCCCTGTCATACATATAAAGGACACTAATTAGAAGGCACAGGAAACAAGAGCCTGTGCTCCTAGTGCTGTAGCTGCTGACTGTATGCTTACTGAACAATACGGGAAAAGGGCAATAACTTCGACCCAAATTGGCCTCTCTCATACTGTCTCACACACTACGCTAGCCAGGCTACAAAGAACACTGCACGAGAAATCAAAGCGAACCGCAACTGACTAATACTGAATTTAATTTTTTGCATGGGAAGAGATATAGATGGTGCATTCGTGGGGGAGGCTATAACTTATGAAGCAATATTTACTTGGTAATTTAACAGTTATATCAGGGGTCAATACCATGGCAGATTCTGAATCATATGCAATGTACTACCACGGACAAGTTTATCCGTGTACGGACAGGCTTATGAGTTATATCAATGGCAGTTACAGTTACAATCGACACGGCACAAACCTTACCAAGACAAATTCTATAAATCCGCGATAGGTACACAGCGCGCAGTATTACAAAAACCTGACTAACCTAACCGATTTAGCAAGTAGTTTCGATAAAATATCTATTAACTCTTGTGGTATGGTAGACTAGAACTGCCGACTTGAGCAGATCCTAAATAAATGGCTGAATTTACGCATTTAACCTCAATATGGGGACCAAAAAAAAACTCGCTTACCTGGGCAAATCGCTCCGCCACACGTATAAACTTCCAACATAAAAGCAAGCAAGTAAGAAACATGCCAAAATGGACACCCAGCACGGTGCATTCGGCGGAACGAAAGTGGCATCGCTAAACGATAATCTGTCATCGTTTGACATGTCGGGGGACATGGACTATGCCACGGCGTAAAAAGTGAACAAATCTATTGCTTTCTATTTTATTTACAGCAGGATGCGCAGGTAAAATCAAAATGAGTACATGGTCTGAGGATGCAATCTTGAGGAAATCATCGCATCCTGGCGCAGAGATATGACGTACAGATCCGGCGTCTGGCCATCAGGGAGTCTTCCGTAGCGAAGAATTATAAAACTGGACTTTTCAGCCAGCCTTTCCTCCCGTGCGCTACCTAAATTTATTTTTAGTCTGATCAGAGAGTGTAGGGAAGGTGTTTATAAACAATCTTTGGTCCGATTAGCTTTTAAACTTTTTGCTACTTTTCCCCTGGCCAATAAACGATCGAGGTTCGTTCGCGTCACTGAATGGCGCCAGCCGCGTTGTTTCAATCTTCGAGCGGACAGCTGTCACTACACTGCAATACTTACCAGGCATAGAAAGTTAACGGCTATCTCATATATTTGCATAAATGTTTATGAAATGGACGATAACCTTTAACCGTCTGTATTAACACTAGCGAATCCACTCACAGAAACTGGCGGTATAGGTTTTTTTTTTTTTTGCTTGCTTGCAGTTCAGTTCAGTTTTTAGTTATTTTTTTAGTAGTCTTTGTATTTGTCTTTCAACGCTGGTGCATGTGTGACTCACATCCAAAGTTTACAAGTACCTTGTAAATAGTCTGTGGGATTTGCATACTACTCCAATGCTTTCGATGTAACTGATTTTCGGTTTATAATTAGAAGTATATATAATTTAGAATTATATAGGCTTGCCGTAAGATTTCTTGCGTTAGTGTGATAGTCTGAAAGCGTGAGTATCACGCCAGATGTGTTATAATTAGCATCCGTGCTTTTATGGTAAAAATTTCTAATAGCGTGTGACATATCTATGACAGTCATCAACATTATTTCAGTGGTAACTGTAGTGCTGCTAACTCTGGATATTGATAAAGTTTAAATATCGGACAATTTTGGTAATGTTAACTGATATTGCGCATCGTTACATATTGTTTGTTCCCTTTTCATAAAGACAATAAAAACACCATCCATCCATCCATTTTCTGGAACCACTTGTCCTATTCAGGGTTGCAGGGTTTTGGAGTGTATCCAGGAGCCTACCAGGTGGAATCCCCACAATGACACGAGGACAACATGCAAGCTTCACACACAGGGAGCCATGGCAGAAACTCAAACCCTGGTCCCAATGGTGTGAGGCAACAGTGCTAATCACTGTCACCTCATATAACATCATATCACATCATATCATATATGTTTTCAACTTTTTGGACTGTGGGGAGTTATAAGAAACACCTTAGTGGTGCAGCTTGGACACATCCTCAGTGATGAACCCAGGGTCACAGGGTGTTTCGGGT
>JAODKF010000002.1:16087722-16098634 GCA_026779585.1 Mormyrus proboscirostris | reverse complement strand
AGGCATTTTCAACAAAATCCGGTCTGCCATGTACATTAGTGATTTAGTGTGGTAAGATTTTCTATTGAAGATCACAGGTGTGTCTGCAGTGACTCTGCCTCCTCTGTGCCTGCCAACCCCAAATCTCTCCCCCCCCCCCAAGACCATTATATTAACAGCTATAAATAGCCCAAGGTCACCTATTCCCTGCACTTATTTAGAAAGCCACACATGAAGGATGATGAAAGCAAAGGTAAAAATGATGCATGCCTGTTTAAAGGCCAAATGCCATATGGACAAATGATCTGTAACTATTTGGGATAGTAAAATCTGACATTTACTGATCCTTAAACCATCAGCTTGTTTACCATCTGGTTTTAATGTTCACTGTATGGACAGCCAAGGAACGGGATCACTGAACAGATATTGCCACCATAAGGAACGTACAACTAGATAGATGCGCATCTAGAACCATGAAAGTCTGCGGAGACTTGCCGAATGAGCAGGCTCCAACTCTAACGCACACTGCACGTTATGAGACCGATCTACGCAGGCTTAGCGTAGCGTCAGTGATACGTTAGTCACATGACAGCTTCGGCAACAAAAACACTGAGAAAGCAGTCAGGCATTATCTAAAATAAAATGTGCTATTCATGGACACAACTTTAGATTATTTTTTATTATAGATATTATTTATAATATGTACAGATAACAATCATATTGAAACTCGGCAATGAAAATAGCGCATACAATCAGCCAGAGAAGATGCCAGAAACTACCAGGTTGGTGCCCAGTATTAAATGTTTATTTTGGCAAGGTAGAGCAACAGAGATGCTTACAAACAACATGAAAAAAAAACCCTTTTGCTTTATTTCTGAAAAGGAATACTGATTACAAAGTAAGGTTCCATTTCATAATCATATTAATCACCGCCCCACCCCAAGACCCCTCAGCCAGCACCTCGCTGCCCCTCCTTGTAACATTACCATCCTCCACACATCCAAACGCCAAAAACAATAAAATGACATTTCTATTGAAAGAAATAACAGTATTCAGAAAGGGGGCAGGTATGCAAACATTCCACAGGTGTTTGTCCTTGTGTGTTTATCTAAACGTCGCAGACAGCATATGAAAGTTAAGACTTGGAGAACAGCCAGAATGCTAGGTCACAATGCGCTAACACAGCCCACCTTGCTATGTCATTCTGTCTGCAGACTCTCTCCTTTCACATTTCCTGCTCCATCAGAAGCACATGGCTGGCCTCCACAGTGGCTCAGTACTTCAGCCCCTCCTTCACAGAAATGTGAGTACAGGCTAAGCCCTGCTTCTGGCTTCCAGTGCTTCGCTGAAAATCTATTTAATGAATATAAAGCAATTAAGAGCCCTTTGCACAGGCCAGCACATTAGCCATTGTATTCACGTACTTCTTCAAAAGAGCATGGCAGATCACACTGTTGAGGGAAAGGAAAGGCCTAACCGATTCTCCGATATTCAACATTTCTCACACCGCTCATGTGAAAGGTGACCAAGAAAAAGCATAATTTTTCCATGGTCAGGCTTGTAACAGAATATCATTTTTTCACCTGCAAAGCCACAGGGTAGACCAAAAAAAGTGGGTTATCCTGGTGCTTTGACCATTCGGCATTTCTTGATCTTTTCTCATTTGTCCAGGTGTTAATTGTCCAGATTCAGTTCTACGATTACCTCATTAATACAGAAATACAGCAAGGATGACTTAAGGCCATACTTAATCATATAAGGAATATATACTAATATAGATTTTGATATTAATGCATTGGTTTGTGAAACATACTCAACTGAAATTAAGACACTGTTACTGTAGATTTATGTAACTGGAGTTATAGTTTGTCAGGCTGAACAAATGGGCCTGAGAGATGTTACCCAAAAGCCAACAAAGACAGTTCATGTGTCTCCATCCTTCTGTTTTAAAAGACTTACAGATTTCTGACTAACAGCTCTCCACATTTCTCTGTTTATCTAGCGTGCGGTGCTTTTATAGATTCCATAGTATTTTGATGTTCTCTGCCGACCCTGGATAACCGAGGGGGGCAGAGCAGTGCCTGGGATAGACACAGTAGCCCAGTGCCCTTTGTAAACAGAAGAGCAGCAGAGAATGCCGTGGTTATGAGGTGAGCACTCGTCAGAGCATTGCGCTGACTGATGGATGAGAACCGTTCCTTGTGAGGTACCAGCGAGCACCATAGGTCACACCAGGCACCAAAAG
This sequence comes from Mormyrus proboscirostris, assembly GCA_026779585.1. Taxonomy (NCBI): domain Eukaryota; kingdom Metazoa; phylum Chordata; class Actinopteri; order Osteoglossiformes; family Mormyridae; genus Mormyrus; species Mormyrus proboscirostris. The sequence continues at coordinate 16,096,410 of JAODKF010000002.1, read as the reverse complement.
TACCAAACAATACAACAGGAAAGGCAGAAAGAACCAAACCCCCATTCTACAGTAAGTCAGCAATCATGTGTCTACACAAGCAATCGAAATAAAAAAAATGAAATAGAAAAGCCATGATACACAAATAAGAATCCCATTCTCCCATTTTCTTTGCTTACAGCTACCTGTACAGGATCTTCCCTGTGTCTTCCCGTTCATGCCATCTAGGCTAGCATCAGCCTACTCTGTGTGTATGTGTGTGTGTGTCTCTCTGACTCTCAGGAAGACGAACAGAGTGAGAGCTTGACAGCGAAAGCCAAAAGCTGAAATCCAAATGCTGGAGATGACCAGTCATGGAAAGATCAAACACCCTGAAATCGTGAGAGCAGCTCCCACAATCTGGGAATGAACAGCTGTGTTTTACTGGTGCATCAAAGAAAGAGGCGAGACCACTAAGCCAGGGCTGGAATGGCTTATTCCAGAAGAGATTCTGACACTGGCAAAGACAATTACTGTAAGACCTCCAACTCTCCCCAGTTGGGGAAAAAAAAACTAAATTTACTAACAACCACTCCACTCCTTACGGCTCTTATTTTTACATCCTCTTTCATGCACACTTGTTAGGGCCAGAGATGGTCCACCAACATCCAGTCCATCCTCTGATCTTCAGGGCCTGTGTCAAGATAAAATGTCAGTCAGGAGCGTGCCCTCACTCTGTCACTGTCCTCCCTGCCTTTCTTTCATGGTCCCACCCCCAAACTCAGTCCCCGCCCCTGCCTTTCTTCATGGCACCCTGAAGGGTGAATGGAAGCGACGGAGTTAGGACCAGTGAAAGGAGAGGGCCCCTAGCAGCAGCCTCCCCCAGACGGCCTCACAGGGGTGCTCTCGATCTTAAGATTGGGTTTGTCTCCACCGGTAGTGGCACCAGGTCCCATGCGCTTTTTAATCTCAGCCGCCATGGTCATGAAAGCTTGTTCCACGTTGGTAGCATTCTTGGCGCTCGTCTCCAAGAAGGGAATGGCCAGCGAGTCTGCAAACTCCTACCAAGAGACCGTGAACGTATTTGAAAACAAGCACATTTCAGGTCAAAATAATACCAATTCCTCAAAAACACAACATATTGTAAGGTGAATATTTATCCATTATAGAGGAACAACTTTGAGGGAATTAATTAATAGTATCTGTTGGCATGCAGACCATGTTCATCCCTGAGACTAACCTTGGCTGTTGTGTAGTCCACCACTTTCTTGGTTGTGAGGTCACACTTATTGCCTACAAGGAGCTTATTGACATTTTCACTAGCATAGCGATCAATCTCCTGTAGCCACTGTTTCACGTTGTTGTAGGACTCCTGCAGATACAAAGAAAATCCTAAATATAGCTCATGTCTGGGCAGCGTTTTTGCCAAGGTATACTCTACACAAATTATAATATCTACACAAATTATAATATTTAGTTATTTAGTTATCACTATGAAACATGAAATGCAGCAGAGCTTTATTTTTACGCTATAGTCTTCCTGTTACACCAATCCGGAACTGGAACATACTCAAAGTCAAAATACAAATCAACTGCAATATCTTCTTTACAGTTAATCATGCTGAGTGGGGACTGGAACCTGGCCACACCATTGTGTGAGAGCCGAGTCACTGTTGTGGTGTCAACCAATTTGCATCTCCCCTGTTAATATCCAACTGCTTAAAATCGCAAGGGTTATTCCATTCCTGCAGTATCATTGTTCTCTCCTTTATGATCAGATATTAAACACATTCTGTTCTCTCTTCCAGCATCCACTTGGGGCTACCAGCTTACAATCTTCAAGGAAACAGTCCCTAAAGAAAGGACCCAGGCAGTGGTCATAATGAGCAGTTAAAAATAAATGCCCTAAAACCTGATACAAGCAAAACATCAGGTATTTTTAAAAGAACTGTATCCAATAATTGGCCACAGTTGTATCCAAACAACTGTGGCCAATTATTTTCAAGCAAATATCACTAAGTAACTTGTAACTGAGCAGTTTTTACACAACTTTAGGTCTCCTTTTTATAGCTGGAAAGCCCTAAACCATTAATAAGTCCTTTAACAAGCAGCGTCAAATTATCACAACTACAAATGATAAATTTGAGGTATATAGTGCATGGGTTGGGAATAAGGTACGTATGTGATGCATGGCAAAGCTAAAAGCCCCCATCCCAGTGAATCTTTCAAATATATGGGGAGCAACACACACAGCAGGGCAAATTGATAACTAAGGAAGTGCTGTCACTGTTGAATGTCTTAGAGTTCCTTTTTCACAGGTCAGTTTTCAACTCCCAGATCAGTTTTCCAGCTTCAGCTGAATCACCTGGCCTTATCATACTTCTGGCTATGTATTTAGTGTGGGAAAGTCACCCGTTTACTCCCAAATTCACGAAGTTGAAGGTCTGCCTTGAAAGAAATATAAACTGACCAGTACCTCCACATTTCAACCTAGGGAACAACTGGAAAAACATGTTTTCCATTAAGCTACTGTAACCATTGTGACCTGGAGTGAAATCAATCACAAAAACTTTACTGGCCACCCCTGCAGCCAGATGTGCCTGCAGGGATGCACTGCCACGATGAAAAAAAATCACCTTAATGAAAGGCTGAGGAAATTATGACGCTACCAGAGATGAAGAGAGAGCTATGACGTCAATGGGCCACCGGCCATTGTTTGATATGGAAATTTTCACCCTCAGAAAAACCCTGCATGTTGTTTGGTAGATGTTCTGGTTATGCCTGCCTAATGTACGGAATGCAGCCCCTGACCTGGTCTGTGACATCATAAACCACAATGATGCCGTGAGCCCCTCGGTAGTAACTTGAGGTGATGGTGCGAAACCTCTCCTGGCCAGCGGTGTCCCACTATGGAAGAGAGACCAGCCATCAGTCAGCAGCTCCTGCCCATGCAGTGGCATCATTCTCAGCCCATGCAGAACAAAAGTACTCAGTGGCATGCAGATGGTAACACTGTGTCCACACTTTCCTGTTGGATTTCAGTGTACTGCAATAACAATTTACAGGTCATAAATGGTATATTCTTGTTTGTTTCATGTGCAAAACACCTTCAACGTAATTCTGCTGGTTAATGATACACAAAAGTTTGTATGAAACCTTAAGTTAGCAATTTAATACTATAGTTAAGCATTAACACTGGGGATAATAATCTAAGGCTATGTTCATACTGCTACATTTTCATTTAAAAGAACACAGAAATTAGTCTCCTTTTCAGTTTTTCATCCACACTACCCCAGAGTTTTTAGCCCCCAAAATAGACTTTTTTTAAACACTCTCATGAATACCTCTGAACACTCCATTTTGGAGTTGCAGTGTGGAGGAGTGATAAATGAGAATTAAAGAAGACAGACTCTAAAGGCATCCTAATCTGTCCCTGCTCATCACATGGCCCTTCCTTGATTTGATCCCACTAGTTACATCCTCTCCATGTCTGATTGGTCACCTGGTAACCCTACACAAAAGTAAACAGTATTCCAACATGGTGGATATGGCAGTTAAACAGTGTTTTAGAGTTGACTGTTACATATTTGCACAAAAAGAAAGTAATTCATTGGTCGCCATGGAAATGCATGCGTGCCCAATGCAGGCTAATATATATGTTTTCCCTCAGCACTGTGGCTGTTTCTCATCCACTTCACTTACAATCTGCAGTTTTATAGTCTTGCCATCCAGCTCAATGGTGCGGATCTTGAAGTCCACTCCAATAGTGCTGATGTAACTCTCTGTGTAAGTATCATCCTAAAACAGACAGACACACAAGCACACAACCATGGGGAAAATCAATATGCATCGTGGACCATAGTACTGTACAACAATATAGTCTAGTCAATCCAAAATGAAACTGTCAATACTTTAGGGATTCTATGATCATTTTAACTAGCATCAAAATCCAGTTGTACTGGGGTTTCTTTGCTTTAGTTGTGGCCAACAGAAACATGGAAATCACACACTACTGTACTTGTTTAGTTATAAATTACAAGAATCATTCCAACAAACCACTGCATCACCAATTGTATTTTGATTCAATTTGACATGCGGAATTACATATATTTTACAGAGTTCAGAAAGGGTTTTTTTGTTTAATTTCCATGTACTGTTTTAGGGATCATTTTTTGATCCTTTAAATATTTTTCTTTGTTTGACAGCAGGTAAAGAATACTTTCTTCACAATTAAATGACAAGAACCCCCCCTCCAAAAAAAAATTACAATAATAATAATTGCATTTCTTTATAAACTTGTATTCTTTTGGGGTACTTATCCAATGAAGGGAACCAAGTAACAGGTCATTGTTTACTACTTGTATATAAAACATACATATACTCACTGAGCACTTTATTAGGATCACGTTACTAATACTGGGTAGGGCCTCCCTTTCCTCTCAAAACAGCCTCAATTTTATGTGGCATGGATTCCATTAAATATTGGGAACATTCCTTTGAGATTTTGATCCATGTTGACATGATTGCGTTATGCAATCTCTGCAGATTTGTCACTTTCATTTGCAAATCCCCTTTTCCACCACATCCCTAAGGTGTTTATTGGATTCACATCCAGTGACTGGGACGGCCACTGAAGGACACTGAATTCATTGTCATGTTCATGAAAGCAGTTTGAGACTAACTGTGCTATGTGACATGGCGCAGTATCATCTGAGACGTAGGCAGTAAAAGACGGGCAAAACCAACGATCGATTGTCACAATTGCTCAATTAAATTTGATTACTCTGTAATTAAAAAGCATCGACTGAAATTTTCTCTCTCAATTATGTGGCAATATGGCAGAAGGTAGACAAAGCATGCAGGACGTGGGTGCAAACAGAGTGAAAACAACATCAGTTAGCACTTCACATTAAAAATAAATGATTTTGGTTGTCTGTAAGTACAGTGGTACCTTGCCTCACAAACTTTAATTCGTTCGAGGACTTTTCCCCATTTTAAATAATGTAAATGCAAATAATTCACTCAAATAATACATTTACGAAAGACGGACCAGTACACAGCTGAGCATACGCTTGTTGGCAGGCTGGTCGCTCAAAAGACTCCCAACAAAATCACTTGCTTTTGCTCATTGTCACAATGAAATACAAAATATTTCACTGCAAAAGCAGCAGCGTTAAACTAATTTTTAAACCTATACTAGATGAAAAGGAACCATCATTAACACTGGACAGCTTGCAAAGTTTGGTTTCCTGTGACTAAGCAAATGTCTCAGCGCAAATTATGGATTGTTTGAACCCAGGACACTATTGTGGTCCTTGCAATGTAATGATTGCAATGATGCAACGTGTGGCTCAGTGGGCTAAGCCTGTGTGTCTGTATTCACAAGGTCGCCGGTTCCAACCCAGTCTCAGCAAGTCTGCAGGTCCTTGAGCAAGGCCCTTAACCCCTAGCTCCCTGGACACCGCTAAGGTGGCAGCCCTTAGCAGACAGCTTACTCTGTAAAGAGCAAGTTGAGGGAGGCATAAAGACAATTTCCCCAGAGAGACAATAAAGTATTGATTATTATTAATGCATGTGCATGAAATGCCACATTGATATTAACATCTCACATCATACAAGCTTAGTGGTACAGTGGCAAACTGAGTAGTTTGTGTGGGAGGAGATTGTATGTTCGCCCTGTGTGTGGGTGCCTTTTCGGCAGATTAGGATGTAGGATGAGAATTAAGTCGGCAGACTAGATTTCCTTATACTGTTCAAAAGCATTAAACTTAAGTGAAGCGCTTAAATTGACCGTATATGTGACTGAGTGTGCAATGTGTGGTTGGTTCCTGTCTTGTGCCAACCCAGCAGACATGGAATGTTCAGGAAACGTTCCCTAAAGGTTCCAACCTTTAGTGAATGTTCGAAAAAGGTTCCACAAAACACCTTGTGGAACTTTGAGAGAACCTTTAGGAAATTTTTCTTGAAGGTTCTACTAAGGTTAAGTTTTTGTATCCTTTTACAAAATTTCTGTGAATGTTCCCTTGAAGTTATTTTTCATAGAACCATAAAATAACCTTTAGGTTTTTAGGCTTAGGTTTCATAGAACCATAAAACAACCTTTGGGTTAAATGCAGAAGACACATTTTGTTGTGCACTGTGTGCTGTGATGTATCAACACTGACAGGATTTCTAAGATTTTTTTTTTTACTATTTGATTCACATATTTAACTTTCAACATAAGATAGCTATGCTAACCTGACAGGATTTCTGAGAGAATTCTATGTAATACCCCAAAACTCTAATTAACTAGGAGCAATGAGCTTCAACATGATGTTTTCTGCTCTTACATTTAGTCATACATGACCATTGAAAAATGTATTATGTTAATGTTATAATACTAGAAAAATTATAATCTCAAATTTCATAGAATGTTTAGAGTGAGATTACATCTGTTAGGGCTGGGGTACTTGAAATGTTCATTTTGGCTGCAGTGACCCCTTGGCCCCAACCATTTCTTTACAATGTTATTTTATTAACTCATTTTAAATGTATTTTGGTATCTATCATTATAAATATACAAATGTATAACACATATGTTGTATAATAAAAACATATTTGAACAACAATTTGAACATTAATTTCTGTGTCTGATATTTAGTTATGTAGTTCTGATAAATTGTTGTAAGTTGTTTTACATTTGTATATTTTTGGGATTATTTTGAATTTTTGGTCATTTTTGTAGGCTGGTTCGATGTTCTACTACTCCTCGTCAGGAACCGAGGAAAGAATCACTACAATATTGAATTGTTTGAGTCCAGGAGCAGTAATTTCATAATGCCAACTTTGGATATTTGAACTCCAAATACTTTACACAATATATGGTTGCTGTACTGGCAGCAGAGCAGGGCAGACCGTGAAAGAGACATTGCATATCGTGTAATTGCTGCGCTGTGAGGAAACCCAGTAAGATATAAAGAATAGTAAGAAAAACCTAGGCAATGCCACATTTTAATATACATTTTGTATAATTTACCGCAAACTTTAGAGAACGTCATATGGACCTTTGGAGAACGTTCCGCGAACAGTACAGTTTCTCAAAAACGAACCTTCCGGGAACGTTAAGAAAACTTTCCTGAATTACGTTAGCACAACGTTTCCACACCACTCAGCGAACATTCGTGGACAATTGTTTGCTGGGAATTGCAATTCCTATTATATAATATAATAAAATATAATGTATTATTAATTAATAATTATTATAATTAATTAAGGATGTTTTAGAATTTGCACAGATCATATTTAATGTGCACTTGGATGAGGCTTCTTTATTTCATACATGGTCCATGCTTTACAGGTAATAAATTACATGAACGTAAAATTAAAACATGTAGGTAACAATATGTGCTCAACAGCCTAGATAACGGATATGGTAATAGAAACACATAAAAACAATGTGATTGTTTATACAGTTTTACACTGGACTGCCCAGGGGCTTGAACTCCGAAATTCAGTCCCACTCTAGTGAAATAATGAACCACTCCTTGAAATTTTCTCAGATTTCGAGCTTCATTGGTTATGATTAAAAGCCAAAATATTATCATATGGCAACCAACGTTATTAACATAATGCATTACAGAGTGAACCCTATGCCATTGAATATAAAAGTATTAGTCTGCCCTAGGTATATCTTAGTTCTGAAATACCTTTTTAACACATACATTTGTACTTTGTTGACTTCAGTATAAAAATGCATGTCTACAACGTGAAAAGTTAAACTCTATTGTGAAATATAGTTAGGATTTTTAAGTAATCACATTTGCATTATGTGAAATATTACTTTTTTAATTTTATTATTTATAAAATTATATTATTTAATTGTTTAATGAAAATCAACATTATTAGGAAATAGAATTTAAAAATTATACGTAGAAAACAAACATGAAATAATATCTATTATGGAATTATTTAAAAATAAAATGACATCAATTATTGAAATAGTTATTTATCCATTTATAGATATTTTATTTATTTCATTTAGAGTTTTTCATTTTGAGTATTACGGCATTCCAAAGGCATTTTATTCAGTTTGGTCATCCTATAATGCACAAATAGTTTTTGAATTCTTCTACTCATTTTAATGTTCGGCAGACTAAGCATACGGAAGAGATTTACGTGCTTATTTAAATAAGTTGAGGGAAAGTGAGATCAGTCGAGAGGCATGCTGTATTATATTCCACACACACACTAACTATTTATATGTATATTAGTACCTGAACATACCCATGTACATATATATTTATAAACTTATACATCAACCTCAAAAAAGCAAATTCCTTGTATGTGTGAACGTACTTGGTAATAAACCCGATTCTGATTCTGATTCTGATGCGCATTATTGCGTGTGAATCCAGGTGTGAACTGTCGTATTTAGTGCTGCCTACTTCTGATGTGATCACCCAGGACTTACAGGCCCTATTCACACCTGGTATTAACATATCTTGTTTTACATATTTATTTACCTGCTCTCCCGGTGAATTGCACTGTTATTATGACTTGTCTTTCAGCTCCTATCTACCCTATTGTATTCTCACTTGTAAACTGACCTTGGGTTTGTGAAAGGTGCTAAATAAATGTATTATTATTAGGGCTGTCAAAATTAACGGGTTAACGTGGATTAATCCATCATCATGATTAATCTGATTAAAATTTTTAACGCAATTAACCCATCTGCAGCGCAGAATGACTCAA
>JAODKF010000002.1:16072149-16083873 GCA_026779585.1 Mormyrus proboscirostris | reverse complement strand
AGTTAAGCCAGAATGACCCCACTGCATTGACTAGTCATTTAATAATTTGGGAGCATTACATTTGGTTGGCTATATGGGATTTTGGCAAATCAGTTCTTTATAGCTGATGAGAAAGCTGGGGTTTCTACAGTTTCAGAAAAGTACACACACATGAAGAATATTCTAAAGGAAAACAAAAGTATAATGAGGTACCAAATGAAAAATGATATAATCATAGCACTGTTTAGTCCTACACCTAAGTGACAACTGCGGATTCAGCCGTCAAATTAATGCTGATCTACACTATGAATGAGTTTTCAGTCACAATGGTTTCACAAATAAATGTCACAGGTCTATTCCTAGACCTTACTCAGGAAGTGTATCTGATTAAACTCATCATTAGAATCAAAATTAGTATGACTTGCTCTAAATTTGAGATGCTGAACAGAGTCATGCAAAACATTTTAGGTAAAAGATAAAAATGCCATGCTTGTTAGCAGTACTCACAGCAAATCGCAACAAGAGGCAGGATTTGCCCACACCAGAATCACCAATCAAGAGCAACTTGAACAAGTAGTCACTGTAAGAACAGGAAAATTCATGAAAGATATATCATTTTTCCATACAAGAATAAATAATGCGCAAGCCAAGTTGAGTAAATAAAAGGTCAAGGTGATTGAACTATAATATATGTCATACCTGAACATCACTGTCCTGTATTCTGGAATCTTTTAGCAGTGGTGTACATTTTAACATGCATGTTCTGTAAACTTATAATAGACCTGGTATTGATGCCAGGTTGCATATATTGCGTTTCATCAGTAAATTACAAAATTATCACATAACCTAAATAGTTGATAACCACCTTCACATAAAACAAGAAGGTATCTTGTGACTCTGTTGCATTGTTTTTTACTGCATATGAAGCAGTTTAGGCAAGAAGGTACTGGATTTACAGAGATTTCCTACAGTGTCTCTCAGGGTCTCTAAACAGTAAAATGATGCAGAATGCAGGTATGTACCTTTGAATTGTGTACTGTGATGGTGTAACTACCTCTCATCCAGCTATGGAAATTACAATGATGTCATATGACCAGCAAATAACCCTTCAAATACCCTGTGTGTATCGCTCACCTCCCCCACAATGAAATCAAAATGCCATACCTTTCTAATAAGTAGCTAGCGATGCAATTTGTGTTATCCAAATAAATCAATTTAACTGATCTTAGTATTGATTTACTTATTGGTCTGTCAATTAATAGACATTAACGGGTATAATAATAATAAACAAATTAGCAGATTCGTCGAATTAACTACCTGTTACTGCTAAAATGACCACAACGGAACAATCCGGGTGCATGAGCTAACATTTTCAGCGATGTGGCTCCTTACAGCCACGGAGCTGGCCGGACAAACAGGCCGCTTCACACATGCAGGACACAGGATGCACGACATGACAGCGTGTGACAGCCGGTCCGGCTCTGCCGATACCCTCAGGCACGGCATACGCCACTCAAACCATGACTAAATAGCTTTTCTTTTGGTTCAGGGAATTCCCTGCTGTGTTCTCCCGTAGCTGCAACCTTCGCCAACTCGATGAAATCCACCCAGTGACCCTGGGTGCCTACCGCTGTACTCACTATTCAGGATTCATGGTCTGCCTGACGGTCGGATTTCGCGTCTCCTCCTTCCTGTTCTGTCAACGCTCCTCGGGAAACACACAATGCTGTGCACTTCGCTTCTTTGTATTCCCTGAAAAGGTGATACTTTGTTTGCGTTTGATACACGACTCAAAGTTAGCTCTTTTCCTGATGGTTTATAATCTTTTTTTCCGGTCACCGCTCCCGTTTGGTTCCAGACACAAGATGGCTGCGCAGGTGCGGCAGTGACGCTAAAGGACGTCGCCTTATGGCGGACATAGAAATCCTACACAAAATAGAGTGACAACCCTCAGACTGTAATTTAAAGCCCCCATAATGCACAAGACTGTTCCCAATATGTTAGAAAGGGGGCAAATATTTAGAAATACTTATGTGTGTGTGTGTGTGTGTGTGTGGGATGGATGGTTGTTTTGATGTTATGAGGACCATTTTCTTTTTCAGAAGTTCAGTTTTCTGAAACTAAATTGTGACTGCAATGAAAAAACTAAATATGCCGAAAGTCTTCCATTTTGTTTGGTTGCTTGCAGTTAGGAGCTGAGTAGGGGTTACGGTTGTCATTCTTGGGACTAGAGTTATGCCCATAGAAATGAATGGTTGGTTCCTTCACAATACTAAGCCATATAACAGTCCCCACTGAAAACCCTGCATTCTCACATAACAGAGAATCTAATCTCAGCATTAATATGATATTTGCAGTGCCTGTATTAGAATTTGTATTAGATGAGACTAAAAATTGAGAAATTAGTGCAAGTACTATTTCATCCAAAAAAGGATATCAAGACTGTTATCATTTACAAATAAAATTATGACATATCTGTGTAGCCCAGAAGAAAACAAAAACATAAGGTTCATGTGGCTAACTCATGCACATACAACGTAATAAGCCTAAAAATCAAAGGGATAGAAAAACGCTCAAAAATGAATAGGGTTCTAAGGAAATGGATGGAAAGCAGATGCATTGTAATAAACAGAGTGTAGTTTGTCTATTATTTATACAGTGACTCCGGTGGCACTACACTGAGGGGTGGACAAAATGACTTCTCAAGTGGGGCACCTCAAAAACAAACCCTCTCTTTTGGATGTGCAACATACAATTTATTATTTAATTAAATTGTACTTAAAATGTCCTATAGCTTTGTACATTTATGAAGTCCTTAAAGTAATGTGTTCTGTTGTTTGAAATGCATGTTTGAAATGCATGTTATCAGCTTGGTATTTTCCTTGTAACTTGCCTTTAAGTGTCCACCTACTGCTAGCCACCACGTTGCACTGCCCACCATGCTCACCACTCCGTTTACTATTCATACAATATTTTGCAGTAAAGAACAGAGCGATAAGCTTTATACAGCGTCCTCCACAATTATTGGCACCCCTTGTAAAGATTTGTAAAAAGGGTTAGAAAAAAATCCACCTTTTGGCAAAGCAGCTTCATCTCACACTGAAAGACCTAGAAAAATCCAACCTTTCATTGAAATAAATTTCTTGAAAGAAAAACAAATCCTTCATCAAGAAATAATTATTTTCAACTAAAACACAGTTTTACACTTTCCCTGCTCGGTAAACCTGTGGACAAAGGAACACGCTGTCTTCAGAGTGGGAAATAGTTGATGTGGGAAAGAGGATGTCTAGTTATATACAGGACATAATGCTTTCGAATTTATTTTGTCAAGTGTAGTCAACGAAATCAATGCAAGCAAAGAAATTATGAATGCCTTTAAGTAGGCTTACCAAAATGGTGGCTGACGGGTACCAGCAAGCCAGGCGGAACGCATCTCAGGCAGTTGCGGAAACAAAAACCCAGGTGTGGGAGGAGTTTAGTGAGGCCATGGAAAGTGACTTTCGGTCGGCCTCAAAAAGGTTCTAGCAAACCATCCGGAATATCAGCAGCTCCTGGTTCCTACTATTTATAGTGGGGAGGGAGTGCTGTTGACCTCACCTGGGGACATCACCCGGAGGTGGAAGGAATACTTTGAGGACCTCCTCAACCCTGCCTCAGATACATCTAACCGCACTGCCTTTGAAACATCTGAGGGCACAGAGCCAGAGGGGGCTGGAGTGAACTTGCCCATCACTGGGGCTGAGGTGGTCAGGGTGGTTAAAGAGCTACATGGTGGCCGGGCCCCAGGGGTGGATGAGATTCGCCCAGAGTACCTAAAGGCTCTGGATGTTGTGCACGGCCTGTAATGGGTGACACGCCTTCTCAACAGCGTGTGGAGGTCAGGGACAGTGCGGCTGAATTAGCAGACCAGGGTGGTGGTCCCCTTATTTAAGAAAGGGGACCAGAGGGTGTCTTCTAACTACTTGGAAAATGCTTACGACCGGGTTCCCCGGGGTGCTCTGTGGGGGGTGCTTCAGTTGTATGGGGTCCGGGTCCGCTCTTGTGGGCGATTCGGTCCCTGTATGAACGGAGCAGAAGCTTGGTCCACATTGCCGGTAAAAGTCGGACGTGTTCCCAGTGCACCTCCTGCTCCTGTCCTTCCGGTTCTGGACCTAGTTCCAGCTTCACCAGCTACCGCGACTTCGGGTCCTGTTCCCTCGGCGACCCCAATGATCTCTTTCGGAAGGAGTACTCCCCTGCCGTCGCCCCAGCAGGGTCGACCCAGGCCTAAGTCACGCCTTTCAGTATCCCTTAAAGGGAGGGAACACAGGCGCCGAGGCTGGGGTCCTCCCTTGCTGCCTCCTGGTTCGCCCTCACTCTCCCCTGCGGTAGTTCCAGGATTGGCTGCTGGTCCTCTGACTCCGTTGGGACTGTCTGCGGGTCCCCCTCCAAGGGCTTGTCGGTCACCTGCGGGGGCCCCACTGGGGGCTCGTCGTCTGCCGGTGGTCCCTCCTCAGACCCCTAGTCTACAGCCTCTGAGTTCCCCTGCCTCAGCTCCTCAGTCGGCTGCACCGGTCTCCTCACACTCTGTGAGGTCCCTGTCGGCTCCAGCCTCACGGTCGTCTGCAACCCCTCTCGCTACCACCTCTTGCCCACCGGGGTTCCCATGGGTTCCCCATCATTCGCTATCGCTAGGTTGTGCCCAGCTGTTTCCCGTTGATTTGGCTTGTTTCATGTATATTTAGTCCGCATTCAAGCTAGTTTCCCCAGGTCTGTCATTGATGTTGTTAACTGAGTGCTCCCCTGTCTATCTGCTCTCTCTAAATAAAAACCCAGTTATCCTAGGATTCCAGTCTCGTGGGTCCTGCCTTCCCGCACAGACACGGTCATAACAAATATACATATATAAATTATATAATTATGTTTGTTATGACCTGGATATATATATATATAGTAGATTCATGTAGATTATCTGTTGTCATGACTTGAACAGCTTGTCCTTTTTTTAATTGGCATAAGGCACATTTTATGAAAGTATTGTATGAAGGTGTCCTGCACACTTTTCCAACTTTAGGATTTTATAACAAGCCATTTGCGCTCTCTGCAGCTGGACAGACGTGTAGCCACCTGGACATTGTACCTCATTCACCAACCCCGGAACTGGGCAGAGCCGGAGGAAGGTACACGAATAGCTTAGTATGTGCTCTGCTCTAGTTCATCCCAAAGGTGATGGTTGAGGTCAGGGCTCTGTGCAGGCCAGTCATGTTCCTCCACACCAGGCTCGCTCAACCATGTCCTTATGGACCTCGCTTTGTGCACCCTTTGTGTAGTCATGTTGGAACAGGAAGGTGCCATCCCCAAATTGTTCCCACAAAGTTGGGAGCATGAAATTGTCCAAAATGGTTTAGAATGCTGCCGCATTAAGAGTTCCTTTCACTGGAGCTAAGGGGTCAAGCCCAACCCCTAAAAAACAACCCCACACAAATGTTTAATTTGGCATAATGCAGTCAGGCAAGTAACATTCTCCTGGCAACCACCAAACCCAGACTCATCCAGCTAAGCATGTAATATCACTCCAGAGAGCACATCTCTGTTGTTCTAGTGTCCAGTGGCGGCATCCTTTACACCACTGCATCTGACACTTTGTATTGCACTTGGTGATGTAAGGCTTGGATGCTGCTGCTCAGCCATGTAAATCCATTCCATGAAGTTCTCTGTGCACTGTTCTTGAATGAATCTGAATGTAGCTATTGACTCTGCAAACAGTTGGCAACTTCTGCACACTAGAACATAAGAATATAAGAACTATACAAACGAGAGGAGGCCATTCAACCCATCAAGCTCGCTTGAAGAGAACTTAACCAATAGCTCAGAGTTGTTAAAATCTTATCTAGCTCTGATTTAAAGGAACCCAAGAATTCAGGTTGCACTATGTTATCAGGAAGACTATTCCATACTCTGACTACACGCTGTGTAAAGAAGTGCTTCCTTAAATCCAGTTTGAAATGTTCTCCTGCTAATTTCCACCTATGGCCACGAGTTTGTCAAGCAAGCGAGGCCTACCTTCGTGGCTGAATTGCTGTTGTTCCAGATTGCTTCCATTTTGTTATAATACCACTAACAGTTGACTGTGGAAGGGAGGAAATTTCATGAATGGACTTATTGCACAGGTGGCATCCTATCACGGTACCTGACCTGAATTCACTGAGCTCTTGAGAGCGACCCATTCTTTCACAAATGTTTCTGGAAGTAGTCCGTATGCCTAGTGCTTGATTTTATACACCTGTGACTGGAAGTTATTGGAACACCTGAATTCAATTATTTGGATCGGTGTCCCAATACTTTTGGGATAATACACCAGTTTACTATTATTATAATTTATTCGCATTCACCTGCAAGCAGTCTTAATGTTTTTTATGAGTATCATCTGCTGTGTTACAGAGAAACTAACTAGCGTTTAACAAGAAACATGCGTGTAGTTAGAGTATGGAATAGTCTTCCTGCTAGTGTAGCGGAAGCTAAAACCCTGGGTTTTTTAAAATCAGAGCTAGATAAGACTCTGAGCTATTAGTTAAGTTCTCCCCAAACGAGCTTGATGGGCCGAATAGCCTCCTCTCATTTGTAAATTTCTTATGTTCTTATGCATATTTTTAAAAGAAGTAAAAAAACTGTGCAGTATCTGAATTTGCTTTATACTTAGTTTTAATTTACTGAGGCTGCAGTGTAATTGTGTGACAGAGCAATATAAACATATGCATTGCTGTTTTCTTAGTACATCATAGGAGAAGTTAACACCTGGGCCATTCAACCAACTGTTAAAACTGTCTTTATAATGGTATTCATAATACTGCACTCAATAACAATTGTACATTTATATGCAAATGTGTCTTGTCGTTTTGTTAGTCTTCAGTCAACTGAAGTACTCTAAGCATGAACATACGTCGTCTAATACATTTGGCTTCTGTTTACATATAGAGTTAAATTATATCCATCCTCAAATCAGTTTTAAAATCTCTCAGTACAGCAATTTATTATGAGACATTAGTATTATTCCTATTGTAAGAATTTGATTTCGGTGTCGTTTGCCTGTTCCAGGTCTATGCAGTCAGTTCTTATCCGGCATGTACATTAGATATCCTTCCTCATCCTCCACGGAAGGGCCACAAGCTCCCGGCGCAGGCAGGTAAAAGTTGCCAGTGGCCAGCTCCTCCTCACATTCTGGGTTCTTTTCATCAGAGTGACCCTGTCCTGCAGACTGCAGGCCCAGGTTGATGTAATGTGCCTCTTCGCTGGCCTCCAGGGGGGGCAGCTCTGACAGCAGCACTCGGAGCTCCTCCCCCAGCTGAGTGAAGCATGGCCTCTGTGTGGCGTCCCGCCTCCAGCAGCTCAGCATTACATCATAACTAGGGGGCAGATTGATTGGAGAAATATAGATAAAACGCGAAAAGATGTGCTCTCTACATCAGGGCTCGGCAAGCCTGATCCGATAGTAGAGGTATACAGCAGGTTTTCTATCCTACGTGATGAGTTACACTCTGACAGAGTGTGATTCATGAGATAAGGCAGGATGGAAAACTTGCTGGAGACTCGCATTTCAGGATCAGGGTTGCCTTCCTCTGCCTTACATACTTCAGAATCATTTTAACAGCTCCTGGTTCAATATGTTCGCATTCGAAGTGATGTACAGAGGATTCTGTGTCAATGCAAGATAATCCAAATCAGAGGGCAAAAACTTTGTCCATTTATGATTAATATTAAGAAGACAATACCAAAAGTGAGCACAGGTACCACGTGTGTAATCTGACTGTAGAAACTACGAACATACTATAGGTGTAAGGAAAAGAATAACAATTCAACTGATACATCCATATAAAGTTTCAGCTCCGTGCATCATTTCCATAATTTACAGGTAGCGAGCTCACAGCTTGGGGTCGCAGTCAGGAGGTTTGAGCCGTCGTCCAGATTCGAGCAGATCCAAGAGCTCATGGTTGTGGACTGCAGCATAAGGCATCTTCCCTCTAGTCACAATCTCCCACATGGTGACCCCAAAGGACCACTGTGACACAAGAGAGAGGGGGCACAGCAAAATTTAACGGTAACTCGAGCAAAAACTCGGAACACAACAAAACAAAACAGACCCGCTAAAACTTGTTCAGATCGAGATACATCTCTGATTGGCTGTCGCAAGGGCAAACTGACCTACTGCGATACTGATGGCTATGAATCACTCTCTCAGTCTTGCAGGACCTCTCCACCGAGTTCAACATGCAAAAGCTGTGTTCTGTATGATTTTTTTGTGTTTTATCTGCAGTACTTTTAGTGATACAGTAATCATGACCCCTAAGAAAGTTTATAGTGATAGCAGCAGACCAGAGAGGAAAGTAGTGAGAGTAACTGTAAACAAGAAGGAAGCGAGACCTGAAGGTGGTGCACATGTGTTTGCTCTTGCTTCGGTGATTGACATCGGCTATTTAATTCACATTTATCACTTTCGTATGTGCGCTTTTTCATGTGTGTATTAGTTTTATATTGATTGGTAATGCTTTTTATCTTTAGCCAGGTAGGTAGATAAGTTTAAATAGGCAATCATTTGGGAGTCTGGAACAGATTAAAGCCATTTACATTATTTCTTATGGGGATATGTGACTTGGACCAAATTTGGAGTGTAGTTTGTGTTTCAAGGTACCACTGTATATGTTTATGAGTCAATAATCCTGGGCAACAAATCCAGATTAGATTACAATACATAACAAATGTCATTTAGACAGTAGGAGGCCTACAGGGATCTTACCACATCACTCTTGCTAGTGAAGATGTTGTCTGCCAGGCTCTCTATGGCCATCCACTTGATTGGCATACGTATGGCCTCTTTCTGCCTATAATAAGTGCTGCTGCAGATTTTCTTAGACAGGCCAAAGTCAGCCACACACACTCTTAAGTCATCCCCCAGCCTGCATGTGGAGCACAGGAGCACAGCCTGCTTTATTGAAAGATCTAGATGTAGATGCCGACTTGCACCGCAGTTTTCAAATTAATAACTGTTATAGCATTGCATCGGCACTTAATATAAAAATAAATGAGAAACACATAGAACTTCTGATGTTATCACAATGGAATTTCCAACAGAGGATGAAATTATTTTTTTCATATGGGAAAGACATTCCAAACATGGAGAGAAATCTAATGAAAAATATGCTTAGGTGATTTGGAGTTATCAAATTGCTCATAGGTGTGGATGTGTGAGTGAATGGTGTGTGATTGTCCCTTGTGATTCGTTGGTGCCCCATGCTGGATTGTGCCCGTAGCCCCTGGGATAGACTTCAGACCCCCTGCAACCCTGAATAGGCAAGTGATTACAGGAACTTAAATTGGAATCCATCAATCCACCCAACCATTATCTGCAGCATATCCGGGTCAGGTAGTGGGGAAAGCAGTCTAAGCAGAGATGCCCAGACCTCCCTCTCCCCAGCCACCACCTCCAACTCCTCAGGGGCAATAGCAAGGTGTTCTCAGGTCAGTGAAAAGACATAATCTCTCCATTGTGTAACTAGTAATAGTTAGAGTCTTCCAGCTTCACTTTGTCTTAAGAAAGGTGTGTCAGTGGGATTCAGGAGGTCCTCAAAGTATTCCTTCCACCTCCTGATTATATCTCAGTTCTCCATCCCTGCTGCAAATAGTATGGGTAAAGCCCTGCTTGCAACTCCTGAGTCGCCTGATGGTTTTCCATAATCTCTTCGAGGCCGACCGAAAGTCCTTCTCTATGGCCTCACCAAACTCCTTCCACACCCGAGTTTTTGCTTCAGCAACTGCCAAAGCTACATTTTGCTTGTCCTGCCGGTATCTGTCAGCTGCTTCAAGAGCCTGACAAGCTAACCAAGCTCGCACCAACAACCTTATGGCCACAGCTCCGCACATCCATCTCAGCAGTTGTCCAGGCTCAATGTCTTCAGCCTCCCTCAGGCTGGTTCTGTTGGAGGTGTGAGTTGAAGATCTCCCAGACAGGGGCCTCTGTCAGACGCTCCCAGCAAACCCTCATTATGTGTTTGGGTCTACAATTAAATCCTGTTATAGTGGACTCGCTTATAACGGAATATCATCTATAATGGACGAGGTCCGCTGGTCCCGGCCGTGCGCCTTTAAGAACATGCAGAAAAAGCAGATATAGCGAACTGACATATAACGGAATTTCACTTATAACGGACAAACAATTTGGTCTCCGGGGCCACTTTTAGCTGTAGTTTTTTTCAGCTATAACAGACATGCAGGCTCCACCTACAAGGCGCGTGGCGTGCCGGTGATATCCAGTGCAGATGCATAGTCGGGATTATTAATAGTCACGCATCTGCTCAGGTAAAGTTGGATTACTACATGTACAATATAATAATCTATATGACAAGTGTGTCTGCTGGGGTGTGGCATGAGTAAATGGTGTCCTGTAGTTGTGTTCTGGGCATACAGCAACTCTGGATATAACAAACTTTGGATATAATGGACTGTTTTCCTAGGTCCCTTGAAGTCTGTTATAACGGGATTTTACTGTACTAGGTTTATCCTGCATTCTGTCCCACCATCTGGTCCAACTAACCACCAGGTGGTGAGCAGTTGACAGTTTAACTATTATATTCAACTGTCCAATGTGTCCAAAACAGATATGACGAGATGATTACTATAAATCATCAAATTCTGGCCTAGAGTGCTCTGATGCCAGGTACACTAATAAACACATTATTGTTTGAACGTCGTGTTTGTTAAGGACAGACTGTGTTTAGTATTGATGCGCTGGTCGACCCGTGACCCGTGGGTGCAGACATTTTTAAAATATCATGGGTGCTGGCGAACGGGCAGGAGGGTCAAAAAGTTACAAAGCGCATTTCATTATCGATCGAAACGTGTTGTAAAAGGGGTTCGAATTACCACGGGGATCTCCTAGTTCCACTCGCAATCACAATCAGGGAAATAAAAGGAAATAAAGCTATCCATAGACAAAGGGGGGGGCAGCATGTGGCTCAGTGGGCT
This sequence comes from Mormyrus proboscirostris, assembly GCA_026779585.1. NCBI lineage: Eukaryota > Metazoa > Chordata > Actinopteri > Osteoglossiformes > Mormyridae > Mormyrus > Mormyrus proboscirostris. Next base: position 16,072,899 of record JAODKF010000002.1, on the reverse strand, counting down.
AAGTCTGTGTGTTTGTAATCACCAGGTTGCAGGTTCAAACCCAGCCTCAGCATGTCTGTGGGTCCTTGAGCAAGACCCTTAACCCCCAGCTCTCTGGGCACCCCAACAGGTGGCAGCCCTTCACAGACAGCTTGCTCTACAAAGAGCAAGTTGAGGGAGGCATAAAAAAGAATTTCCCCACAGGGGCAATAAAGGGTTCAGTTATTATTATTATAATCTAATATTGTTCTCAGATCTGATGTTACATTAGATGTGACAGTTTTGACAACTAGTGTGTTTTGCATACATGCGCGCCTGTGTGTGTTTGTGTGTGTGCGAGAGAGATGTCTTTTGTGCAATTTTCCACAATCCTTCAATAAATAACAACGTAAAAATCGATCTTTCAGTTTCTTTGTTGTTGTTTGGCACACAGTTAATCTTGCATAAAATATCTTCAGTGTGAATCGAGCACAAATCTATGTCATCTTTGGGTTACAGTGTCACAAATGACACTTCATTGGTAGGTTCCATGGCAATACAGACTCACTGGTGGTTTTTTTTTTTCCCTCAGGTCAGGTTTTGGGTCATTATCCACGTGTATTTTTGCCGGTTGGGCGGGGCGGTTTGGATCTCCTGACTGGTCGGTTTGGGGCGGGTGTTAAAAAAAGCCGACCCGCACAATACTAGTGTTTAGCATAGATGTCCAATAACAGAGCACTGCTGGTTCAGTTTGGACAGGCTGCTCCTTCCAATAATACCTTTCACTGTCTT
>JAODKF010000002.1:16059314-16072049 GCA_026779585.1 Mormyrus proboscirostris | reverse complement strand
GTTCTGTGCACACATACAAACAACAGTCAGAGCCTGTCTCCCGACTTGAAAATGAAGAAAAGCAACCCTCTTGTTCACCTACATACTGACACTGAACCTGGGGACTATAAGTAGACCCACAGCTGCCCACACCAGCTCAGGCTCCTTTCCCACCTGAGAGGTTATATTCCATTTTCCTAGAGCCAGATTTTGTCGCCAACAATTGGTTTGCAGAGGCCCCTGTATTCAATAGAGATCTGGCCACCAGGTGCTCGTCTATAAGCTTCCCTCCCTAGATCTGGCTTTAAGGTGGGGTCCAGGTCTCCCCAGTCTGGGTGGGGTCACACAGTCCTTAATATCAATCATCAATCATCATAGGAGTCTATGTGACACACACTTAGTAATCCTCATGGGGGTGTTCTGAAGCACACTTTGCCTAGGCACTCACCTAGGACCAATTTGCTTTGGGACACCCTACCAGAGGCATTCATCATCATCATCATCATCATCATCAAACTATATATGAAGATATATAATCCAACCATCCATATTCTCAAACTGCTCATCCAATACAGGGTTGCAGGGGGTCCAGAGTCTATCCCAGATGCTATGGGTGCAAGGCAGGGAAGAAGTCTGGATGGGGCACCAACTCACTGCAAGACACTTACACACATAGGTATGTAATATTATTGCTGTCTAATTTTTTGTCTTGTTTTATTTAGTTGTTTTTGTTGTATTTTAATTTGTTGTATTGTTAATTTGTTTTTATATTGTTTTTTCATATCAGGGTTTTGACTTTTTTAGTACAATTCAGGGATCTGGTGGAAGCAATTGATAAAACTTGAAATGGGAGTAAAGGGGAAAAAGTTTTCTGGTCATACAGCACCACCTCCTGGACTCACATGCAATTGCGTGCAGCCAGGTCCCTGTGCAGGAAGCCGTAAGAACTAAGGTACTCCATCCCAGCAGCGATGTCAATCATGAAGCGCAGGAGACTCTGGTAGGGCACAAACTGAGACAGAAAAACATAACCTTCTCAGCCTGTTTAGGCTACAGCTCAGACTATACCACAGTCTGAAGGAAAAAAATTCCATGACAAAAGATGGCTAATTACGTAAAGGAAAGTAGCAAAACATAATTCCAGAAGTAAGCTCACACAGATGGCTTAAAAATCTTCCAACAGATAAATATCATGAAGACGTTTTATCCTTTTGTGAGCAGCATAATTCAGGGTTATTCAGATAATGACATCCCCCATGCAGACGACAGCAGAGGTCACTCTTTTGAGAGCACAAGCAGAATTTTTTGAATGGCTAATGTATTTTTTCCTCCATTGATAAAACAGCAAATAATACAACTTTCATGAAAAGCTGGTGTCTTGCCCTTTCAAGTTCTAAACACATAATTATGTAAATACTTTCTGCGGCTGATGGTAGCTGATATCATCACTGAGACTGCTGCTTTGAAGCGGCAGATACATGCGTGGGAGAGATATTTAAAGAAGTGGTCCCCATAAAGGCCACAAAGCCTCATAAGGTCCCCGTGGAGATGGTAGTGAGCATGGGGGGGCGTGTGCATGCATTTCTGTGCAGAAGAGGGAATGTCTACCATGGGAATGTCTCCATAGCGTGTGGCAATGAGGAAGCGTCGCAGGTCTCCGTGTTTCATAAAGGGAAGAATAACCATAGGCATGGGTACTGGGGAATCATCCTGTTGCTCCAGAGCAACCCCTGCAGGTAACACATGAGAACTGCAGCTGAAGTAAGAAAACAAGAACAGAACATGATTTACCAAAAAAAAAACCTTCATTGATTGCAAGCCAAATGTATTTGACCTTTGTTTCATATATCTCAACTGCAGAATCATTTCCTGTGGAAAAATAATGTATCCCAAACAGGCCAAACTGTTCAGTGATGAATATGGCCTAAAAGAGAATCATACCCAGTAGCCTGACCACATTAGTGTGCTTGAAGTTCTTCATGAGCTCAGCTTCATTCAAGAATGACTCTAGATCTTCTTTGCTATTAATACCAACTAGAAACAAAAGGGCAGAAGGATTCTTTGTTAAATGCTCCTGATGTTTGGTTTAGGTTTATTCCAGTCATGTTTCCATTTAGAATTTCACTGGTCTATGAATTATTATTCAGATAAATAGTTTTACTTTTATACATCCACTTTTGTATATCTGCTTATTCTATGCAGGGTCACAGGGATCCAGAGCCTATCCCAAAAGCTACAGTTGCAAGACACGGATTAACTTCCCTTTATATCCTAAATAAATGCAGACATTAAAAAGAACACGTACCTTTTGTTGTCTTTACTGCAACTTTCGTCTCAGGTTCCTGCTGTGGATAGAACAGACCCTCATATACTGACCCAAACTCTCCTGCAAATAGACCAGGACAAAACACAAAGATTCATACATATAAAATCTTAATGAAAGATCCCAGAGAAGAATGGCTAAACTAACAGCTTGGAACAACACTGGTGTGCAGAATACCTTCTCTGAACACACTTCTATGCTTGATGTGAATTGGGAGGCAATCGTGCTAACTCGCTGTCTGTGTATTACTGCCTGATTTATAAGAAGTCTGCATTTTGTCTATGATGATACAACAAGGAGAAAAATAGGCTCCTGGAATGTTTTGTCAATTTAAATACAGATGTTGATAATCTAATTTGTACTTTGCTTTTTCATCAGCAGGTACTAGGAAATTGCTGAGGACTGAGGACAAGATGGATAGAGTCAAATACAGGTCCATTCTTGAAGAAAACCTGGTTCAATTTGCTAGAGAACTGAGACTGTGGTGGAGGTTCACCTCCCTGCAGGACATTGACCCTAAGCACACATCCAGAGGTACACTAGGTGGCTTAAAGGAATCTGAATAAGGAATGTGAATGTCTTAGAATGGCCCATTCATAGCCCAGAGCACTATCCAGTCGAGAACCTCTGCCAAGACTTTAAAATTACTGCCCACAAACGGTCTCCATTGATCTGAGTCTGAGCTAGTTTGCCAAGAATGGGCAAAAATTGCAGTCTGTAGATGTGCAAAGCTGGTAGAGATATACCTCAAAAGACTTGCATGTAATAATTGCAGCGAAAGGTGGTTCCACCAAGTGTTAACTTACAGGTGGTGTTTACTTGGATATCCAATAGATGTGCTCTTTAGGTCTTAATTATGGTTGGTGTCACAATAAAGAAACATTTTGGGCCTTCAATGTGCTATGCATGTTGTGCTAATGAGATAGCAAAAAATCAAATAAAATCCATTTTCATTTAAGGCTGTGGAATGACAAAATGTGGGAAAGACTCAGAGGAGTGAATATTTATGCAAGGCACTATACTTTTTTCAATAAGTTCTATAAGTTAATCAGAAAATGCCGCTGAGTGTCTGCAGCAATAGGACTGAAGGAAATTAAGGGGTGACATGATCCAGGTATATAAGATTCTAACAGGTCTAGATGCTGTTTATCCAAATTGTTACTTCAAAATAAGTTCTAATTCAAAAACCCGTGCCCACAGTCAGAAACTAGTAGAGGAACACTTCAGTTTGGATCTGAGAAAGAACTTCTCACAGTGTGTAATTGGAGTATGGAATACCCTCCCCGACAGGGTAATGCAACCTAAGGCCTTAGATTCTTTCAAATCTGCAATTGACAAGATCCTGCCAACTTTAATGTATTAGGTTAAGTCCTTCCAGGCGAGCTTGATGGGCCGAATGGCCTCCTCTTGTTTGTAACTTTCTTAAATTCTTATGATGTCATTGTGTCTGCAGTTGCAATGGAATAACAATTGTAGGTCCCCTGACAAAATGACACCTTACGCCTTCTGGACTAGCATATATAGTAGTATTTTTCATGTTCAGGGACCTCTATAATGCGCCAGGCCCGCTGAATCTGCCAGGGTATCCTTGTCCTTGCGATGCCCCTGCTTACCAGTACCCAGCACCTTGCCCAGCACCAGGGTGCTACGGTCCACCAGCACCTCCCTGAGACCCCTCAGAATGCGCTCAGTTTGCTCATCCTGCAGCTGGACTGTGGCCCAATGAGGGCAGCAGGAACAGATCAGATGCAGGAGAGGAATGAGGAGAGAACAGAAGTGAGTGAGCAGTATAACGGAAAGAACAAATGCAGACAGGCTCAGGTGACCCAGAATATACAGATATATATAAAAAAAACAGAATGAATACAGCTAAATGGCAGGAAGAATACAGCCTCCCCCCGTTTCGACAAACCTATCATAAGGTGAAAATATCGTAAGACGAAAATATTGTTGAAAAATGCATTCTAATACAGTACACCTAACCTAACAAACATCACAGCCTAGCATATAGCCTACCTTAAACACACTTAGAACACTTACTTTGCCCACTTTTGGGCAAAAACATTAAGGTAAAGCTTAAGCTATATAAAAAGTGTTGAATAATTCATGTAAATGGAAAAACATTTACCCATTGCAAAGCTGAAATAACTGAAATACAAATCATTGTAACCCAGGGAAAGTCTATGCTAATAAAGCAATTTCAATTTAGAAACTGATTTTATGTTACAAAACAAGGCTTCCAAATGCATGCTGTGAACACATGCTTCACTTGTAAGAACAACACAAAAACATAAAAAAATAAGACTCACTGTTGGTTTCATGAGGTCCTTGTTGATTTTGTTCTTGCCGGCGGTACGTTATTCCTGTATGAAATGGCATCAGTTTCACCACCTGATCCTGATCTCTGTACATGACAGAGATAATAGCTCAGATAGACAAAGTGCAATGCTCATCCATTATACACAAAGAATAAACTGCTGGACAGGAGACATTTTTATTTTGATGTTATTTTGGTGTTTGGTGGTGATGTATTGTGTCAGTTAAAAAAGATCATAGATCTTGCAAAAGAATGTTAATGAAGTATTTATTGTAGCAGTCAAATGAAGTGATATAGATATGTATGCCTGAACAACAGCGGCAAAGGCAACACAAGTAACTTCCCCCCTACTGAAGAAAAATACATACGGGTTTCCCAGGCTATCCGAAAGTACAGTATTCCAATAAAATCTTCTGCCAAAATGGTACAAAGCTAAGAAGCAATTATGATTTGTTTATATGAGAAAAATTTCTGAGCGTTCCCAGACTGAACAAATAACCTACTAAATACTAGCAAATAACACATAAAGCCTAAAGTAATACTAATATACAGTAAAAGCAGGAATGATATGATAAATACACAGGCCATACAAAGTACAAACAATATATGTGCAGTGTAGTTACACTTACCAGAATCTATACAGTCACGTGTCACTTAACAACAGTCATACTATCTATGAACTCTGTCGTTAAGTGATTTCATCGTTGCGGGAACATCATGCAGTGTACTTACACAAACCTAGATGGTATTGTGTACTACACACGTAGGCTATATAGTCTAGCCTAAATAATGATATATGTACAGTATAGTAAATACAAAAACCAGTAACAGTAGTTGTTTATTGTTAAGTATTATGATTGTGTTTTTATACAACTGGCAGCGCAGTATGTTTATTTACACCAGCATGCACATACAAGCACGCTATGACGGCTACGGCATCAGTAAGCAATAATTTTTAGCTCCATCATAATCTTGTGCAACTACTACCATATATGTGGTCCATGGTCGATGGAAATGTCATGCAGTACATTATCAATGATGGGGGAAGACTCGAGCAAAAATCACCTGTGCATCTTGTGACGGCGACGTATGAGGCAAGCAGCTGAAGAAATGAGGGCTGTGAGCAAGAGGAATGTGAGGACCACAGCCCATAGGAGCCACGGGGAGGGGGGCTTATCCTCCAGCGGCTGAGGACCGGGAGTGTGTGTGACGTCTGCTTTCCCTATAACAAAAAAAAAAATCACCTGGTTCATTCTGTCCAGCAATAATAATGTTTGACTTGATGATCGCAGAAAATTCAGTCTTCTGAAGCTTTCCAATACACAGATATGGTTTGAAATAAAATCAATAACCATTTTACAAATTTTGGCTTTGAAAAAGAGATACAATATTGTGGCGTGAGGCAGACTCTGAGGCGTGCTGGGAGCAGCAAGGAAACACGAGGAGAGACAAATTCACACAAAGCTGCTCTTTAATTACAGCCCTTTAAAGAACCACAGACAAGCAACAACACAGCGAGATGCAAACACAGAAGCAAACGCAGGGAGGTTACAGAATAAATAGGAAGGTTCACACGTGGTAGGATAATTACACAATGGCTAAAACATGTGAGGAGCAGGTAAGGAAACACAGGTAAGGGTACACGCTACTATCGAGTGCACAGCACAATGTGTATCTACACTAAGAAATACAAACAGGGGCTATTTACAAGGCATACACGGCAGGGGTGAGAGGTCTAATATTTTATGTTAAATGTGGGGGGGTCCAAACAAATAATTATGAAGTGGGGGGGACACTTCCCCGTCAGATTTAATGGTGGCAAAGCCCATGATACATAGGGCTATATACACACACTCGCGAGTCCAGCCAGGGCACGCAGACTCTGCACTGATCCGTCTGTCGATCTCCCGTTCCATACTTCCCTCACTCGTGAACAAGACCCCAAGATACCTAAACTACTCCACTTGGGGAAGGACCCTCTCCCCAACCCGGAGAAAGCATTCCACCATTTTCCGGCTGAGGACCATGGTCTCGGATTTGGAGGTGCTGATTCTCATCCCAGCCACTTCACACTCAGCTACGAACTGCTCCAGTGAGAGCCGAAGGTCACGGTCCATAAAAACTATGAACAGAATCGGTGATAAAGGGCAGTCCTGACGGAGTCCAACCCTCACCGGAAACGAGTCTGACTTATTGCCGTCCATGCGGACCAGGCTCTGACACCGGACATACAAGGATCAAACAGCCCTTATAAGGAAGCCCGGCACCCCATATAACCAGAGCACCCCCCACAGGACTCCCCAAGGGATGCAATCGAATGCCTTCTCCAAGTCCATAAAAAACATGTAGATTGCTTGGGCAAACTCCCACGCACCCTCAACGACCCTGCCGAGCGTATAGAGCTGGTCCACTGTTCCACGGCCAGGACAAAAACCACACTGCTCCTCCTGAATCCGAGGTTCGACAATCCGATGGACCCTCCTCTCCAGAACCCCCGAATAGACCTTACAGGCAGGCTGAGGAGTGTGATCCCTCTATAGGTGGAGCTAGGGATGCATGGTATATCGTTTCATCATTGTCATCGTGATGTATGCACGTGTAATAGTCACATCACAGGACGTACAATGTTAAGTAACACAAATTAAATAAAGCGGTGTGGACAACGCTTTTGGTGTTTTTGCTAAACTAACAAATGTCACATTGTTCTTATTCTTAAACAATCCACAAAAGTCTGTCATATAATTTAAATTAATTTAAAGGTTTTTGGATACAAGGCCGACATGCAGCTTTGCAGCAGCAGCTAACAGAAATGTCGATCACAGAACGAACCACCAATCACAAACATTCTCGATCCCAGTGCTATTTTGTCACTCGTGTTAACCCCCATATGCGATAAGATTCCTTAGTTTAATGGTCATGCTCTGGGGTGCATTTCTCGAACAATGACGGAACTTAGCATTAATGATGCATCGTACTATGGTAGTTCAAACTAACCAACATCTGAACGACTGTTTCTCGAAACCGTCGTACCACAGTACTTTGAACCACGTTAGTTAGTTAGGACTTCCGTAGTTGGCACTATCTAACTTCGTATCTAACTGCTGTAGTGTCATTCTACTCTTCCATTATGTCAATGACAGCTGTCAGGGAATAAGGAGTACTTCATCAAAGGGTTGTACTCTTTACTAAGGCGACTGTTGTCCCTCTGAGGTTATGTGTGTAATGAAGAAACTGCACAACACCCAATGGTCTGCATAGGGCTACAAATACCCATATGTACACATACAAGGGATAATGATTTATTATTATTATTGGGTTTTATTATTTATTATTATTTTTTATTTTATTTTATTAATGTTTTTTTTCTCTCTGTTTTACTGTATATGGCGAAGTGTACCATATTGGCACAATGACCATAGGGTACACAACATCCTTTACCAAGCAATATACACTGACTGCATATGCCACTACAGGGGTGGGTAATCTTACCCAGAAGGGGCCGGTGTGTTTGCAGGTTTTTTGGGATAACCATTCGATCGGTCCTCTACGTTCTAACTCTGAGTTGCAGTGAAAAGCTGCATGCCTAACGGCCCTTTCTGAACAAAATTAGTCACCCCTGTGCTAATCAATACTTTGCGGTCTGAGATTTGTCCTTATTGCTCCCTAGACAGTTACCGTACTTATGACCAGAGATCCACACAACAATTACGTTTCAAACTACATTTTCAGACAACTTCACATTACATGTGATCGTAGAGCTAATTTATTCCTTATTAGGTATTACAGATTATTAAATTTCTTACTTACAGGGAGACTACACCCTTATTAAACAGCATTTTCCACCTTCACTGACGAATTTACATGGAACTATGCTTCTAACTACAGTTCGCGAGCTGTAGTTCGAACTACACTACTTAACAACAGTGTTTGTGAACGTTCGTTCAAACTATGGTTTCGAGAAATACCTGCGTCGTTTAACGATGCATCATACTACTTGAGTCCGCACTATCGTTACCTATGTAGTTTGAAATATGGTTTTGAGAAACACCTGCATCGTACTTACATAGTTCAAATGACGGAAGTTGCTAACGTAGGTACCAAGTTAGCAACGTAGTTAGCAACGATGGTTTTGAGAAACGCACCCCTAGTCGGCCAGTCCAGAGACTGCCCCCGATGTCCATGTGATGCTGCAGATGGCTTAAGGAACTCCACCCAAGAGATAGGGGAGTCCACCCCCAAGTCCCCAGACTCTGCTTCCTCATTGCAAGGCGTGTCGGTGGGGTTGAGGAGGTTTTCGAAATATTCCCTTCACCGACCCAAAATGTCCCAAGTTGAGGTCAGTAGTGCCCCATCCCCACGATGAACATTGTTGATGCTGCATCACGTTCCCTCCCTGAGACGCCAGATGGTGGAACAAAATCTCCTCGAAGCCTTCCGCAAGTAGTTTTACATGGCCTCACCAAACTACTCGCACAACTGTGTTTTTGCCTCGCCGGCTGCCGAAGCCGCATTCTGCTTAGCCAGCCGGTACCTGTCAGCTGCCTCTGGAATCCCACAGGCCAAAAAGGCCCGATACGACTTCAGCTTCATGGCATCCCTCACCACCTTTATCCCCCAGCGGGTTCTGGGATTACCCCGCCTCCCCCAAGACATGGAAGAAGTTCTGCTAGAGGCAGGAGTTGAAGCTTCTTCTGACAGGGGATTCCACCAGAAGTTCCCAGCAGACCCTCCCTATATTCTTGGGCCTGCCAGGCCTGGCCGGCTTCATCCCCCACCAGTGGTGCTAACCCACCACCAGGTAGTGATCAGTTGACAACTCCGCCCCTCTCTTCACACGAGTGTCCAAGACAGAAGACTGCAAGTCAGATGACATGACTACAAAGTCGATTATTGAACTGCGGCCTATGGTGCCCTGGTGCCAAGCGCACATATGAACACTCTTATGCTTGATCATGGTTATGGACAATCTGTGATGAGCACAGAAGTCCAATAAGAAAACACTGCTCGGGTTCAAATCAGGGGGGGGCATTCCTCCCAATCACACCACTCCAGGTCTCACTGTCATTGCCCACGTGAGCATTGAAGTCCCCCAGCAGAACAAGAGAATCCCCAGGAGGAGCGCTCTCCAACACCCCTTCCAAGGACTCCAAAAAGGGTGGGTATTCTGAAATGCCACTTGGCGCATAAGCGCAAGGTGAGGGGGACTTTATTCATAATTGGTCACACAGGGACAATTATTTAAAGACTAAAATTGGTACCTATTTTCCAAAAAAAGTCATAGACTTCACTAAGGGTTTTTTGTAATCAATCGTGTCATTTCCTCAAAACAAGTTCCTGTGGAAAGTCCAGCAAATGTCACTTTTGTGCAAGTCCTGAATATGAAATCTGATGCCTGGCATCGTCAGTGTTTCCATGACCAGCAGCACTGACGAAAGGTGAAAGGAACTTACAGATTATTTTAACAAAAAATGTTACTCACATCTGTCGATTGTTATGGACTTGGAGGCACCTTGTAGCTGGAAGTTCACATTGATAGCATTCATCGCCTGGACAGCCAGCCGGTAGTCATGGTGCAGCTGCACGCCTGTGATGTTGACGGCCGTGTCATGGAGCCGCTGGGAATGTGGGGACAAACGCACAGCGCCCCCGCAGGCCTCCCAATGGCCCTGCGACTCCCCTTCCCTCTCCCAGCACTCTACGCTGTACCAAACCTCCACTCGGCCACCCTGGTCTGCTGGTGGGCCCCAGCAAAGCCCAAGGGTAGTGCCATTCAGGTGACAGACTCTGAGGTTGGTGGGGGCTGAGGGGGGTTCTGTAAGAACAGAGTGGCAGAGACCAAAAAACTACTTTAGGACATTTATTACTTAGCAGTTGCTTTATATTATTATAATTCTTATACAGTAAACCTTGTTCAGGAGAACAACCGCAGGATATGAACTGGTAACTCTTGTGGACAGGCTCCCTAGGAGAGTGGCAGCTGTTATATAGGGGGGTCCAACTCCATATTGATGCCTATGGACTTAGAATGGGAAGCCATACAATTTCCTGTACTGTAGGTGTAATGGCTAGCTGTCCCAATGCTTTTGTCCATGTGGTGTATGAAGAGCAGCACTCTGAGAAGTGCTCTTACTCGTGCAGCCCGTGTCAGCGGGGTCACTGGCCACATGGAAGTAGCCGTCCAGGCAGCTGCACTTCTCCGCTGCTGCTCGCACCGCTATGCTGTTGGGCGGGCAAGGGAGGCATTCTGCATTCCCATTCTCTGGTTTATAGCGTCCTGCTGTACATGCTGCATCAAGAATGAAACATTTAAGGACCCACAGAAGGCACCAAGATGGAGAATTATGGATAACTGACTTAACAGGGATGAGTGTAACTGGTGTGCATGTATGCATTTGCCATATAAAAACTATATGCATGTCAATTACTTATCGTAGCACTGCAAATTAAAGTGTATTTTAACCTTTTGAGTACTTCTTTCACAGTATATAAGTTAAAATGCAGTAATTTCTTGTCATAATGCATTTGCACTGTTGCAACAAGAAGTTGCTGTGCGTTTCGCTTTGTATAGCAAATGCATACTTGCATAATAGTTATGTGCACCCCTGTATATATGGTATATATGGTATATATGGTATTCTTATGCTAAAAACAAATACAAGTTAGCAATGTGAGAAAATGTGCCATGCTACCTTCACAGGACTCTCCTGATTGCTGGTGGCCCACAGCACAGATACAGTGTCCATGGAGGGCCCCCCACTGCCCGTCAGCTTGGCATTGCCTCTGGGGGGGTAATGTCTCCACAGAACCCTGGATACAGGCCCCTGTCACCATCCCAGATGCTCCAGCCACTGCTGCAAAGTCCACACGGGCTTCAACAAAACCGGGACACTTCATAAAGTACACCTGGACTGAGCCAAGGAAGAGACAGGGACCAGAGTAGGAAAAGCCCAGGTGAAAGCCAATCTGGGACACCGGACCGAGATTCAGGCCCACCCTCTGCATAATCTTCTGCTGTATGTCTTTTATTGTCTCATCTTCTTGGAAGGGCTGGGCAACACGGAGGTTGAGAATTTGTGTTGAATATTCTCTGTTCTTGAAATTGTGCAAGGGGGTGTCAGACTGCACAAGGTGGATATTCAACGGACTGAGTGAGGAGGGACTTTCAACCTCCTGAGCAAACAGCAGGTCAATGAAAAGGTGTCGAGCATCTCTTCTGGAAATCCATGTGGTCCAGAGTATTTTCTGCGTGGTTTTGTATTCCGATTTGCAGGCTTGATAGACGGGATAACTAGTGTGATGTCCAAATTGTAATTTAACCTCATTCCACTGTAATTAAAAAAATCAAAGAAAATCTTAAATAAAAACAAATATAACAACAACTACCCTTTAAAACTCACTTTATTTGACTGTTTATAAATTGGCACATTATTATGCTGGATATAGGCAATCTGATTCATGACTCATTTAGAAAATAAGTGCACCTTGTGGCTTGTGAATCAATAACTTCCTAAGTGGTAATCATTTCAAACTGAATTAAAGGTGATGGATGGATGGATGGATGGATGGATGGATGGGCTATTTATTTATAATGAGTAGCATTACAGTGAGGAGCTAGCTGTGCTTTGTATATAGTTAATAAAAACTGAAATTAAAGAGGCCTCATGGGAATACTCACTGACGTAAGAGGTGAAGATAACCATTTAAGTTCCACCTGCTCAATGGTATTCAACAGTTCTTCTGTTCAAGAAGGGGGAAGAAATTATCAGAAATTCAATTGCCAATGCACAGAATATGGTTTCCAGTCACTGCAAAAGTAAAAACTCTGACATTTCAACAGAACTCCATATGGCTAACAATCGACAGACTGTTGTGATAATTCGTATATGTTCCTCCAATGTGGATATATCCGTGGATCTTAAAATTAGATACTAGAAAAATAAACAGTACGTGAAACATACAAACAAGACCAATTCAATTTATACAGATTTTTCAGAAAAGGTATTGCCAGCAGGGGGTGCATTCTCCCATCAAACATTTAATTCTGTCCTTTTCAGTTGAGTGCATTTAAACATTTAAACTCCCCTGGCAGCGCACAGGAAACATTCACACAATTCAG
>JAODKF010000002.1:16042637-16056781 GCA_026779585.1 Mormyrus proboscirostris | reverse complement strand
TTAGCTGCCCCCTGCTGTGTCACGAAAGTCACATATGGGTTAAATGCAGAGGACACATTTCGTTGTTGCGCACTGTGGTGTGTTAACAATGACCACTGATCACCAAATTCTAATTCACAGAAGGAAGCTGGACCTGACGGCATCTCAGGACACATGCTGAAGGACTGCGCAGATAAACTGGCCGGGGTCTTCACCAGGATATTCGACCAGTCTCTGTCCCATGCCACCATGAAGTCCTCCGTCATAGTGCCTCTGTCCAAAAAACAGGCCATCACCAGTCTTAATAACTACAGGCCAGTAGCACTGACCCCTGTGGTGATGAAGTGCTTTGAGAAACTCATCAGGAACCACATCATGTCTGTCGTTCTTCCCATGATCCGTACCAGTTTGCCTACAAAGCAAATACGTCCATGGAGGACACTGTGGCCACTGCTCTCCATGTTGTTCTGTCCTACCTGGAGCAGCTGAGGAGCTACACACAGCTGCTCTTCATAGACTTCAGCTCTGCTTTTAATACCATCCTCCCTCACAGACTGGTGACCAAACTGTTGGACATAGGCCTTCCATACTGAACCTGCCTTTGGATCAAAGACTTCCTGAGTGACCGCACACAGAGGATTAGTGGGCCCCCACTTCTCCACACTCATTAGCCTCAGCACTGGTTGCTGTGTGCTGAGCCCCCTGGTCTACACCCACTACTGCATTCCCGCTCACCACAGTAACACCATTGTTAAATTCGCTGACGACGTCATGGCAGTAGGGCTCGTCTCTGAGGGGGATGAGTCCACTTACAGGGCTGACAGCATGGTGTTGGAACAACAACAACTTGCACCTCAACACAACCAAGACCAAGGAGCTTGGAAGGAGGAAAACCACATCCAGCCACTCATCATCAATGGGGACTGTGTGGAGAAGGTCTCGGAATTCCGCTTCTTGGGAGTCACCATTAAGAAGGAGCTGACCTGGGGAACACACACCGCTGAACTAGTGAAGAAGGCCCAAAGGAGACTCTACTTCCTGAGAGTTCCCAGGACAAACAACATCCCTGAGAAACTGGTTGTGCCCTTCTACCACTGCACAGTAGAGAGCATCCTGGCCTAATGTCTCCATGCATCATTCTCCAGCTGCACAGTAGCATAGCGAAAAAAGCGCCACAGGGTCATACAGGTCACCCAATGGATAGTCAGATGTCCTCTCCCCTCACTTGAAGAACTGCAGTTCTCACTGTGTCAGAAACATCAAGAAAATTCTTCAGGACCCATTACACCCTGGACATGTACTGTTTGAATGCCTGCCTTCAGGCAGATGTTTCAGAATAAAATACAGTTTCTATCCCTCAACCATCACCATACTGAATGCTGCTAAGCTGACAATCTGAGCAAGTGCACCATCATGTTTACAACTCAATAGGACAATACGCTCCTGTTCTCCATCTATTCAGCGATATGGCATCCCAGGGTTTTAGCTTGTGCTATACTAAAAGGAATACTATTCCATACTCTAACGACACGCTGTGTAAAGAAGTGCTTTCTCAAATTCATTATAAAATGTTCTCCCGCTAATTTCTACTTATGGCCATGAGTTCTAGTATTCAAACTAATATTGAAGTAGCCTTTTGGCTGAACAGCATCCAGATCAGTTAGAATCTTATATACCTGGATCATGACCCCCCCTTAATCTCTTATGCTCAAGGCCAAACAGATATAAGACATGTCATAAGACATTCCTCTAAGACCAGGAATCATTCTGGCAGCCATACAGTACAGTATGTTGCACTCTTTCCAAGGCAGCAATGTTCTTAAGGTATGGTGACCAAACCTGCACACAATAATCTAGGTGGGGTCTTACTAAGGAATTATATAAATGTAGCATCACCTCCCATGACTTAAATTCCACACACTGAGAGATGTAACCCAACATCCTATTGACCTTTTTTATTGCTTCCCCACACTGACGAGAATGGGACATGGAAGCATCAACATACACACTGAGGTCTTTCACATAATCAGCTCCCTTTATTTCAGTGGAACCCATGAAATATCTGTACTTTATATTTCTGCTCCCTGCATGAATTAACTTACATTTATCTTTTAAATTTTAAATTTCATCTGCCAAGTACCAGCCCAGTCGCTAATTATATCAAGATCCCATTGTAGCCTCTGTGCTGCTAGATCAGAGTTTACTGTATTGGTGTCAATATCATCAATGTAAATTAGGAACCATAGTGGTCCTAAAATTGAACTATGCAGTACCATAGTTGTGCCTCTAATAATTACTCGCTGCTTCCTGTCTGTTAACTAGTTTTCGATCCAATGAATCTCTCATGTTGTTTACAATCAGACTGGAGCAATATAGGTTTCTGTTACAAAGCTTTGCTCATACTATTCCCCCATTTGGCCATCAAAATACTGCTTGTGATAACACGATTAAAGAAATAATATCACAATGTGGCTTTAAAATTAACACTATTAACTTCTCATTTATTAGCCACAGGCCTGTCAGGATGTCCATGCCAACACCTGCTAATATGAAAAGCAGCCCACAAGCATCAGGACTGGACCTTGGAGCAATTGTAGGTCACCTGATCTAACGAATCCTGCGTTCTGTTGCATCATGATGATGGCTGGGTACATGTTGAGCTTCTGTGGGATACGTTGGGCTGAGTTCTGGCTGCCCAGCACCGTTTTGGTGGTTCATGGACTTTCCCTCCTCACCAAGGCCAGCTGTCAGCACCTCACAAGCTTTGCATACACTCCTGCTGAGCAATAAAAACAATAATAATGGGCCAAAACTTTGTTGTGCAGTTTGTGTTTGGCCCAGTTTTTGTGCTCAGGACTGTATGTAATATTATCGTCTGCAGTCAAGTCATGATTTCTTTAATTTGTGCTAATCAAAATCACTTTTTCATCACTACCTGAAAAAATTCAGTGTTATGCTCCATCCCGAACATAGGTTTACCAGTCTATGTTCGGGTTGCCGGTTCAGTCTTGGTCTTTAAATCTTGACTGAAGACCCATTACTTCAGTTTAGCTTATACCCGCGACCTACCACACCATAACTATGGCTGTTGGTGCTGCTTTACATGTCTTTTTATCTACTATGCTTGTCCATTTTTGTGTTAAAGCATGTTCTGACCATCCATGCTCTCTGCCTTCCCATATGTCCGGGTGGTGCCCGGGGTGAGCACCATCTGACCTGGAGTCCTGGTTCAGTGCCATACTGTAGAGGGGTGACATCACAAATGGAACCTATGAACTGTATCATCATGGGCGCAGCATTTATGGCCATCCAACACAGGCCAGCGTGGAGAAAAGACTTATTGATGGACTTTGTCTTCAGTCTTAATCACAGCTTATACTGTACCAATATCTTTTCTGTGTTCAGTAATGTTAGTATGCCCAGGGGGGTTGGGTAGCCAGGTGACTTTGGACCCCCAGAGGTTTTTTTTCTCCTTACTGGGGATTTTTTTGGTTCCTCTCCTCTGTTGTCTTCTGGCTTTCTTTATTTAACTTCTTTCCTTCCTTTTCCCTGTTCTGTACTTCTCTTTTATGATGTTTTATATATCACAACACATACATGTAAAGCGCTTTGGGACAACTCTTATAAAAGGCACTATATAAAAATGAATTGAATTGAACTGAATATGACATCGACTGAACTTCAGCTTAGGACTTGCATAATTACATACTTTGTTGTAATATAATGACACCACCTGACAACATATAGCAAGAAGAAGCTACAAAAGTCAGTGTTCCAAATGGGCCTCAACTCAAAGGTTAATCAAGTCTGGGTTGGTCAAATTCACTTTCTGTAATTCCCCTCAGGTTTATCCTGCTCCTGTCCAGGGGCCTGAACTACAAAGGAAGTTTGGTAAAATGAATATAATTGCTCAAACTAGAATGTGTTCTGTAATTTCCTTCCTACTGAGTCATTCTTGCAGGAAATGTTGAGCATGTACATATCACAATTACACCATCATCCTTTTACTTTACTTTTTGTTTATTTAGCATACACTTTTTTCCAAAGCAATTTAAAATTAGGCAAATGACCCATTTATTAAATAATTCTTGTTTTTAACCACCACACCCATAAATCCATGGTACTTTAGCCAAGATTTTTAGTATGGAGTGTCATGTCAACTTTCATTTTACTGTGATTTTACGGAGCCCCTAAAGGGACATAGGTGATTAATATATTTTTTTACCGTATCTGGTGCACACCAGATACTAAGTGGTGCTCACCAGATACTAAAGTATTTGGTGGGCACCAGTTAGAATCTAGTGTGTACCAGACATCATAAAAAAATAATTAAATCATCTTTAGGGCATAGTGTGGCAAAGCGGGCTAAGCCTGTGTGCCCGTAATCACAAGGTCACCAGTTCAAACCCAGCCTCAGCATGTCTGCGGCTTCTTGAGCAAGGCCCTTAACCCCCTGGGTGCTGCTATGGGTGGCAGCCCTTTGTGGACAGCTTACTCTACAAAGAGCAAGTTGAGGGAGGCGTAAAGACAATTTCCCCAAGGGGATTAATAAAGTATCTATTAATTGTAGCACCAATTTTGAAAAAGTCTCTCATTCCATGAGACACATTTTTTTAATTCTGTGGATCTAGTGAGTTTTGGAAATTTATCCAAAGATAAGTCAGATTACAGGAGGGCATTGAGAGTTTTGGTTCCCAATACTGCAACGTATGGTGAAGAAACCTGACATTAGGTCACTGCCAGTCGCATCTCAAAATCGACAAAAATTGGACTGTTTTGGAAGTTTGCTCATCAGTTTCTTTAGCTATGTTATAAAAGCCAGCATATGCACTGTTCTGACAGGATTACATTTAACTGGGGATGTATTGTAATTGAAAAAATTACCAAAGAGGTTTATCATTTTAATACAGACCAAATCTTCCATATCTGTTATTATTATAGCTTCTTGAGTAAAATTCTGGAGTAAATTACATTGTGTATTTCAGTGAACACAGAACTCTTTTGATAAAAGTAATCCAGTTCAAAGTATCATCTTGGTTATAAGATCATATCTATAAACGCAAGCCTCTTTATTGTATGGTGGAAATAGCATTTATCTGCTAAAAACGGAGCTCGAATGGTTACTGGAAAGTTTTCCTCCTTCACATCTGACAACTTACTTTAATTAATAGCCTCTGCACTGCTGCATGGTTTTTAGTAGGTACAGAACAGTACAACTAGGAATGCAACGATTAAGCGATTTCACTGTTAACCGCGCTTTAATTCGTCACGGTTAATTAATCGAAAAGGCTTCTCAACACCGCGTTTCTGTTGCACGGAACGAAACTGCTGCAGCTAATCAAAGGTATGCCAACTGTGCGCTAGTTTAAAGTTCCGAGCTCATAAGAGAACAAGGCTAATACGCACGCGCACTTGATTAACTATGGCTGAGGCATCTTTGGATACAAAAATATAGTAATATACTGTAACAACAAAAGTGCCTTTCACTAAATTTGTTCACTTTAAAAGGGAAATACTTAGCTAATATGTGGCTAAGATTTAATTTAGACAAATACTATTTTTTATTCTTATTTTTATTTATTTATTTATTTATTTATTTATTCATTATTCTGTTATTTATTTTCAGTGTAAAATTATTACTTATGTTTAAATCAAAAACGTTTTTTCACTTATTTTTAAGTCCAAAGGGAGAAATGTGAACAAGTGTTTGTTTTTTATTATTATTTTGTCCTGTATTATTTGGTTATTGAGCAGCAATAAATAACACTTAAAATATAAGGAGTTTTCATGTGACTAATAGTGTTTTGAAATTAATGAATGCATAATAATCGTGATAACCGTGAAACCGTGATTATTCCTCAGACTATAATCATACAACCAAAATCTATAATCGTTGCATCCCTAAGTACAACACTACTGAGTACACCAAATTGGAAGCTGCTGAATGGTTGGGAGGAAAATAAAATTCAGTTTTTATTGTGTTTGATTAGAATCTTAAAGGGATAGTTCCCCCAAAATGAAAATTCTGTTGTCATTTGCTTTCTAGATGAAATAACCCATCTACCCAGATGGACCAGATGATACAAAACAACTTTTCCAAACAGGGGGTTAGCATCTAAAAATCAATATTAATCAGCAGAGTAAGTTTGGATGGCAGATGGTGGTGTTCACAAGATGGCGGCTGTGGGCTTCATTTTTGCTCCCGGCTGCCTCCTCCTGACAGTTCCAATTTTGCATCTTGTGTATTTACAGTTATAATTTTGAATCTAACCAAGTGTTCATTGTTAGGTGTAGATTTTCATCCACATAATGTTTGTGAAATATTAATAAAATCAATCAATGATTCAATAGAGTAAGTAGAGTAAATATTGACAAATAGATTGATCCTGTGTATTAGAGGATAAGCCTTTAATTATCTCATCCTTCTCTTTGTGTCACTAAGCGCTGTTGCTTCAGTCTTGGTGTGATTTATCTCAAAATTTGCAGAACTCCAGGACTTCACCGATACAATGTCCTATGCAAAGTTTGGAAAAGATTGGTTTAGTCATTTTTGAGCTATCATGCTGACAAATGTACTGTTTGAGTTTGAAAAAATCTGTCAAATGGTTTCTGAATTATTGCTTTAAACACTAAAGCATCTGCAGCAGTGGACCAGTGCTAAAACCATATGTATTCAAAAAAGTCCGGGGAATACAATAATTGTTGTCTGTTTTAGGTAATAGTAAAGTTTTTTCTTAAATAAATTCTGTTTGTTGTGTTGCAACACTTTCTGGCAATTCAGAGCCTGTCACATTTTTTGATTTTTTTTTGCTGTTTTATCCAAAAACCATTTAAATTTATTTGTTTTCTCACCAATCCATACGTAGTTCTCCACCAGGGTTTGGGGGTTTTCTGCGATTCTTCTCTGCAGATCCTCAAGCACTGTCAGCTTGGATGTAGATTGTCAATGGGCAGCTAGTTTCAGGTCTCTCTGGAGATGTTTGATTGGGTTCAAGTCCAGGCTCTGGCTGGGCCACTCAAGGACATTCCCTAGTCATTTACCCACTCCTGCATTGTCACTGTTTTTTGTCTAGGGTCATTGTCCTTTTGGAAAGTCAAACCTCCACCTGGTCAGTATAGTGCACACAGTACCAGTCAAAAGTTTGGACATACCTACCTAGAATGGTTTATTTGTACTATTCTTTACATTTTAGAATAATTATAAAAATATCAAAAAATAATTTTTTGGGGTGGGGAGCAGCTCTGTGAGTTGGGACTTGGAAAGTTGCTAGTTCAAATCCTGTGGTTGGCAGAGTGATCTCTAGCCTAGAGCAAGGCCCTCAAATCCATTAGACCCTACTTTCTCCTCTACGCCAGTTTTGTG
The DNA here is from genome assembly GCA_026779585.1 of Mormyrus proboscirostris. Classification (NCBI taxonomy): domain Eukaryota; kingdom Metazoa; phylum Chordata; class Actinopteri; order Osteoglossiformes; family Mormyridae; genus Mormyrus; species Mormyrus proboscirostris. The sequence continues at coordinate 16,049,439 of JAODKF010000002.1, read as the reverse complement.
AGGTGGCCTCCTGGGATGCTTTCCCAGCTGTCCAGAAGAAGGTCTATGCTAAGCATTCATTGGCTGCTTTTCCTGCACTATCAGGTAAAACTCCTTCAAAACCATTTCCACTGTGAAGGTAGCCAAGTCAAGTAATGGGACATGCTATTATTCTATTTGTAGGTGGCTTGGTGTGTCCTAACTTTTCACTGGTACTGTAGCATACTGCTGTATTATGTGGGTGTGAATATGAGCACTTACTCAAAGCGGAGCAACCTATTTTGCTGATTTCACAGAATGGCAAAGCTGTTACAGAGTAGCAGTGAAACACAAGCTCTTTTGTTCTAATATTATTTCCCAAAGTAGAGTCTCAGGTTCATTATTTAAAAATGAAATTCTCAGTAGCACCATGTAGACTTCATATATATATATATATATATATACACACTTATTGTCCAAAATAATTTTATTCTTCTAACACACATTTTACAAAGAGTGCAAACACGTTAAAGATAAATGATAAATGAAGTCTTCTAAGGGTTGGGGTACACAGCTGTGGGATTTGATTAAAAATCTAAATGTAAATGAAAAGCTACTATTCACTTTTAGTTTAATCCATAATCATCAACACAGGGAAAATCCCAAGCCAATGAAACTGCATGAGCAGCCGCAAGAGCAGTAATAGCAAGGATACAGGGAGAGGGACGTCCATTAGGAAACATTCAGCCCAGTTCACTCACCCACAGTGTGACAGTCATTCACGTACCAGTAGAGTTTAACCTTTCAACACCTTTTTTTGATGACACCGTAAGTCAAACAGCCCATTTAATTTTTCACTTAATTTTGGACAGTGAAGTAGCTGAAGCTGTTATGTGTTTTATTGGAGGTTTCTATTTATATGAGAACTGCTGAATTTAGTACCGATTTGGTTTCAGTTTAAAGTGCTAGGGTACCCTTGTAAAATAAATGAGAGCGGGATGAAATTATAAAACATATGACATGTGACATACACAATTTTGTTTTGTGATGTTGTTATAGGTTTTAGTGATTTGACTAAGGCACCTCAGTCTACCACGCATCCCCTTCCCAGAAGACTGTTTGTGTGTGTAGCAGTATCCCATAAAGCATACTTCAGGGAGAAATGGCAAATTTGGTCATGTCTAGCCTGCTTGCTTATAATAGACACAGTACGCTTGGCAGTCTCAGTTTTCCCATTAAGAATAGATAAATGGGCATTCATTGATTAAGGAGGTAACCTGCAAACAAACATAAATCTGAATGTTCTTTGCTATCATTCAATCGCTATATTTCATCTTTTCATCACAATATTCAAAAACATACTCCAGCATATATTGCCCTCCAAAACGTTCATATGACATTGATGTTCTACACTATACTTTCCTTGAACAGTATTTTAACTAGTCCTGAGACAGAGCCCTGATTGCTCATCCCAAAAGCCCTTTATGCTGCTACCTGACAATCCAGCAGAAGCAAAATGAGCCCATTTACCAAACAAAACATGTGTTTAACACGTTCCATGACAAGTAAATGGAGAATGTAATACAGGTTCTCTTGCATTAAAAGAAATCAGGTATTAATAATAAACAACAATTATTTTTAAAATGAAAATTATGGTTTTATATGAAAAGCAGGCAGAAATGAACAGGCACACGATAGTTATGAAATAAAGAACACTCAAAAATGTGTCAACAAGAAATCCATTCTGTCCTCAGCTCAAAAGCGTCTTGGTATGAATATTATATTCTGAAAGACACCAGCTCCAATAGTGATGGCTGAGAGGTGCAGCTGCACAGTAGACACCGCAGTGCCCTCTCACCGCAGTGCACAGTGCTCTTCGCAGCTGCCCTCTCACTGCAGTGCACACTTCTCTTTGCGACTGTACTTCCTGCGTCTCTGTTCCAGGCCTTGTTCTAGTCTCTCGTCCTCCTCCAGTGCCCTGTGGGCCAATTAGAGACAAGCACAAAACTGTGGAGGAACAGCAGTCGGAGGCTATTTGATCACTACAGGTGAGCAGCATTTTTTACATTGTTTAAACAGTTGGCATTTTAATTATTTTAGAAGCCCTTTCTGTAGATCTTACACACAGGCAGATCCCTATTGGTATGTGATAGGAGCTCTTGAATTTCTTTATTCAAATCTCAGAATGATTTCAAGCTCTACCTTTATTTTATCCTGTTATTTCTAAAACTTCCAAGATTTTACAAAACAACACCCAGTGTAGACAGAAATGACATTTGTTTTAAGATAAAGTGGCTTCTCAGTGCTAAAACAAATGCATTTGATGCAGTTGAAATAGATTGTAATGTATGACAATGTATTAATGAGTATTTATTATATATATTGATAAGGTGACAACTTCTTAATGTACAATCAGTGATATAATTAAGATCGGTTTATTACAATGTCCTTTCTGCCTGTCCATCTATAGTGACATATGAATAATATTGAATACTACTAAATAATTTTAGGAACATGAAAATTTCTGATAGCATTGCATCATGAAGGGTATAAAAATTCTACTTAGTCCAAAAAAGGATTACATTTTGTGAGTATTGTTTGAAGGCAATTTTATGTGCTGACTGCATGCAAAACTTGTGGCAAACAACAATATTTTTATTTAGCTGCTGTGGATCTGGACACTAACATAGGTCATTTTCATTTTAACCCTCGGATAATCCATAATCCATAATGCATGAAAGGAAATTGTTGTGAAGCTAGACGATCACTCTCTTGAAAAGAATTAAGGAAAACAGTGGTTTACCGTCTCTCTTTGGCGTCCATGTCCTGGACCAGCTTGTCTCTCTGGTTGACAAGCGACACCAGCTCCTGCAGGAGCAGCTGCTCCCTGTGTTGCTGGGCCTCTGTCTTTAGCCCCTCTGGGACAGGGAGAGTGAAAGTGAGACAGGATATGGCAAGGTATGCATTCCATAGTAAAGTTACATTATTCCGTAAAGTTCCGTAGTTACATTATTTCAATGGGATATTACACTACTTTTGCACTTCTGTGTATTTTACTGTTATCCTTTTTATGCTTATAATACCTGTATTGTATGCTTCTTTTATTTCTGTAAAGCACATTGAATGACCTCTACAGAGGCGTCAGAAGCATTTTGAATGTGGGGGGGGGGGACACACTGGCATAAAACTAATATTTTATGTTAAATTTGGGGGGGTCCAAACAAATAATTATGAAATGTGAGGGGGACGCCTCAGATTTAATGGCAGCAACAACCATGGACCTCTGTGTATGATAATGTGAATACACTCTTAATGTCTTTGAATTAATTAATGAAAACGAGCTAAAAACTATTATAATTAAGATCAAATCAACCACTTGTCCACTGGATCCAATCCTCACTAAGCTTCTTAAAGAATTCCTTGGTATAACTGCCATAATGAATGCTTTCCTGTTATCAGGCGATGTCCCTGACCTACTTAAAGTAGCAGTATTCAGGCCACCACTGAAGAAGCCAAGTTTGGATCCACAGGAGCTCAACAATTACTGACCTATCTTTAACGTACCATTTTTGTCAAAAAATGTGGAGAAGATAGTTGCTGCTCAACTTCACTCATACTTGGAGAGACACAACATACTGGACTGTTTAAGTCGGGCTTCCCCGGGGACACAGCACTGAAGCTGCCTTAACTAAAGTCACAAGATACATAATGGCAACTGATGCTGACAGCGTGACCTTAGTGCTGCTTTTGACATGGTTAACCATTCTATCCTATTACAAAGACTTAAATTTGAGGTTGGGATGTGTGGAACGGTGTTGAAGTGGTTAAAATTGTATTTGACTAATCGTTATCAATATGTTCAAGTGTCAGATACTTGTACTCCATCATCAATGTCACCGGTCAAATATGGAGTATCACAGGGACCAGTGCTTGGTCCTTTATTGTTTTTCCTCTACATGTTGCCATTAGGAAACATAATCAAAAAACATAATATTAACTATCACTTGTATGCCGACGACACTCAAATATACATTTCGGTTACGCCTAATGACACCACATGTATTGTCACTTTAGCTAATTTCTTTAACGAAGTCAAGACCTGGATGGTTGAAAAATGTTTATCAGTAAATGCACAGAAATCTAAGGTTCTGTTGTTTGGAGGCAGGTCTGCAGATAATCTCTATAATCTCTGCACTCCACTCCAAAGGGCTGAATTTTTCCCTCAGCAGCTCAGCCCATAACCTAGGTGTCATCTTAGATACTGTTATGTATATTGTGTTAATAGTATATATATATATTGTTAACCATCATGTGTGCGTATGTACATGGATATAAATTCTGTGTAATATAACGAGTTCAATAAAAAGCATGGTATAGAAAGTGGTTACCTCCAGTGTTTCTCAATTTATTATAAGGTAGAATGTTGTAAGACACAACAACTGGCGACGAGAGTTTACGTGAACCCTTGTTTGCATCATACAACCGAATTGAAATTGATTTTGTACAGCATTATTTCAAGAAAGCAATCAGCATCAGAAAACAGGTGCATGCATTTGTGAGTACAACAAATTAAACAACCAAAAAGACTAAAGTGGAAAATTTCCGGTTGTGTGGGGAAAATGGACAGTTTTGATAGTTTGGTGGAGGACTGGGCCACTAGAACAGTACTACTTGGCGAACAAGATTAATAATGGAAAGAAAGTTGCCGTGTTACTTATCGTGTGTTCCATTTGCCTTGGGATCCGATTTTCAGATTCCGAGATTACGTCACATCTGCTAAAAACTCGGATGCGTTCCATTTGACACAGAAGTAGCAATACCATGGGCCCACATGAAAAAGCAAGATTTTTTGCTTAGCTGGACAACTTATTGGATTTAAGGTACCTCAGTTCACTTACAATTAGCCCGAACTACCTTAAATCCAACAAATATCATGAAATCCAATTCTAGCCTGGTTAATTGTTGGCCACTCTTAGCAATATCACTTGATAATACATTACACACGGTGCTTCACGTATAAAACTCCGTAGCAACATGTCCACAGATAAGTTGGACGGTATAATGTGTGCAACCGATTTAATGAGCCACAAATGAGAATTAGTGCTTAAATAGGATAAAACTATGTTTCCCTTCTGTTGATAAAGGGCGCAGCCATCTTGGATTCTGAACTCAGGATCCTCTGCGCTGTCTGAGATATTTCTTGGATCTCCGAGAAACAAGAGTGCATATGTTGTCACTTCTGGTTTCAAGACTCGGAATCCGAGTTCAGAGGGCAAATGGAATGCAGCATAGCTTAATGGGAGCTAAAACCTACAACTTGCTTCGCAGTCTAGTAGCACCAGTGAAACCAGCTGAGAAAACATTCAAAATCAACATTTGCAAAAACACTTGAACCCTAAATCGCTTATAATTGCAGATCATTTTCACTTTCATAAACGTAACCAAACAAAGATGGAGATTGTGACATAGCAGAACTGAGAAGGCTCAAAGAGCATTGTGAATTTGGAGAAAACTTGTCAGATTCTTTGAGACAGGTTTGTTTGTGGATTGAATAATGAAAATATACAAAACGACTCTTGACTGAGCATACATTAACCCTGCCCCATGCTATAGAAATTGCAGTGTCAATAGAGACAGCTGCTATATAAAGATACTCTCGAGCTGCAGAAGATCGCGACAGAGTGTAACACACATAAATTGCAAGTGACACACATGAATGATGCGCCCTGCTACAGATGTGGTAAAAAGTCGCATAACGATTCTGAGTGCTGGTTTAAAGACAAAGTGTGTTGTCAATGTCAAAAACCAGTGGCCTATACTACGAAGCGGGGTTACTGGCTTATCGGGTTTAAGGTACCATAGTTTAAACAGACTTCATATTCATTTACTTACATTTTGCCCAGATTACCTTAAGTCCAACAAGTTACCCCAATAAGTCAGTAACCCCGCTTCGTAGTACAGGCCACAGGGCATATTCAGAAAATGTGTAAAACCCGCCCATGTGACAAAAAGTTTGCAAAGAATAAACAGAAACATAAAAATGTACACAAAATAAATGCTACTACTTCAGAGTCTTCTGAAAACGAGCTAGCTTACTTTGACATCTATTCACTTAAAGAGACTGACAGAGGAATCTTATGGGTGTCCCTTGAAGTGGAAGGTGTGGCTTTTAAGATGGAGCTAGACACAGGATCAGCCCTGTCAGTGATGTGTTATAAGGATTATAAGGAATGTTTTGCACATTGCACCCTGGAGTCTATAACATTAAAAACATATACTGGTGAGAAAATAGCGCCCTTGGGAACAATTATTGTAAATGTGAAATACACAGGGAAAACATTACAAGTTGCCACTTTATGTAATAAAAAAGGAGGTGTACCACTGTTGGGACGTGACTGGCTGAAACGGATGCAGCTGGATTGGCAGTCAATCAAAGCCATGCAAACCCTACAAAAATCAAACAACCGGTCCATAAATAAGAGTTTTAATGAGCTACTTTCACAGTATGCACAAGTTTTTCAGGATGGCATTGGTACATTAAAATATATGAAAGCTCAGATTGTATTAGAAGATAATGCAGTGCCACGGTTTCACAAGGCAAGGCCAGTGTCATATGCCCTGCGCCCCAAACTAGAGGCAGAATTGCAAAGACTAGAAAAGGAATACATGCTGACAAAAGCGGAATGGTTGCAATCAGTGTTGGGAGTAACAGCGTTTAAGTATAGCGGCATTACTAACGGCGTTATTTTTTCAGTAACGGAGTAATATAATTAATTATTTTTCCCATACTTGCAACGCCGTCATCGTTACTGAGAATGTTAAGTAGCGCGTTACTGAAATTTGG
>JAODKF010000002.1:16024598-16042537 GCA_026779585.1 Mormyrus proboscirostris | reverse complement strand
AAGAGTCTCTCTGCGTCGGTGACAAGATGTTGAATTTGATAGTTGTCTCTCACGTTGTCCCACAACAACATTAAAATTGTTTATATTAGTGTACAATGTTTTATATTTATGTTATAGTTTTATATATATAAGTAGCGCAATAGTTACATTGCATGGTAATTAGTCACTTTTATAATGATGTAACTCAGTTACTAACTCAGTTACCATTTGTGAGAAGTAACAAGTAACTATAACTAATTACTTTTTTAAAGGTACGTGCCCAACACTGCTCGGAATGGGTGACTCCAATTGTACCAGTCATAAAGAGTGATGGCACTGTGTGCATCTGTGGTGACTTCAAAGTGACAGTCAACCCAGTGGTAAAAGCTGTATTGCATCCTTTAAACTGTTTGTTGCACAGTGGAACAGCATGGTTTTGGACTAAAGACTGTGATCGTGCATACAAAGAGGCAAAATCTGACCTATGTAGGCATGTACAACATAATCAGGCCACCTGGAATCAGAGTCAAAAGTCACAAACCCTGTGTAAATACCCTTTGTGTGGGTCAGAGAGTTTTGGCTTGTGACTGTTGTAACAATGGCCGGTCATGACAGCAAGGTGTCATTGCCTCACAGACAGGACCATTGACTTATATTGTAGACATTGAGGATGATGTTGTCTGGAGTCGACATACAGATCAATTGTTAGACATTATGCCTTCTGACACCCACCAACAGGAAGAAATTGCACAGCCAACTTCATTCATGGCTGTACTAGAGTGTGATGGTCAGGAATCCACAATCACCACAGACAACCAGGAGACAACTCAACCTGTAGGCCAGGACCCAATTGGTAGCTCTGGCCTAACGTGCACTAGACGTTACCCTGACAGAGTTAGGAAACCTCCTAAAAGATTTGAATGTTAAATGTTATGTCATAGAAAAAAGAAAAAAATTGTGAGAATGATATAGCTAGAGTGCTGCGTGGGAAGAGTTGTTATGTATATTGTGTTAATGGATCTACTTTTTGTGGTGTATGTATATTGTTAATCATTATCTGTTCGTAAGCGCTTAGATACCAGTTCTCTGCGCGATACAACAAGTTCAATAAAAAAGCAAAGCATAGAAAGAGGTTACCTCCAGTGTTTCTCAATTTATCATAAGGTAGAATGTTGTAAGACACAACAGATACAAGCCTCTCATTTAAATCACATGCAAATGCAGTATCGAAGGTGTGCTTCTTACAGCCATGCCATATCACCAAATTGTGACGATTTCTTACTATTCAATATACAAACAATTGATACATGCCTTTGTATACAGTAGGCTAGACTACTGTAAAGCTCTGTTACCTGGGAGCGCACACTGCACATTAAATACCTTGCAGCATATTCAAAATGGAGCAGCTCGATTTTTCTCACCGGGTACAGGAAGTTTAAACACATAACCCCTATTCTCAGTTCCCTGCATTGGCTTCCTATTCAGGACTGACTTCTAAGTCCTCCTACTTACATATAAGGCACTTAAAGGTCTAGCTCCTGCCTACCTGACAGAATAACTGCAAGTTTACAAGCTGCATCGTCAACTCAGATCACAGAATGCAGGTTTCCTTGTCGTTCCACATATAAATAAAGTTACAGTGGGCGGTACAGCATTCTGCTACAGGGCTCCTATATTGTGAAATGATTTACCAGCCTATGTTTGGGATGCTGATTCAGTCTCAGTCTTTAAATCTTGACTGAACACCTATTACTTCAGTTTAGCTTACCTAACACACAACACACAGTAACAACTGTATGGTTGGGTACCAGCTTCCTATCAGAAGGTGGGCACCATCTAAGCTGGAGTCTTGGTTCAGTCCCAGGGGTGAAATCACAAATGGGACCTAAGAACTGTATCATCGAGGGTGCAGCCTTCACTGCCACCCTACACAGGCCAGCATGGATAATGGACTCATTGATGGACTTTGTCTTCATCCTTAATCACAGCTTACACCTTGCTTTTAGCAAGCAAGACCACTCTTTTCTGTGTTCAGTAATGTTAGTATGCCCAGGGGGGTTGGGCAGCCAGTTGACCTTGGACCCTCAGAGGTATTTTTCCACTTACGTGGGAGTTTTTGGTTCCTCTCCTCTGTTCTCATCTGGCTTTCTTTACTCATTTTCTTTACTTCCTTTTTCTTATTCTGTTACTCCCACTAACGATGTTGTAATGTATCACAACACATCCATGTAAAGCGCCTTGGGAGCACTGTTGTGAAAGCCGTTATATTAACATAAATTTAATTGAATAATGTGCTATATAAATAAGCTTGCCGTGCCTCGACTTGCCTGTTTTCAACTAGGGATACAGAGAAGTTGATTTTTAGGACAATCTAGGATATATGCCAAAATAATAGTGATTATTATTTAAAGCATGCACTTATTGGTAAGATTGCCCTTCTGACAATAGGGACTGTGGTTAATGACCTTACCTTCCGTGGCCATGATGGATCTCAGGTCTCGGTTCAGCAGCTCAAATCTTCTCTGGAGGTCCCGCTCCTCTTGCCTGGGTCGGACCAGATGGCATGGGTTAAACCCAGGACCAGACGGGTACACAAATGATGTATGATGTACTATGATCATTTTGTCATAATTCCTGCCAGTGTGAACTGGTAATATTTTAAATGTAAATACAGGCAAGTCCATTCATCCACCTTCCATAACCAATTATTCGACTCGTGATTCCAGGAAGCACAGGTCACAAAGAGCAGCATTCTCTGGAGGGGAATGGCAGTCTCTTAAAACTGATGTTACAAAGAGAAATTTACAAAGAGCAAATTCTCTGAAACCACATATCTTTTGATGGCGGGAGAAAACCAAACTACCTCTAGAGTGGAAATCGAACCCACAACACTGAACAGGCAGTCATCTCTACTACTACATAGTGTTTTAATATAATTACTTATTTTAAATACCTACATTCAAATTAAGAATGCCACAGAAACGATTAAGATGATGCTGCTGGAAGATAATCAGCTGTTGTGATTGTTATTGCTGATATAAAATATGAAACCAGCAAATGAAGCTTCCAGGGGTTACAACTGAGATTACAAGACATAGGAGCACATATCAGGACAGGTGGACAGACAAAAAGAAGAGGGGAATGTCTCACAGAAGGTGCAGGTGATCCTGTCTTTGGATGAGGGCATTCTTCTTATTTACTAGAGTAAACCATTCCTGGATCAGCTTCTCCTCTTCGGCACGGTCGTTGCCTAAGGAAGGAGAACCACACTGTTGACCCAGACGCCGGGATTGTCCCACTCTTCCAATATGAAATGGAGTTTGCCTTGCAAGAGCCTGTATATTTTACTGTAATTTTCTAATAAAACTTTGCTCTGAGGTTTACGCTCTCCAAGATAATCACAATCATTCTCACCCTTGGTCACTCATAAGGTGGCGTGTTTACAAAAATGACTGAGCCAAACAAGCAAACAAGAACTGATCACCAGAAGATATTTGTTTTTGTAGCAATAAGTGTAATCTGATTACACTTCTACTTTTAATTTTATATATAAACTTAAATATATATAGTTAACTAGAACGTGAAGCACTGCTTTGAATTTAAAAGTAAAGACAGACTCTATTGGTAGATAATGATTTGTACCTGACTTATTTTGGGTAAATCTTTAACTTTCTATTTTGTTTTATAAATATCTGAATTTATAAATAGTGAATTTCTATAATATCATTGAGCCCTTGTTTCAAGGCTACAGGGTCAAATTTGGGTCAAAGACACATTTTTCTTTGATTTGCCCATGTACTTCACAGTTCTAAATTTAAGGATCTTTGCATACATTTCAGTTTCACCATGAAACTACCAGACTTTTTACACACTGTCCCTCCATTTCAGGGCGTCATAATGTATGGAACATTTGGCTTAGTGCAGGCATTACAAACCTTGGCTTGCTTTGATCACCTTTGGAGTCTGTAGTTTCCAGTTCGATATGAGGCAGGGTTATGCACCATTCAGAACTGAACTGAGAATGGATGTGAAGTTCCAGTTTAACTTGTGAATTTGAATCGAATTGAGAATGGAAAATAGGATCAGAATTGCAATTCAAATTTGAATCGAAGAAAGTAAGATTGAAATGGAATTGAATTCAAACAGATTCATATACATAGTTTTTTAACAGTACAGCTTAATATTTCAATCTACACTGTAAGACACAGACTAGTTTTAGAAATTAGCCACAGAAACAGGATGTCCAGATTACATTTTGCCAAATAGTACTTAAAAAGCCTGCAGGATTCTGATAAAAGGTGTTGTGCACATATGAGATCAAGATTAACCTGCATCAGAGTGATGGCAAGAGGAAAGAGTGGAGATGAAAAGGAACTGGCTAAAATGCAAAGAATAGCAGCTCATCTGCAAAACGTGGTGGGAGGGGTGTGATGCCCTGGGGATGTATGGCTGCCACAGGTACTGAAGCACTTATCCATACTGATGATGAAACTGCTGATGGCAATGCCACAGTGAATTCTGAGGGCTACAGGAACCTCTTATCTGCCTACGTAAATGCCTTAAAACTTCATTCTAGGGCAAGAGCTTGATGGGCCGAATGGCCTCCTCTCGTTTGTATATTTCTTATGTTCTTATGTTCTTAAGACAAATCCCAAACATCATGCTAAAGCCACACGGGAGGTTTTCAAAGCAAAAAAATAGAAATTCTTGATTCTGGATTCAGTCAGCCGATCTAAATCCTAAACGGAGCATGCCTGGCATATGCTGAAGAGGAAACTTAAAAGGGACAAGCCTCCGAAATGAAAGGATCTGTTGGCCTGGCCTCTACTGCAGGGAAAATCACCTGCTGATGTCTATGAAACGCAAACTTGGAGTAATCATTCTATAAAAAGGATGTGCAACAAAGTACTAAACATATCGAACTTTACGGTGCCCTGAAATGAGAGACTGTGTAAAACGTACTGTCATTCCTACATGGTGAAACAAAAATCAAAATCTAGAATGTTCACTTTAAGCACGTGTGAATTGTTTGATTAAAATTGTTTGATTACAATTTAAACAAGCTGCTACTTGCAGCTTACCAGGCTCTTACCTTTCTCCATCAGTTGTCTCAGGGCCTTCTCTACCACATTGGCTCTGCTATCAATGTGCCTCTGTTCACTTTCTAGGGCTTGCATCTCACTCTGCACATACTGACTGATGTCCTGGGGTCATGCAAATCCAGGGTCAAACATAAGTGCACAAACAAATTATGTAAGAGATAAGTTACAAACAAATATAGCAAGTCTAAAATACTGTGTATTAAACTGTCTAGGCAAGGGGTCCTCTATTCCAATTCTTGAGAATTTGAGTCATATAGGTTATGGAGTATATATTATTTAATTGTAGAATTTCACACAATTATACTTTACGGAATTGCAAAATAAAGTAAAAATATATTTTTTCAAAATTTATGGTTGAAAAAAAATTTGGTACACTGACTGTACTCTCATCTTCCTGAAGTCCACCCTCTTCCCTCGTCACACCAGGTTCTGGAACTGTTAAGATTTCACACACATACATAGAACGTTGGAAAGTGTACCTTCACATTCCCTCTGTAATAGTGCAGTATGATACATTATAATGCACAGGGCCCTGGAATTCTTAGATACACCAACAATGTAACATTAAAATTCCAAAGGAACAAAAATAAATGTAATTTCTCCTTCAAATATAAATCAGCAGACAGTTGTTTCTGAAGAGACGCTGACCAATAATTCACGTTATAAAAAAGAACAAAGATGACCTATAAATGTATACTTTGAGCGTTAGCTTTTCTCGTTAAAATGAATCAAACTTAATTCTTACCTCAACACTGACTTTCTATCTGGCTTTTTTCAGCTTTTTCAGCATGTACAGCTCAGAGCACCTCAACCCAAACTGGGATTTCTCAGCAAAAACAGTGTGGAAGTCATATTAAGTGTGTACCTGGCTCGCCAGACTCACTCGTACCAGAAGACCCACGTTTCAACTTGCTGTCTCTCTGCATCTCAGAACCCTATTGGGAACAGTGAGACAAACCTGTCTGATGGCCAATAAAGATGATGCAAAAGAAAGATGTAAACAGTACAAAGGGAAAAGACAACCAAGTGATGAAACTGATACATCAATACACCAGACTCTCACACTGCAAGTACATATCTGAAGTCTGAATGCCCCTATCTCCATGGAAACTCAGCTAGATAAATAGCTGGTCCTTGTTACCTTTTAAGCAGGGAATATGTGTTACCTCTGCACTCCTGTGGGGGGCACTCTGCTCAGGCACATCTACGTCCTCCATAGACAAACTCCTCTGCTGGGAACGTCGCTTCTTCACGAGGTCTGCATCTCGCACACGGGTGAAGCTGGACCTGGAGGCTGCAGTGCGGCATCTGGGAGGGGCGACGGGGGCCAGTGCTGCCTCCTGTCCTTCCTGCTGACTTGTCGCCCTACCTTCCTCTACTTTCAGGACACGCTTGGTTCTAGGAGGAGGGACCAAGTTCCCATTGAACTGAGTCGGTTCCTCTGGCAACTCGCCCTCTGTCTCCTGAAGGGTGGCCCCAGCCTGCAACCTCTGGGCACAGTAGCTAAAAGCCTCATGAGCGTCAGTGCTGCTGAGGGGCCCTTCCACGCTGTAGCTGGACTGGCTGCTATTGTGCTCGATCTGCACCACGCTGAGCTGCTGCCCGGTGAAGTGCGTGCGGATCAGGCTCAGGTACGTCATGACGATCAGTCGGTCAGGCACAGCCCGCAGCATCATGTCCGAGGATGACAACAGCGGGGAAATGCCCAGGTCTGCAAATCCGCTGAATGCCTGAAATGGAAGAGGAGGACTGAGGTGAACAATGAATGCTCTTAAGGATCTGAATGTTAGTCAATACATTCTTCAAGGTACATTTTTAAAAATTTTTATCTCTGTATTCATATCCTTATAATGCTGTAACACCACTGCACATATAGTGTGTGTATGATTGGAATGAAATATTCTGGTATCATTCAATTTAAAAATATATGCAGGAATTTGCATACATAAAGCTGAAGGCCATTCATTGTTTTTCCCAGGGAGGTTAATCATGGCACTATAGTCAGGGATAATGGAAACTGTGAAGATACTGTGTGTACAGTTCACGTGAAATGGAAAGCAGGAGCTCACCATTCTGTTATTTTCTTTGATGTCATATGGGTCCAACATTTCATAATTCCTAGGAATTCAGGAAGTGTTACACAACAATATAATATTTTAATATATTTCACACAAAACACTAATAAACACCCCACATGTGTGATTCATGCTTTCCTCCCAAAAAACCCCATGACGCTCCTCAGTTACATTATATATGCATACACTGATATTCAGCAATAAAAAAGAAGGAAAACAATCATTTGGTAAAAATGACCACAGGGGGTGTGGGATACCTACACCCTGTCTGGGCAGAAGTGGTGCAGGATGGCACAGAAAGCCATGCCATTCCTCCAGGAGGTGCTGAAGTTGCTGATTTTTACACCCTTATAGCCCTGAGTGACCCCCTGGCACCACTCCAGCAGGGACTGGCTTGACTCCACCAGTTCAGGATTAGCAGTGGACATCTTGGGAGGCTGGGGCTGAGAGATATGTGGTTTTAGGGTTACAGCAGAAAAGAAGCTTTAAGCAAAAAGAATTGAGAATTAAAACTGCTGACACTTCATCCACTTTAGCCGTGTCCAGTGGATGGGGAGTGGGACATGCGACTATTACTCTTAAGGAGCATTTTGTTGTGATAAACGCAAGCGGCATTACACCACAAAGCAAACACAGCTTCAGATAACTAGGGCACTGAGCTGCCTGCTACACAAACACCTCTTGTTGGGTGTCGGCAGGCCATTGTTTGTAAGTGGAGATGTGTAAACTGTTACAGTTTTTGCTAAAACTATGTGGAACCATCAGCTTTTCAGGCAAAATAACACAGCGGTACATGCGACTGTCTTTGAAACATGTGAGAAAGTGAATCCAGAGAGGCAAGGAACAATTATATTGGCTTTAGTCAAAACGCCTTGTATGACAGACAAAAAATGGAGGGAGGTACTACCTCACTGGCAGCTGAGGGCTGGACCCCCCCATGACTGCTGGCGGTTAGAGATGTGGTGTCATCAGACAAAGAGGCACTAAGGCGTTTCTTCACACGGGGCATCGGAACAGGCAAGTCTTTAGACGCCACCTGCTGTCTCACTGAGCTGAAGGGAAGATAGATCATTTCCTGAATAATGAAATAACTGAAGGGCAGCTCTGTTCCTCTGCTCCCCAATTTGCTACATCCAGTATAATCTATTAAGTAAAGCCTATATGAGAAATCATAACCAATCTGCTGGTCATATTATTAATGATGGTTTCAAAAGTAGGCATTACAATACAATGGTTACAAATACAATAGAAACAGCACATAAGGTAAACTCTAACTGCTGGACGAGGAATGGGCAATTTCAACAAAAAAATGTATATTAACACTTTACATTAACTCTACCTTCATAATGCCGTTATAATTAATTAGTATAATATTGAGTGCAGCTTCATAATGCATTCAGATGCAGCATGTAAGTACTATATATTGACAGCTTTAATATACATTAATAACATTGTAAATGTATAATCATAGAATGTTTGTTATTAATGCACTCAATACTCTATAAATGCATTATGAAGGTACAGTTAATGTAAAGCGTCAACAAATGAACTATAAACTTACTCCATTTTGTTTCCAGTCCAGAGCCAAGTGATTAGCCCCTGAAAACATTCTAACTAATTTTAATCAAAATGGAGCTATGAAATACGAAAGATTTTACTTTATAAACATTTAATGTAGTTTGAATGTAAAACAATGTCAAATTAAAATATTGAACCAATTGTCCATAATTAACTTATCCATGTATTTTATGTTCTACATATTGTACTTCCTTTCTTTGATCAAGACATTGAGATTTACCAAATGTGGTGGATGAACCGGACTGGGTGCTGGTAATCCTGAGAAGCTATGCCCTTCTCCATTCAAGGCCATTCCTGCCTGTACAGCATGCACTGTTCTCTGCTGTACAGTATGCAGTATGCTCTGCCTGTACAGTATGCAGTGTGCTCTGCTCTGCCTGTACAGTATGCAGTGTGCTCTGCTCTGCCTGTACAGCATGCACTGTTCTCTGCTGTACAGTATGCAGTATGCTCTGCCTGTACAGTATGCAGTATGCTCTGCCTGTACAGTATGCAGTGTGCTCTGCTCTGTCTGTACAGTATGCAGT
Source organism: Mormyrus proboscirostris (assembly GCA_026779585.1). Classification (NCBI taxonomy): domain Eukaryota; kingdom Metazoa; phylum Chordata; class Actinopteri; order Osteoglossiformes; family Mormyridae; genus Mormyrus; species Mormyrus proboscirostris. The sequence goes on along the minus strand of JAODKF010000002.1, from coordinate 16,033,276 downwards.
ATGCTCTGCCTGTACAGTATGCAGTATGCTCTGCCTGTACAGTATGCAGTGTGCTCTGCTCTGCCTGTACAGTATGCAGTATGCTCTGCTCTGCCTGTACAGTATACAGTGTGCTCTGCTCTGCCTATACAGCATGCACTGTGTTTCTACTGTCCTTTGAAATCCCTCCCATTGTGTCTTTTTTGCATTCAGTATCTGACTCCTGCCTTCTGTTCTGTTACTGATCTTGACTGTTGGTTATGTTTCTTCCGCTTCTAGTCCATGAATTTTCATTCCCTGAATTCCCTACTTGGCTAAAACTTTCTGGGAGAAGTACACCCCTCCTACTACACAAAATAGTTTCATTTTTTGCTGATACACCAGATAGGACACATTGCAAGTTTCCACCTGAGGTGTGTGAATGACCCTGGATGCATGGATGACCCAGCTAGGTCCTGTTTTTCAGAACTTTCACACCCTGCAGACATACAGTATACTCTACCCGGGAAGCCTCAGATGTGGGACAAATAGCAGGAGTAGCACCCTCTTCTGGCCAAGATTGAATTAATTTGGCAAAGAATTCACCAAAATTATTAAATCATATATTTAAGGTATTACCCCTTTCAGTTATGCCTGCCTGTGTGGCACTTAAAACTAGCTAAAAAAGACTACTCATATGTGATCTGTACCACCTTTGATGATGCTGGTTCCATTAAGGCAAGATCTCTCATAAGCAGCATGAACATATTGGTATTTATGGATTATTTATTAAAAAAAGCCATAAAAACAATTAGAAGGTGTTCGTACATTGAAAGTCCACTAGGCAAGCCAAATGAATTGCTGTTGTTTTGCTGAAATGCATACAGATGACAATCCACATATATGTACCATGATCCACAAATTTTCACTATCCACAAACATTTAAAATTTGTGTTGTGTAAAATCATATCCACAAAAATATAGAGTGATTTGTACACGTGAAACATATTTTGCACATTTGTGGATCATGAAACTAAAGGACAAAGTCGAGACTGATTAAAAACTAACCCACAGAACACTCACCCCGTGTCCAGACCTGATGACGCAGACAGTGAGGCCCCCACGTCCTGCGACGCTTCCTCCTTTCCTAATACTTCCTCAAAATCCTGCTTTTGGCCTTTCTCATCATTTAAAGCTGGGGATTTTTCATCTAGGGCAGTATCATCATTGTTTGCATCCTCATGTTTCTTAAAGGATATTTCTTGTTTGACTGCTTCTGAGAAAGGTGGCCTTTTCTCCAGGCATGGCTGACCTTCATCACCACTGAATGCATCCTCGCTTTTTCGAGTTGATGATGGAGATGGAGATTGATCTTTCACCTGGTTTATTTCACTTTCTACCAAGCAGCGACTGCATGGTTCAGCACTATTTGGGAACTCCATTGTCCCATCATTAGCCACCTCAATGGCATGAGGCTCCTCCACATCTTGTGAGTTTTGGCTGATAATGAAGGGCTCCTGTTTCGAACTTAAAGACGATGACTCACTAGCTTCCATGTTCCTAGCAGTGACCATGGTACTATCCAAATGGTCAGTATCTGATGTTGGATGAGCCGGTTGGAACATAGCAGCCACTCTCTCATAACTGAGAGACAAAAACTTAAATAAACCATCAGGGGACAACTCACATGAGCATAGGAACCACATAAAATTATGCCCACTGTTTATATACAAATATCCAGGCAAATTGTTTAAGAAACTCAACAAATTCTGTATTCCTTGTTCAGCATATTCAAATGCAAAGAACATGCAAATATTGAATCGTTGCCGCACATACAAAGTTTTTAACGGATGCTGATTCATGAAAGTTACTGCTGAAAGGCAACACAGCCACAGATAAACTTTATTCCAGATTCTCTGGCAGTGGAAGCTGGTGCAGAGCAGACATGCAAGCAGTCAGCTGCATTCCTGACACTCACCCTCTCGGAAAGGCGCTAACTACTGTCTTCACCAGCCCTGCTGTAGGTTCCTTGTGGCTTGTCCCATTGCTTTCTAAATCAGATTCTGACTGTTTGTCACGGTTCTTTTCTTTCTCAGAAACCAGTTGCTGACCCTCATCTTGGACTGTTCTAGAAATAAGTGAAGAAGACTGAGGCTGATTGGTTCCTTCTTTTATAATGACATCCACACACTTTGTGTTACCTACTGCAAAGTCTTGTTCCTTCACATGAATTTTATGCTTGAAAAAAGCGATCGATTTGAAAATAATCAAGGAATTTGCGTAAAGCACAGAGAACAGAGCAAGAGATATTAACAGATAAGACACCATCTATCCATTCATCCAAAATCTGAACACACCCTGGTAAGTCTTCCAGATGATCAAGGTTGCCAGGAACACTAACTTTAAGGTGAGGATGGTGAATCATTTATGACTTACGAGTACTAGAATCACAAAGTATCCCTACCTGCAATAATTTAAATCAATCATGGTGTACAGAGACGAACCTGATAAACATTGTGTTTTAGTAAAAAGCAGACACCTGAAACAGGGGCATTAACGTGGAACATTAAAGCAATGTGAAAATGATAAAAAATAATATATATATTTCTTTAGTCATAAACTAATGAGTTACAGTTCATTCAGTTTCAATGTACTATACAACTGTGTTAATTTATTTTACTGTCGTCTTTTACCTCATATAAATACTTCATATATGAAAGGATGTCCCTCTATAAAACACTTATTTGATAGTGAGTTAGTATGAACTACTTTTAGTACAATGCGATTTTTATTCATTTAAATATGTGTTTCTACGGTTACAAATAATTCAAGCACATCTAAGAAATGTAGCCTTATACATGCATCCAGCTGCTTCTCTAGAGTATAGGGTTTTAAGGAGTCTGGAGCCCTTCACAGAAAGCACTGCACCAAGGCAGGAGGTGCGCTCTCAATGGGATGCCAATCCATCATAAGCCACACACACAGGCAATATGGAGACAGGACTTCAACTAACTGCTGGAGAAATTACAGTACACAGAGAAAACCTGCACCCAGGAAGTATTCCTGAGCCCATGCAGTGATTCCCATTATAGAATATATAAATCTTCAGCCATATATATATATGGACAAAGGCATGCTTGCTAAACACTGAACACTGTCATTCCAAGTCATGCTGAGAGTAATTTTTTCCAAACTTACCCCCCATCCATTTTGCTTTTTGCTGCCTCCCCTCTACCAAGTTTCATTTCCTCATTATCCCTTTCCAGCATAATTAATTTCACTTCACCAACAGGCTGAAATGGAAGACTGGAGCCACTGGACAAAGTTAGATGCATGTTGGGTTTGCTGCCGCTATTATCATTTGCTTCTGCGTTAGCCAAAGGGGTATTAACAAGCTGGATGCCTGACACAGGTGTGAGTATTTCATCATCAACATGGGTAGAGTCATTCGAGAGGATGTGAGGTTGACGGGATAGAAATTCCTTCGAGATTCCTTGGATCAGTGCATTCTCTGACTTTGGCCGCTGTACTGATGGAAAGCCAGCAATTTTGGAAACAATTGGACAAGATGGTGCCAGAGCAAACATATTGCTGAAATCTTTATCCTCATGATTCTGATCTTGAAATGGAGAAGGAAGCACTAGCTTCCTCTTTGGCCATGTCTTCCACAGTATGTTGATTTCCAACCATTCCTGTACCAAAATGTTTTCTTTGATGGATGTTTGTGCTGAAGGAAAACCGAGAACTTTGGGACTTCTTGGGCAGCATGGCAGAAGATTCACCATATTTGGAATCTTTCCTATGGAAGACTCTTCTGCTCTGGGTCTTGGTATTAATGGAAAACCTGGAATACTTACTGTTTCTGAACAACATGGCACCAAAGCCACCATACTCCACCCTGTCATATCTTTTGATTCACCTTTGCTTACTGGTGCCAGTGCTGGAGAACTTTGCCCTGACAGTTCTGAATTTACTTTCAGTGGTCTCTCCAACAATGGTTTCTTTACCACCTGCCAGACTAGCTCCTTACAATCCATTTCACTTAGTATATTTATTGATGGGAACCCCGGGATTTTGGAAAATCTTGAGCATGTTGGCCGTAGAGCAACCATGCTGTCAGGTCTAAAGAACAGTGACACCGAAGTCAGAGCTGAGGCAAACATCATACTCAACAAACTTAGATATTATTCATGTCTTAATGATATTCATACTAAAAAATACAAAATGTGTACACATACAAAAGTCAACTGGCAATTTAGTAATATGATGCAACAACAAGAGATTGCCATCATGACGTAATTTTGTTTCAATATCATGATGTCTGTCAAGCTCTTATAAAGTTTGTTCATTTCTATTGTTAGTAATAAATTGGATATGACAAAAACGTTAATCTACTACTGTGTAATTAATAAATCTGACTCGTATGCAAATGATGATTCAGTCCTACAAAGTCAGCCTTAGCACCGCAATGTACAGAAAGGCAACCCTGGAGTCCCTTGAAGTCTATACCTCAGTACAGATTTCACCCAAATGCATGCATCCTCGAGAACCACATCATGCAGGAAGGCACGCATCAAAAACTGTTTTCCACACACACTTACATCCTATCCTTGTGTGACGTCTCTTGCTTCACTGTGTATGCAGTACGCTCTTCCTGCTTCACGATACTGACAGGGAGGTCTATCAAGCTTCTCAGAGTAATGTCTGTATATTTATCTGTCAACAGTGAAACAGACCCTGAGGTGGGAAGCTCACCCATGGGCCTGATGAAGATAGCAGGACAGAGGAGAAGTTAAGAGAGAGAAATGGGACAGCATGTATATGAATGAGGAAAAGCAGACCTACATGCGGCTGTTAGTCAGGGAAGGAGGGCAGGTGAACACCATGCTCTCACTCACCTCTGTCTAACTGCCAAAAGCACTGGCAGACCTGTGGGCACTGAGTGCCACATTCTGCAGCGCAAGAGCCTAAAATGAGGGTCAAAGGAAGAGATGAGTGAAAACAATGCGGCTAATACTGATTTTAAACATCAAAGCCATGCTGTATGAGAGCTGTATTACAATGCATCCACTCACCCCCTTTCTAGAGTGTCACATTCTGGCTCCTTATGCTCTACAAAAAGGCCAACTTCTTCTTTGTTTAATTCAAATTGAGTGCTTGTATACAATGTTGTTTTTTCATTCTTGACACTCCAGGAAGTAACATCACTGATTGTATTCTCATGAACATTAGCCTCATCCAAGTCATCAAAAATTTCTACCTGTCCTTTGCTTGTTTCAGATTGTCCTTTAAATGCTGAACACTGGGATCGGCTGTTTGGTGACTTTGAATGAGCAGATGGGAAACCAGGAATACGAGCCTCTCTTGGGCAAGTAGGCAACAAAGCCACGGCAAGTCTCATAATTTCATTGTCCTCTGATCCAAAACGTGCTGAACATGTACTGAAGCACCTTGCCTGATTTGTCTTCAGGAGCTTCCTGCTCCAAGGCTCTTTAAGCAATGACCAATCTTCTGCTTCAAACTTAGCTAACTGCAATGAAGGGAAGCCAGGAATCTTTGAAATCCTTGGACAATATGGCACTAGAGTAGTCATGGAATGCCTGTTCATATCAGTGGTGTCCTCCATGCACAGCAGCCTTGGTACAGATGGAAAACCTGGAACACTTGCCGATGCTGGACAAGATGGCACAAGGGCCACCATCATTTTCATCATTTCTTTGTCTCTGATCACTTCATAGAGAGATAGTGGAAACAGTATTATCGGCATTGACTTCTCCTTATTTGGCTTCTCAAGCAGTGACGTTTTAGCTATGAACCATTCTTTTTCTTGGATGTTGGTATTATCAGTCTTTAAGGAAGGAAAGCCCGGAATTTTAGAAAGTTTTGAATAAGAAGGAAGAAAAGTAATCATACTTGGAACCTTTTCTAGTGCTTTGGGCCTTGGAGCAGATGGGAACCCAGGAATTCTGGCTGCACTTGGGCAACATGGTGCTAAGTCAGTCATATGTTTCAAACTTTCTTTATCAAGTGTCATCTCAGCTAAAGAAGAAAATAAGGCAAACTTAATTCCTTCATTTTTTGGCTTCTCCCCTGTATCATTTCCAGTAGGCCATATTTGTTCTTCACACATATCTGACTTCATTTGTTTGGATGGAAAGCCAGGAATTGAGGATGATCTTGGACAAGATGGTAAAAGAGCCAACATTTTTACCTTTTCTTCTCCTAAGGCGTCCTTTGATTTGGGTAACTGTGTACAGGGAAAACCAGGAATACGGGCTACTTTTGGGCATGAAGGTAAGAGCGCTGCCATCAACAGAATCATTTCTTTGTTTCCATAAGTTTTGTCATTTCCTTGAGAAGACGAGAGACTTGGCGTTCGTCTTGACTTGCGCATTTCCCACAATGGCCTCTTGTGCATATGCCATCTTTCAATTTGAATATCATGCGAACTAACTGGCTCTCTTGAAGGGAAGCCAGGAATACTTGCAATTCTTGGACAAGACAGCAGAAGACTTACCATATTTGGAGTCTTCTCCATCTGGACCACAGGTGCTTTAAGTTGCTGTGCTGATGGAAAGCCAGGAATTCTAGCTAATCTAGGGCAAGATGGACGCAGAGACACCATTTTCTTAATAAAATCTGTGTCATTGTACTTTTTGTCCAAGCTTTGGCAAGGAAGCTTGGTATGCACTGGATTCTCTTTCAACATCGGTGTCCAAAAAAGCTTTGTTTCCACTGGCAGCCCTGTGATTAGGGTCTCATCTGTGTTAACTGTCTGTGATGGAAAACCAGGACTTCTGGCAATTCTTGGACAAGATGGCTGAAGAGCAAGCATGCTCTCCAAGCTATGGGACAGGGGCACGATGGTCAGAGATCAAAGGTCAAGCACAGTTTAACCTCACACATTCTGTGTGACAGCCATTTACAGTAAAATCCAAGATTATAAGACAGAAAAAATAGTTGTCAATAGATCTAAATAAGCTAAAGAGCAGCAAAAAAATTGTTAAAACTGAGTAACAGATGCCAGTTAATGGAAACATCAAGTACACCCAAATACAATGCCACACTGTATTTTAAAATCTGTCAGTTTATTAGACTCACCATAACAAATAATTCTGGAACACAGTGATACGTGCCATTGCAAAACAACTTCTCATCTCATGATGCTGACATAGCATTCATGCATTAATATTGTAGAGATTTACAATCTTAGTTATTTTCCTCAGCTCCAACATTCAAAGATCAGGGGGATAAAGCTGCATGTACCAAGGAGAACATACTGTGTAGCATGAGGCATATTGCCTTTCCCAATAATTGTCTTACTCTCCAGGGGAAGACATGGTCACAGAGTGCAATACTGCAACCTACGAATCATCACTGAGGTTGATCTGACAGCAAATATGAACAATCATGACATGCTTAAAGCTAATCTTTAGACACCATTAATCTTAATCCTTGTTGAGATAATCAATAAACACTAAAATCTATTCACCATTTCTGAAGGAGGATTGTTCTACTTACAGTCATGCAGTTAACAAGACTGCTATATCGGGCAATTTTGCACCTTTCACCAGAAGATATGGTACAATAACAGAAATTATTAGGCCTGTTTATTGAGTTGTTGTATGTTGAAGTCAACAACATATATACTAAGATGCACCCACACCTCCCCCCCCCCAAAAAAAGTGCAGATTTTTCCCCAGCACCATTAAATGTTGCCCCCCATGCGGTACCCACATTTATAAGGAAAAAAGCATAATTCCTGTACAAATCAGGGCATCATAATAATGACATCCGTGTAGTACTTTGGGCTGCACAATACTGTAAAATGTTCAAATATCACAGTGTGATTTTTTTGGTAATATTGCAGTTTAATTAATAAAGCAAAAAAAAAGTTTAAAATGGAACTGAGATAAATTATAACCAAACAGAACTCATTATTTTCTACCAATAGAGTCAAAAAAGTTGGTGGTGTTGCCACAAGTTGTGCCAACACATAACTTGCTTTTCCTCAATATTGTCTCTTTGGAATCCAAAATATTTTCTATAGAGTAGAAGACTAATGTCTTGTTGTATTTGTTGTCCAGTTTTCTCCACCTGACTCATTTTTGTTAAACACAACATGAGTGTCTATGAGTGAGTCTTATAGTAAGAGATTAAGGGAGCAGATGGGATTTGAGGAATGCATGCAAAGCTCATGCAATAGGAGTGGCGGTACACTTTACACAGAATTTTACATATACTAGATTACAATCATTCCTTTAACAATGGGACAATTTTAATGTTTTAATCCCCAAACCCCCACTTTGCGAACTGAATCACCTAGATTTCAAAATACCAGAACTGTACTGTATTATAAAATAATGTTGCTTTATAAATACCATATACTGTGGAATAATGCTGGGACAGTATGAACGTACAAAAAATTTTATGCCACCCAAGTCTCAACCCAGGTGATTATTACAGTCCTTGCGATGTTACAACTGCATGTGCATATCATGCAATGTCAATATTAATATCTCACATCACCCAACCCTAGTTATATTTATTCATTGATGCATATCATTCTCTCATGCTGTTCTCATATAGAAATGCCTCTATAGAAAACTCGGGATGCTTCATAAAACACCACAATTAATAATAAATAATAATACATTTTATTTCAGGGCGCCTTTCAAGAACCCAAGGTCACCTTACAAACATAAGAAATAAAAACAATA
>JAODKF010000002.1:16006844-16021662 GCA_026779585.1 Mormyrus proboscirostris | reverse complement strand
CCTTCCCCACCAGAGAGGTGACATTCCATGTCTCTAGAGCTAGCTTCTGTAGCCGAGGATTGGATCGCCAAGGTCCCCGCCTTCGGCCACTGCCCAACTCACACTGCACCCAACCCCTTTGGCCCCTCCTACAAGTGGTGAGCCCATTGGTGCAGGCCTGGCCACCAGGCGCTCGCCATCAATCCCCACCCCCAGGCCTGGCTCCAGGGGGGGGCCCTGGTGACCCGCGTCCGAAATCGTGGATCCTTGTTATAACTCTTCATAAGAGGTCTTGTGAGCTGCACTTCATCTGGTTCCTCACCCAGGACCTGTTTGCCTTGGGTGACCCTACCAGGGACATAAAGCCCCAAGCAACTTAGCTCCTGGGATCATTGGAACACGCAAACCCCTCCACCACGATAAGGTGTCGGCTCCAGGAGAGGTATGGATAATTATCACCATATAATTCAAGTTATTATTTCTTCAAGGCTGAATTTTTGCTTGAATTTCCCTTACAATTCCCATTAAACAGATTAAAAGCATGAAAATGCAGAAAAATTGAATTACCTGCAAACTGAAATGTATTTTAAAAAAATACAATTTTTTCTCACAGGGCCTAATACTAGAAATCTAGTAAGTCTTTTTAAATTATCTTTTAAATTTTCTATCACTATCAATATATTATATTATATATAATATATTATAATATATTATATAGTCAATATATTGTTTATGTCACCTAGCTCTAGTGATGATGATGATGATTATTATTATTCACCTACAATAATAATACATTTTAAAGCCTATACCTCACCAATGATAGATTTTAGTCCTTCAGTAACAACCTTATATTTCTTGGGTATGGAGTGCTGTCAGAGGTTGGAGCACCAATGGATGGTGAGAAGGTGGAGTATTATCAGCGGGCAGTGATGACAGTGTGTTCAAGTAGGCAATGGAGCCAAAGACCCAGAGAGTCAAAGGTGCATAGGGAAAGAATCATAGCTAGGCACCCTGTTTCCTCACACTGGGAAAGGATTATTAACAACAATGGAAACTCCAGAGAAAGGCAGAGAAACCTGGAGAGCAAAGATGCTGTTATCCTCTGGCATGATTTTTAATTCTGTGAAAATTACCAGTTGGTGTTTCCGGGGAGGGGTAACTATCAGGCTGATGGGAGATGTCAGGTGGGGCAGGAAGTGTGATCAGGCTAGCTCTGGGCTCACAAACAGCAATGTCACAATGGCTTCCAGAGGAGAATGCATGAGGCACAGCAGGACCACTCCCCAATGGAACTACAACAATGGAGGTCAATGACAGAAAAACAGGACAAAAGATGCCAGAGCAGTAAAAAGAAACTGAAGAAAGGGAAGAAATAATTGTGCTTCAAACTTATGAAGAAAGGAAAAAGGCTGTGTCTATACCATACCTGACTGGGAAGGAGTTGGAGAAGCAGACACTGTAGCAGAGAAAGAAGCAGAAAAAAGGGGAAGCGTGGGAGTATAACCAGATGTAGGAGAGGGAAGGGGAGCAGGAAAAGGAGAAGCTGCAGGGGCGATTGCAGAATAAATTGCAGAAGAAACTGCAGTAGAAACAGGAGGAGCAGGTATAGGAGAAAACAGAGGAGCAGGTGATATAGGAGTAACAGGAGGAGGGGATACAGGGAAAGAATCAGCTGTTAATGCTGGAGAAATATCAAGTACAGAGGAAACTGCAGGAGGAGGTGCATGAGAATCTGGAGAAGGAGCAGGTATAAGAGAAAATGGGGGAGGAGCTGATATAAGAGCAAAAGAAGGAGGGAAAACAGGAAACAAAGCAGGTGCTAAGGCTGAAGAAACATCTAGTGCCGAAGGAACAGCAAGGAGAGGTGCAGGAGAAACAGGTGGAGCAGACATAGGAGAAACTGGGGGAGTAGATGATATAGGAGCAACAGGAGGAGGGAATACAGGAAAAGAATCTGGTGTTAATGCCAGAGAAACATCAGGTGCTGAAGAAACTGCAGGAGGAGGTGCAGGAGAAACAGGGGGAGGAGCAGGTAAAGGACAAAATGGGGGAGGAGGTGATTTAAGAAAAACAGAAGGAGGGGATACAGCAAAACAAGCAGGTGTTAATGCTGGAGACACATCAGGTGCAGAAGAAACAACAAGAAGAGGTGCAAGAGAAACAGGAGGAGCAGGTACAGGATAAACTGGGGGAGTAACTGATATAGGAGCAACAGGAGGAAGGAATACAGGAAAAGAATTAGGTGTTAATGCTGAAGAAACAACAAGTTCTGAAGAAACTGCAGGAGGAGGTGCAGGAGAAACAGGGGGAGGAGCAGGTATAGGACAAAATAGGGAAGGAGGTGCTATAGGAGCAACAGGAGGAGTGGATACAGGAAAAGCAGCAGGTGTTAATGCTGGAGAAACATCAGGTGCTGAAGTAACTGCAGGAGGAGGTGGAGGAGAAGCAGGAGGAGGAACAGGTATAGGAGAAATTGGGGGAGAAGTTGAAATAGGAGCAACCGGAGGAGGGAATACAGGAAAGGAATCAGGTGTTAATGCTGGAGAAACATCAGGTGCAGAAGCAACTGCAGGAGGAGGTGCAGGAGAAGTAGGAGGAGGAACAGGTATAGGAGATATTGGGGGAGAAGTTGAAATAGGAGCAACAGGAGGAGGGAATACAGGAAAGGAATCAGGTGTTAATGCTGGAGAAACATCAGGTGCAGAAGCAACCGCAGGAGGAGGTGCAGGAAAAGCAGAAGGAGGAGCAGGTATAGGTAAAAATGGGGGAGGAGTTGATATAGGAGCAACAGGAGGAGATGCAGGTATAGAAGAAAACAGAGGAGGAGGTGGCATAGGAGAAAAAGAAGGAGCATGTATAGGATAAAATGGAGGAGGAATAGGTATAGCAGAAGCAGGAGTATATATAGGAGAAACAGGAGGAGGTGTGGGTATAAGAGAAATAGGAGGAGAAGTAGGTACAGAAGTAGAATTTGGGATAAATGTTGGAGGAGAGGCAGTTATTGCAGCTTGAAGGGCAGATATTTGCAGAGGTGGAGGAACGAGCTGTAGGCAGGGACTGGGGGCTGAGACAGTGTCATTCATGGCCTCAGAGTCCTCTGTGGTCCTCTCAGTGTCAGCAGGGAGAACAGTGAAAAAGGAGGGAGGCAGACCAGATGACAGGGCCGTCTGGGTCTTGGGGGGGCGCCACTCACTTTGCCAGGGTGATGGGACTACAACAGCAGGGATTAGGCATAGAGAAAATGATGCCCCAAAATGACAGGGCGGCCAGGGAAGAAGTGATGGAAAAAGACAAAAGAGATAGAAATTATATTTAACAAAGGAAATGATACTTAGTGAAGCAACAAATTAAGGGCAAATGGCACAACACAAAGACAAAAGTTTAATATACCACAAGAAATTAATATATCAAGTATATATTTCCAGTCATTTAAAATGACCAACCAAAATTTAGTAATCATATTTTGTCAGATTTCTCCATTCTATCAGCTAAATAGCTCAGCTAGTTAGAGATCACTCTCGGTATGCCGACGGACATGCATTCAAGCTTGGGGAGTGTAAAACCAATTCTTAGGCTGATGTGTGGCCTGTGGGTCAGGACTTGCAGAACTCAGAACTGTACCCACAATCAGAAGGTCACTGGTTTAAATCCCATGGTCAGACGAGTAATTAGATTACTTTTGGGCACTTAACCCAAAATGTTCCGGGCACTGTCTGATCTGGCTTTTTTATCTGTCGCTTTGCCTAAAGGTGTGCTGCAAATAAATAAATGTTTCCTGTAATCTAAGTGTCACAGCTGCACTGTTACAGTGCCTAAGCTGACAGTGCTGACCTTGGGGAGGAGCTGCACTGTAGTGATGCAGGAGGCCGTGCATTTGGGGTGACGCCCCGCTATGCGACATACATGACTCACAGCCGGCCTGGTACCTGCATGCAGGGCAGTGGGCAGGCTGGCAGGCTTCGTGAGGACGCCTGCAGGCTCAGAGAGCATGGCCTTGCCCATCCTAGGCTGGCATGCCCCTGGAGGGGAGGAACCATCAGGGGCAGGGATGGCCTGATTGCCAGGAGCACCAAGCCTTCTCAAGGCATTAGCCCGTGTCACAGATCTGACGGCTGGGTTTCAGATGAAGTAGAGGAAGGAGATGTTAAAAGCAATGGAAGTTTAGATGAGGTGATTTATTTCAGGTGAACTGTGTTCTGTTCACTACGAGGGCCGTTGTGTTCATACTGATATGTAAATCAGTCCTTACATGTGCACACTCACTCCTCATTTGCCGTACCTTTACAGAGAACACTGGGGGGTGGAGGGAGATGGATAGTGGAGGAGCTGGAGGTGGAGGAGGGCAGGGATGGAACAGGCCTTGGCCGGAAAGTGGTGAAGGTTAGAGGGTTCTCAGCTGGGGGGCCAGAGTTCTCAGCAGGATTAATCAGGACACCATGAGAGTCCCGTGTTACAGACATGGGGACTGGGTAACAGGGACAAGGACAAAGACAGGTAGAGAATGGAAGACATACTGTATGAGGAAGGAAAGACAGAAGAGAAAGTGGTACTCCACAGTACAGTGGCAGGCTGAATGGGCATCTGCTGTGGAAACTTAAAATCAGAGCTCACTACCATGGTTACATTTTTTATCATGGTCTGTTTGTCTAGACGCTCATTTGCTTCTACACCATGAAGCCATCCAAGGGGTCCCGTTCTACTCTGCTCTGCACAGCAGACTATGACTATGCCAGACCAATCATCCTAAGCACCAAAGGCTGTTCCTGCTTGTCACAGGCTCCTACAGCACAGGCCTGTTGTTTAGAAAAGGCCAGAAAAGGCCTGATTAATTCAATTAATTCAATGCCACTTCATAGCAATAATCAGAGCAGTACATAATAAAGAGGAAAAACACAAATGAATAGTGTGTATTTTGAAACTTTGGTTAATAAATCCACAGACATACAGCAGTTGGGGCCTTGACCACAGCCATTACATAATGTGAGTGTCTGGGAATGTTTTCATGCTGAATCTACTAACCAAAATTGAAAGATATTTTTATAAACCATTTATACAATGAGCTTACAAGTGAACAATAATCTGAATTAATATGCACCAAGTAGCATGGATCGCAATACAAAAGTGCTTTTTACAATAGTGCATTCCTGGGAATAATTTCTACTGATAATGAATAAAATAATTTTTTAAGTGACATAATTAGGCTAAGGATTACTTCTATTGCAATTTTTCATATGGTGATGTCTTGACCAAGACATAAATGTTAAACATATTGCACTGGCATGTTCTGTGCATAGGGAGCACTTTAGGAAAAGCCTATCCTGGGACACACAGCAGCCCATGCAGAATGTGCCACCCAGTGACCTCTGATTATTCCTAGTACCTGAGCCGATAGAGGGCTGGAAGATTTTGGGCAGCACTGGGGGGTGAGCACGAACAAAGGCAGGCACCATGTAGGAGTAAGGAGAAGGCCGTGCCTCAGGTGGGGGGTACTGGGTGCAGGCGACCACGGCTCGCAGCGTTCGGGGTGGGTGAAGGGGGGGCCTGGGAGGGCCGGAATGGGCAGGCACAGTGTCGACGCTATGCTGGGGGGCTGCAGCACGTGTGTGCGACCGTGGGTGGTGGGAGTGGGGAAGAGAAAGAGAGAAAAGGATCACAGAACAAAGTGAGATAGACAGAAGGATAATGGAAGAGTGGGAGAGGGGTCACAGGAAAGGAGAAAAGGGACTCAAATATAACAATAAAAATTTCATTGAGTGCGACGCCTTCCCCCTTATGGGCTAAAGCCACGTGACCATTTACTCCAACGCCCTTTAATATAATTTCTTAATCCGCTTGATGTAAGGTTGTTACTTGGAGAAAATTAAACGCCCATCCATTTTCCAGGCTGACTTATTCTACATAAGGCTGTGGCACTCTGGAGCCTGACACGCAAGTGTACATGCCCTGAGTACTAGTGGGAGGGGGGTACCTAGTGCAAGTGGGCTGATGACGGTCACAGGCCCCCACTCCTGAGGAGCCTTTGGTACTGCAAAGGTCGGTGCTGATGCAGAGAAAGAGGAGCAGAGATAAGCCATTAACTGTAGGAGCAGCCTTGGAAAGAACAGCAGTGAGGGAGAGCAGAGCAAAAAGCTGGGTGAGGGTGTTACCAGCCTGGGCTTGTCTGTGCTGACCAGTGGCCCCCTTCGGAAGCGGGTACCTACCTACAGTGGCTGTCACCTGGCTGACCCCACGACCAGCCTTCCTGTCATCCTCCTCGTCACTGTCGTTGAAGTCCTCCATGTTGCCGATGTCTGCATGCTTCATGCTCATCAGACTGGCCAGGCTCTGCATGTCGTCGTCCCTGTGTGTAGAGGGTGGGTTCAGCCCAGGCTCAGTCATTACATTCAGGCTATGCATTAAAGCAATTCTCATCCCCAGAAGATGACCTGCAAATAAACTACATTTACATGCCCAGTAGACTAAGAATGTGCACATGAGTTTCCAGAAAAAAGAAAATAATCCTGCTCTGTCTTCAGGAGACACTGCTGTTCCTGTATTCAAACGACAGTAAAGGTTGTGTTCTCGAAAATCACTCTGTCGATTTTCTAATATCACTACCTTCCTACATGCATTACTGGTTGTGTTCTGGTGAGTTTTTATATGAAATGGTATTCGTATATTACAAATGGGCTAACTGTGATCAAAAGTGCATACAAAATATATACAGAGAAAAATGAAATTTCCTCATTTTAGTGCAGATACAGTATCCATCATAACAAAGTATAAACAACTACAAAATTATGCTTCCAGTAGAATTATCCTTTAACAATCAATACTTTCTCTGTCATCACTCATATATAAGCATCACCAAACCGACTAATACGCTGCCTAAGACATGTCCTGTCTTGCGGTTTCACTGCCTTCCTTGTTGTGCATTGTGTGGCCAAAGACTCACGTGGCCTTGCCCTCCTTGAGGAAGATGCACGTCAGCGACAGCCTGAGGGATGCCTGCACCACCTTGACAGAGAGCGGCTTCAGCTGGAGCCGCAGGCTGGTCTGCGAGGGAGCGGCAAACCGCTTCAGGTTCACTTCTGCGCATGCCAGCACTTTGCGGTGGCCTTTCATCTCCTATGAGTGAGACGCAATGCATGCTATATGAAGTCCCCCTATATTCAGATCCACAGCACAGCACCCACCTCATGACACTCTTTCTCAATGGAAACCAGAGTACCAGACAGATACTCACATTCTCAATAACTACTGTCCACTCCTTGTCTTCAAACTCCTCAGCATTAGGGTCCTAGAATTGAAATGGTTGATTTAACTTTATCCAACCATAACAATCTGCTCATTCAACAGTGACTTAATGTCACACAGCATCTCTGCTGGAGTCACATTTACATCATTCACTTCTCCTGTATAACACCTTAACACCACAAAGACCTGAAGACTAGGGACATTCCCTAGTAATGCAGGATAACATTACCTAGCCCAAAATTCAGGTCACTGCTGAAAACCACAGGAATATGTAAATGTATCCAGATAAAATCTACATCATCTGTATCCTTAATAGATGCATTTTTCCTCCCTCCTTTTGATTCTGCCTTGCTATATCTAAAGTCCAAAACAAGCCCTTGGATATATGTGATTTGAGATAACATAATGATATTACCAACTTCATTGTCAAATCATGTATGCTTTTTTCTCCTTTTTATTATAACAGAATTCACAAGACGTACCTTGAAGAGGGTGACAGCGAGCTCCACGTTTTCGGGCACATGCCACACCACTGTGCCCCGGTACGGGTTCTGAATCCCAGGCTGCCACTTATGAAGCTAGAGAGAAACAGAAGGTGACACTATGGATATCAGTTGTAAATATGGTTAAAGGTGCTTCCACCAAATACTGTTTGGTGGAATGAATAATGCAGTCAAGAAATTAAAAGTTATAGCAACCTTGGAGTGGCACGGTGGCTCAAAAATTGTGTCATTATGCTGGGAAATGCTACAAAATCATCTCTAAAGAGTTTGGACTGCACCAATCCACAGTCAGATTGTGTACAAATGGAGGCAGTTTAAGACTGTTGTCCAAGGACAAGGCATGTGATTGTCTGCAAGGTCACTAAAGAACCAAGAAACTTCTAAGCGACTAAAAACCTCTCAGACATCGATTAATGTTAATGTTCATGAGTCCACCATCAGATGAACACTGAACAAAAGTGAACACTGGCACTGGTTGCAAGGCGAAAGCCACTGCTTTCCAAAAAAACATTGGCTCCCGTCTACAGATTGCTGAAGAGCATGTGGACACGCCTGAAATCTGAAAGCCTTATGATGCTTTGTGGTTACGGGCCCTGAACAATAACATAAAAAGTCTATTTATTACCAATTTCTAAACAAACAGTATTGTGCAGTACAATGTACCATTTCCTATCTAGACCTTTTTATATAATATACAAACCATCTAAATTATGCCTCTGCATGTACACAGTTATTACTCTATGTAAACTTAACAGCTCTGAAAAGTTTAATGTACACTATTTTGTTTGCTGGTTACATATAAAAATCATTATTTAACATTTACAACATTTACCTTTGGTAATATTTGAATCTACATGGTAAATTGAATCTTGAAGAATTGCTCTAAAAAGATGTCTTAGCAAAATTAAATCAAATCAATCTTTGCACTTGAGATTCAAATTCGGAACAAATTGTGATGTCAGACCATACATGAATCTGGCACATGGCCAGATTCAGTTACCCCCCCAGTCCCTCAGAAATCAAACTGTAACTTGTTTATCCCCCAACAAGTCAATCCCAGCTTTGTGAGCCTGGGACATTAAGTCCACAGAAGACTACAATTAGTGTTTCATTATCTGTGAATGGTGCTTTTGAGGTTGTGGGAGTATATAGCAGTGATGTGAGTTGATGTCACCAATTTCATGGCTATATGAGATAGCAGGGGTAGGCAACCCTGCTAAAGCGCCAGCATCCAGCAGATTTTCCATCCTACCAGGTCCCTGATGAACCACACCGAATGTCAGAGAGTAACTCATCAGGTGGGATAGAGAAGCTGCTGGATACGTCACTCCAGGATGAGGGTTGCAAACCCCTTTGACATAGCAATAGTATGTTATGCTTATTATCACTGTCATTATGCTCCATTATGTCATTTTGTTATTTGTCTAATTAGTTGCTGTTACAGCCCCACCTTCAGAAGCATATTATGAGTGTTTTGGGGGCCTTGGAGAGGGGGGGTGGCAAAGGACAATGACAGGAGGCTTAAAATATCTAGAACATAATTGAACTGGTCTTGGTTGGGGGCCCAAAATCTCTAGTGGTGTCCCTCCTACATTATATCTTGCTATTTAGCTAGGCACTATAGCCCACAGCAGTATATTTACCCGGGAGCAGATGCGTCTACTTCTCCTGGTCCACACCACTCTGAGGCTGTCAGGCTGCCTGCAATCACAAATTCAAGGAAGCAAAAACAGGTTATTATAACTGCAATGCCAGCTGAAACCAGGGGAGGACAATATGGTCAAAATGTCATGATACAGATCACTGTTTTTTGTTTTTGTTGTTTTTGTTTGTTTATGTACAAATCAACCTAATTGGAATGTATGTAATAATTTTAATTCAGTGTTTAACAACTTAAGCAGCAATTCTATCCTTACAAGAAGCACTGCTTGTAGCATACGAATAATAAACTTAATTATTAAGGTATGTAATTCACTGACTCATTATAGCAAAAGTGCTTTTAATTTTTTTGATGCTTGGATCCTGTAGCACAGGGAGACGTTCCCCGAGCTTTGTTAGCATGTGTCCCAGGGAATTGTAGGGCTGCGGGCAACGGATGGGACTGGGTGGTATGGGGGGAAAGGGAGGGAAGACCCCACCTGTTTGGGCAGGAGAGCAAGGTGTAAAAAAAGAGCTACAAAGAACGACTCCATTTCACCCAAACGTCTCGAGTCTTAATCGCCAGATCTACAATACTGAAGTACAAATGAACAAATTAACATTTACCGCTTTGACCAATAACTGTGCAATACTGAACATTACATCAGACTGGTCCATGTCGAATTTTCAAATCTAAATAATTTCCACACAATATAAGCAGACTATTTTTCTGGAACCACGTCATCCTCATATGCCATACTGCACAGTCTATTCATCTGACACCATAGCAGACCCATCCATGGACCATATTTTGTTTACCGCATGACAGTGCCTTATTTTTAGTTTGATCAATTACGTTTCAAGATCTAATCCCTAAGTTAAGATCCATTGAGACAGGTGATTGACAAAAGCATAAGATATACAGACAGCACTGAGAGATTATGAAGGCTGAAATTGCTTTTTCACATTGTTGTAATACCATTATAGCCTCCGAATGCGTAGGCAGGTGCTTGCTGGTTTGTTTTGTAGTTTTAATAAGTGTTAATTAGTGCACTAACTGCATTCACTAGAAGCGTAGCCCAGACACAGTTCAGCTTAGTCAACTCCTCAACAGCACACATGTTTGTAATGTGATGTTTGCCTCAATTGTCACTTGGACAAAAGCATCTGATAAGTAAAACAAAATGCAAATGTATGATAAAGTACTGCTCACAACAAGTTATCATCATATCAACCAGCACTAGTAGAAGCCCAGTGTTCCTCTGGCTGCTAGGAATTTTGGTAGATAACTAGAGAGACACAGAAGTAGACACAGGGAGACATATACATGCAATTAGCAGTAACCATCTACATGGACACTGGCCCTGATTCCTATGGGGCATCTCCACATTCTTTAATTGCTCTACTCTGCACTGTTCATTTGATTCAGCTCACGTAAAAGTTCCATTCTGATTCGTTCACCAACTCATTCAGTGGCACTTCCTATTTTCATAGAATAATGATAATCTGAAACACTTGTGTCCCGATATGTACAAAAATAGCCCATTAGTTAGGCTAAGTAGTGCTAAAGAGTAAATACTACCAATAAATCACGTGAGACAAATATTTGTCATTGAATTGTAATTTAAGGCTGTGTTCGAAATGTCCACTTGCCCACAATGAAGTGCACTATATAGTGAGTTGGCTATTTTCTTGGGCTGTTCAGTCTCAACTGTAAATTTCAGTCAGCATATAGTGCACGAGCTGTACCTTACATCAATTAACTTAGACCATCCTGGACTGCAGCCTGTCATGTGACTGTTGGAACCATATCTGAGAAACTTTGCACAGTCTGAACTGTATCCATCAGGGGCATACTTGGAAATACTGGGCCAAGTAAATTGCATATGATATACTCACGTGAGATATAACAACAGTGCCAGGGCTACTGCTGCTTCAAAAGCAAATGGGTATTTTAATGCATTGATTGCTTTTTTTGGTAATATTAATGAAATAATAATACAGTATGTTGAAGATCAGTACAAAACAAAATGGTTGCAGCTGCAGTCCTCGTCATGCTTGTCTAAAGACAAATATGTTGTAAATGAAGTTTCTTGTGGACAGATTTGTGTTTTGTTTTATTTATTTTTAACATTGTAAAGACAAATGTCAATTTGTTGGTGTCCATATTCTGGTATGTTTTTATTACAATAATGAACAAGTACAAACATTACCACAAAATAAACAATACATAAAAGACTACATTTTTAACATTACAGCTAAATGCTAGATGGGATATTCTGGAGTTTTATTATGCAACAGAGATAACAATTATGAATATTGCGCATAATTATGTACCAGTGATACATTTGCCTAGTGTCCGGATCAACTGCTGTCTACCCTTATCCCCTAGTGGCTGCTCTGCATAGTGAATACTATATAGCAAGTGAGTGAATGATCAAGTGGAAACTTTGAACATAGCCTAAGTCTGGCAACTTTGAACCTTAGCTACTCATGTTTGGTAAAAATGCAAACCTAAGAGGTCAGATAACACATCCAAATGATAACAAACCTTGGTTAAAATAATTTTAAACCATGAGAATACTGCATCTGCATCATTATAATCCAATAAATAAATAAATAATAATAATCCAACTGCATCATACAGGAATTCACTGCACATGTTGGTTATATTCTGCACCAAAGCATGGTGTATTTCAGTCCTTTTACCAGGCTGTGCATAGTTTCCCATCTGGTGCATGATACTCTGTGTGTACAGTTTGTGCCGCTTTGCCGTGTTCATCACGATTGGGTGTGCTGCCTTCAGCTGCAACAACTGCAGTGTTCGCAACAAAGGGAAAGTATCCTTTTGAATTCCCAAACTTTAAAAAAAAGAAAAGAGGATTGATGAAAGTGGATCTCAATGACAAGACCCTTAAGAACACCAGATTTTGTGGAGATAGCTTTGTAAACAGTAAGAATAATGCTACATTTACTAATGTTTCTATGTTCTTTTCCAGACATAACAGTATTGGGCTTCATTAGCTGGTGAACATCAGCCATAGTTATACACCACAAATGGAAGATGCGGGACTTTTGTACTGCTTATGGATGTTCAAATAAAAGAACTTCTGACTAACTTCACTTGTTTCAGTAGCTTATTAGTAGTGCAGCTTTTCCAGTAACTAGCTATTTTTTTTAGAAATGGAGATGCAGCGTGGCGAAACTATACATTGTTAATAAATACTACGTCGCCATCGACTTACGACCTATGCGAATTACGACTGAGTGACTTTACGACCATTCTGAGAGTGCAGATATGTGGCCATGACAACGGCTCAGCAGCAGGAGCATCCCCACAAGACGCTCTTTCATTCATGTCATGCTCAGGCTCCTGGTCGCAGTGCTCACAGTACAGTATGCATTCATAACCATTTGTGTAACAATAATAAAAAAATGGTGATAAAAAGGGCAGACTTATGACCAAATTGTTTTGCGACTGGTCAGTCAGAACAGATCGTAGCTGAAAGTTGATTTTTGTTTTATAATGTCCTTCTGATTAATGACCTGTATTATTTTTCTCTCTTTAGAAATACAGGTATTTTCTATTGGTGTGTTTTGCTTGAATTCTCTGGTGATAGACGTTAAAGGGCTGAAAAATACTTAACGGCAAAAAATATTTTAGACACTTTCATAAAAATGCATAGGAGCACTTTGGTTTTTGGACAGATTATCAAAATTTTGACATTACATTGGAAAAAATATACAGATTTTCATATGACTTTTCACATCATGTTTCACATTTTTTAATTACTTTAAGAGTATCCTACAGCACAAATATTAAGTATTACTCGATGAAATAGCTTTAAAGTAGTTAGCTACTTTTTCTCTGTAGCTTGTAGAGTAGCTAACTACTATATTAAACAGTAGCTTGACTGTAGATTTGCTACTTTTAATCATAAGTAGCTTGTAGTTTGAAAAGCTACCATTTAAATGTATCTTCTCCAAGACTGCATAATACACTGTATACATTGGAAATTAACATTTATTTCAAAAATTACAAATAAAATTACACCATGGTAGCCATTTTACATGCAGTAAGAAAACAGAACATCCTTAAAAAAAAATTAGAAGTAGAAGTTCATTTGAAATAGAGGTATTATTTACTATCTACATTAGTTTGTAAATATGAAAACCTTCATTTTTAATTTGACAAAGTATTCTGTATCATGAATACATGTCTGATCTTTCTAACAAACCAAATCACTTGAAAATCAGCTGAATATTTGGTGACTTTTGGTGATTTTAATTGTGGATAAACCGTTGCTTCTATAGACAGATATGCTTTAAAGAGGAGTGGCTACCCTATACCTCAGTGGCGGCTGTTTTACACATCCCTCAAATGAACAGCAGTGACTACTGTGGCATCTATGTGTATGATATTGTGGAACATCAACGCAGTTTTTGTTACACGCTAACACTACCTCATCTCAGGATGCCCATTCTGTTCAGGGTCGTGGTGACCGTGAGATATTGTGCGAGGTCAGCTGATGACATAAAATTGTTTGGTTAAAAAAAATACCCTAAAAGCTATTCTTACCCTACTAATGTTAGACAAACCAGCCACTATATATAACAGAGTAAGAATGTGATGAGTCTGTTAGCATCACAGGCATCAAGAGAGGAATGCAAAATGAAACAACTAAGTCAGACCCTTCAATGAAGTAAATGCTGAGCATCCAGGGGAAAAAACTGATCAGCACTCACACCAGATTTGTTTATTTGTAAAAATAATGACAAGCACTGCATTGTAACACTATCATTGCTGTTGCTGGCCATCCTGTTCCCTCATATCTCCTCCTGTCTATGTCTCCCAGGTAGTTAGCTGAATAATGTCTGGCTCTAATTGGCCAGAGGCTTCACAACTGGCTTTCAGGTAAAGGAAAGATGGAGAAACAGCAGTGCTGTGAGGACCGTGATTTGAATAGCCCTGTACTACACCCTTATGTGTTTCCCTGGCTTCCTTGGCTGCCACAGAGTGTGTGGCACAGAGGCTGTAACTCTGTAGTCATGTGTTTGAGGCCAGCCTCGCCTGTTTTGTTTATTGGTTTTCTGTTTCTTTCTAATGTTTATTAATCCTTTGCTTCCCTGTTTTGGTTCATCCTTTCTTTGATATTGTTTGCCCTTGTGTTTAATTTTTAAAACCAGTCTAAGTCGACACTTGTGGGACCAGCTTAAAAGTGATGACTTAGAGAATTGACGAGATACACCTAAGTCGACACTTTGGCGACTTATGTCTATCGCGCCATTTTGCCAACTAGTAAATATAACACCATACCTCTACTCATCACGGCCTCGGCATCCTTCCTTGACCAGTCAGTACATGCAGTATAGGTTCCTATAAAGATCCAAGTCTTTTACAGACTGCCATGATGTTATTGCCACCGGTCTGTCCAATTTCAGCTGAATGTTGAACCCTCAAA
>JAODKF010000002.1:15985444-16001317 GCA_026779585.1 Mormyrus proboscirostris | reverse complement strand
TGTCACGAAAGTCACATATGGGTTAAATGCAGAGGACACATTTCGTTGTTGCGCACTGTGTGCTGTGCTGTGCTGTGGAGTGTTAACAACGACCACTGATCACCAAATTCTAATTTAAATTTACATCTAATATTAGAAAGAAAGAATCGTAAGCTATCGTAACTAAATTCAGCAGACAGGTGGATTAATGATCTTTTAAACAACTGTGTTCTGGGCATGGTTGAAGTAATCACTGGTAATGTAAATCTGTTTAAAATCTGGGGGTGTGTGTTTGATGATATCACTTTGCATTCCAGGCTTTGGAATGACTTGGCAAAATACATGTAGGTCTATTCAAGATAAAACTTAGCATGAAGCAATACATTATATCCCTTTTCAGTATTATTAGTCTGGTACAACTGTGTAGTTATCAGTCATTAATGACACATACTCTTATTCCTGCCTTTCAGCTTTTTGCCTTTGTCCTCTTTTGTAACAAAATAATTACAGACTATACCCCTTAATAATTGCATTAATATAATTTTGTGATTTTCCATTTAATGTCCTTGATGGCAAAAACAAGTTATATTGCTTCTACTTTACATGGATAACTTGCACAAAGTTACTTCAAAGACTTCAGTCTACCATGTTAGCAAAATACACTACCATTCTGATTTACATTGGAAATAAGCAAAATTAAATGTACATGCTTAGCATCTTGGAGTTAATGTACTTTTGATTCTTAAACCTTTAAATTCTTTGTCAACTTCCTATCAGACAATGTGGGCAAATACTTTTTTATCGCATCATAGGATTCTATGACTCAGCAGGGAAAAGGTAAACAATACAATAGATTACAGAAAAATCCTTGCAATGAATTTTACCCAATTGAGAACCTGATAGCCATAATGCACAAGCCAGTAAAGAAAATGAAAGTGTAATTTTAGTACATGCTAAATACAATTAAAATATTTTGGTGGAATTTCCATTCGGAATAAAAGGAAAGATGGACAATGTGGACAATGACAAAAGTACACAAAACCAAGATGCAGAATTCCTTCCTTGTATAAAAGACATATTTTAATATAGTTGTCAGTTGCCTCAGGATCAGTAATTAATTTTAGATTAGCAACATTTTTCAGTTTTGTAAAAACAAGCCTCTATTTAGCACAAGTACTGATCAGTAACCCTGTAAGAAATTGTCACTTGATAAAAGACAAATAAATGACAGGTTCTATGACAGGTAAAATCTTCCACCCCAAAAGGGTGTAGCTGGTTGTGCCATGTGCTGGTTATCTGACCTTGGGATATTAGGCAACACAGTATTAAAATAATCAAATAGGCAACTCAGAACCATAGGAACCTCTCACATATAGTCTCTCACGAACAATACTGTTACTTGTGAATGACGAAAACACTTTTATCGTTATTGTTATTAACCGTAATCCAACCCATGACTGTTACAATGTTTACTACTGTTTTGTTAATGTTAATTAATGTCATCATAAACGATATAGTTTTCCACGATTTAAAGCCGTAGGTTGGCAGGTTCATTATCCGCGAACACTGCTCCACCTTGTAATGACCGAGCGGCGACACGGAAATGCAATGCATTTAATTAAAGTTCACTGCTGTCAAATATCTTATCGTAGACAAGAACTGAGGTACACCTTGATAATTGAATGCCAATTATTTCCTATATATATTTGGCTTTAATAGCCATATAATAAGCCTTTTATGTGGTTATAGACATAAACTGACAATCTGAAAGTGGTGCGGCATATACTACAACTCTATAGCGAGGTGAACGCCCTCAGCGCCAGAAAACATTCATTAAAACGTTCATGAAAATAATACCATATAGCGCAGTAAAGAAAAGTGCGGGTCTGTCAGACAGCTTACCACTTCTGTGTGCACTCGATAATCAGTTCTTCATAAGACACCACAAACTGAAACCTCGAAGCTCTTTTTCCAACGCGCTGAAGTCTCTTCCAAACTGAAGTCATGTTTCCTGTTATATCGTGTTAAAGAGGAAAAAAGCTTTAAGAAATATCCTAAATCACCAGACAGAAGTCGCCGTTTCCCCGATGAAGGCTTAAAACGGTGATCGCCGCCGGTGCCTTTGCCCCAGCGCCCCGTCCCATTCCTCCTGGCCCCGCAGACACCCTGAGTCCACGCTTTCGGAGACCGAATGGCATGCTGGCCGTGTACGGACAACACAAGCGTGTTGTGGCAGATCGGTGCAACGACTGGCATCATCCACACAATCAAGTGGCAACTGAGCAAAAGAGTAGCAATATTTGGGATGTGGGGATGTAGGAACATGCGGAGATAATGAGGCAGTATGCGATCGGATGTAAATTAGTTGTTATTGCAGTGTTCATTAGTACCCCACGTACATTCTGCTTCTTTCCAGTTGTGTTTTAACTGAATGTCTCCATTATGATTTTTTTTCTTTACAAACCGATTTGTCACTGTAAATACATGCAAGAACTAATTCAATAGTTTATCATTACTAATATTCCTAAAACTATTTCCAGTATCCTATGCTGACTTTGTAGTTATATCATTTAGGTTATATTAATATTATATATATAATATTATATGCATTGTACGAAAATCCATTTCCTCCTGTGAGCATCTTCGTACTGGAGGGTTTGAGGTCTCCACCCATTTAGGGAAAGACATGATTATGGGGGGGGGGGGGGATTCTATTGGCCAGTTTTGATTATTGGGGGTGTTAGGGTTATGGAAATTGCATCCCTGCTAGATATTCCACTGTAACGGTTAACTCTAAGTGGAATTATTTCAAAATGGACGTGTTTAGGAACAACAGAAACCCAGGCACAATTTATGCCCATGACAGTATGAAAGGTATGTAAGAGAGGCATATCTTAGTCTACTATGCCTAATTCACAACTCCTTGTATGTAATTGAGTTATTGTAATTGAAAAGCAATTATATTGTCATTTAAATGTGACTCAACAAAAATTGCCAATAATATAATCCATTGTAGCCTTAGATTTCATAAAGCTCAGTTTGAATGCATTATTTATTTACAACAGTTGTTAATATGCCTTTTCTTACTTGTACAAAGATATCCTGAGTTTTTTCAGTGTTCTGGCCCATAGAGTCCTTCAGCATGGCCAATATCAGTAAGTAATGGTGGGGATTTACCAGGAGGGCATTCCACAAAGAAGGATATCTCGGTTAGCTGGGTTAATTTAAGCTAGAATGCATGATTGTCCAATAGGAATGCTCCTTACCTAAATTCTTATTGGTGGATCATTGCTTCTAGCTTAAGTTAACCCAGCTAACTGAGAAATCCTGTTTTGTGGAACACCCCCCCAGATCTTGTCTTTCTAAATACAGCAGCTCCTGGTGCATGGGAGGAAACCTACTTTAGTTATCCCTCTGCAAGCACTGAAGAATTCATACATAGGGCTGCTGGCCCCTCCAAAGAATAAGCCAAAAATATCACATGTTATTAGTTGTGTGTAGTGTGTGGTGTCCATTACCTCACATTGCAGTGCTGGCTTGATGGTTAGGAACGCACACCTGTAATCGAAAGATTGTACATTGTAACTGGAATTGTCAATCTACACCATGTTCCATTTGTGTCCTTTCCATTGACATCGTTGGCTATAAAGCAAATTATTTTGTCAGGACATAACTGAAGTTACTTGTACAAGCTTTTGCAATTGGGTGAAATGTTTTTTTTTCCCTCTGAAAACCTAAAACATTTATAATGTGTGCTTTTTATATGAGGTGGTTGCTTTAATGTCTATAGTTTTATTATATAAAAAATGAAATAGCTTTCAAGTTGTATGGACAAAACATTTAAATCCAGAAAAGTCTACAGTTTTGTTTATGTGTGCCCTGTTAAGCAATGCAGTGTGTCACACCAAAGGATACCATTCAATAACAAATACAGTGGGTGTTCACACAATGATTAGTAAAAATATTATTGATTGCTTAGTGCATAAGTTTCCCTCCACGTAAAGTTGCAGAACATATAAAAACAAAACATGTTATTGGAGAAAAAAAAGGCATTTTTATAGAGTTACATATACATGAAATGTCCTTTTGAGATCCAGACCATTTTCTAGAGACGAACAAAATTAACCATTATTAGTTGGAATTCCTGTTTAATTACTCGTCATCTTTAAAACTAGCAACAAGCATGGGTACACATCTAAATACCAGTGAGGGCAGTTCTATTTTTAAGTGGGTCATTAAGTCATCTCAATACAGCAGCCAAGCAGAGCCAAGTCAGATCTTCCCAAGATATCCAAGTTAACAGTCAGTCAGTTTCACTGCTAGATGTCAGCAAAACCTACACGCAAAAAGGGATCATGGGAAACTCCATATCTCTTTCTGTGTGCCTGCATGCTGGAATGTCTGTACACAAAAAGGAGCTGGAGTGGTAGGGAAGGAGTTGCTTTATTTGCAGTCAATCAAAGAGATCTGCCTTTGGTCAAACACTGAGAAAAATGATGAACAAGCAGCACACATTTCCTGTGCATGATATTAAAGGAAACAGAATCCCACAGTAAATAAGTGCTGTGGACTATACTGGAGTGTAGAGCATTGGATATACACAATATGGACAAAAGTATTGGGACACCAGGCCATCACCCATAAAGGAATTTGTATGACATGCCATTCTATATCCTTAGACATCAATATGGAGTTGGTCCCCCCAAACAGCTACTGTACAAAAGCTGCCACTCATCTAGGAAGGCTTTCTACAGGAATTTTTTGCCTATTCCCCCAGAAGAACATTTGTGAGTATAGGCATTGACGTTGAGTGCGAAGGCCTGGCTCGTAATATCTTTTCTAGTTCATCCCAAAGGTGTTTGATGAGATGGAGGTCAAGGCTCTGTGCTAGCCAGTCAAGATCTTCCACATCAAACTCATCCAACCATGTCTTTATAGACTTTGCTTAGTGCACTGGGGTACAGTCATGCTGGGACAAAAAAGGGCCTTCCTCAAACTGTCCCCACAAAGTTGGAAGCATAGGAAATTAAATGTCTTGGTATGCTGAAGCTTTAAGAGTTCCCTTCACTGAAACTAAGGGGCCCAGCCCAACTACTGCAAAACAACCCCATACCATTATCCATCCTCCTCCAAACTTTAGCACAATGCAGTCAGGCAGGTAACGTTCTCCTGGCATCTACCAACCCAGGCATGTCCATCAGACTGCCAGACAGAGAAGCATGATTTGTCACTCTACAGAA
Source organism: Mormyrus proboscirostris (assembly GCA_026779585.1). Taxonomy (NCBI): domain Eukaryota; kingdom Metazoa; phylum Chordata; class Actinopteri; order Osteoglossiformes; family Mormyridae; genus Mormyrus; species Mormyrus proboscirostris. The sequence continues at coordinate 15,996,098 of JAODKF010000002.1, read as the reverse complement.
TATATTTCCCCTGCTCCAGACTCCAGTGGCGGTGTGCTTTACACCACTCCATCCAACACTTGGCATCGTGCTTGGTTATATGAGGCTTGCATGCAGCTGCTCGGCCATGGAAGCCCATTTCATGAAGCTCCCAGTTTTTGTGTTGGGGTAAATGCCAGAGTAAGTTTGGAACTGCAGTTATTGAGTCAACAGAGCACTGGTGACTTTCATGCACTGTGCGCCTCTGGATTCAGCGATCCTGCTTTGTTACTTTACTTGGTCTGCCACTTTGTGGTTGAGTTTCTGTTGTTCTTAAATGCTTCCACTTTACAATAATGCCGCTTAGGGTTGACAGTGGAATATCTAGCAGGGATGAAATTTCATGAACTACACTTATAGCAAACGTGGCATCGTATGACCCTACCATGCCTAAAGTCACTGAGCTCTTCAGAATGACCCATTCTTTTACAAATGCATGTAACCCTAACTGCATGGCCAGGTGCTTGATTTTACACACCTATGGCAATTGGTCTGAATGAAACACCAGAACCAAATGATTAAGAGGTGCGTTCCAAAAGTTTTGTGCATATTGTGAATGTGAAAATAAATGCCTGCTTCCTAGAAAGTCAGCAGAAACATCGCAAAGATGTGCATAGTAAGAAACTGTAAGTAAGAAGCAATAAACCATTACAGGATATTTTGGACATAAATGTTTCCTTGTTTTCTTTTCGATTTAATCATAACTCCCTTCTTAAACACCTGGAATCTTCAAGACACTGTTCATACTCTGTGATACATGTTCATAAAGGATGCTGAGTCTGAAATCAAATGGGATACGATCTGGCTACAAGCCCAGTTCTGAGTGAATTCTCCCTCGGCAGGTAGATATACCATATATGAATAACACGGGGGGAATATTTCATGGTGAAAGTCAATATTTTTTTAGCACTATTATTGTATATTGTATTACATATATAATTATTCCTGGATAAGAGAGGGACCTACAGTACCTGTCTAGTCCCAATTACACTGGTTTGGAATGTCAGGTTAGCTGACATCATCCTTAGGGCAGAACTTCTAGCCAGACTGTTTAATGTAACTTAATTTTGCAGAAAACCTCATACACTTTATGTACTAACATGAATAATGTTATGAAAAATATTATAATTTCTACTTTAAAAATATGTGACACAATATTAGTAAGAGTAATGAAGAAATGTAATCCTGGCATGTCACCATCAGCACTTAAGAGATCATTAACATATGAATTGAAATCAGTTATAAAATGTACATTCGCATTAATAACCATATAAACAAACATTTGCTTCTGATTTCACCACTGATTTCACTACTTAGAATATGATGGTTACATTTCTGTCGCCCTGTTATGTGCTGTTTTGCGTCATATTATTTTACGCAGCAGAATGGCTGAGACATAATCAGAGGTAGCACAAATTGTTCTTGTCACCTTCACTCGTGGTTCTCTAATGGCTGTTGCATAACATTCCCTGAACAATGTTTGTCCTTGTAACACTGAAATAATGAGAACGTTCAGAGTTCAAACATGTGAGAGTGAGCAATGAAATGATTTTAAACAATAAATGTATCAATGTGGATAAAAATGAGTAGTCTTGTAAAATTTATAATAGAACCATGAATGGTGTTCTGCTAGACCCACAATGCCAATCACCAGTCTATCTACTAATGTCCTGATTAAATCAGATTAAACTGACAATCAGAACACAAAAATTATGTCTAGTCTCAATTTTGAGATGCGGAGGGACACTGTGGAGATTTCCCATCTAACATAACCCCAAACACAGCAGTGGGCTATTCCTTACATTCGTGACCCAGATAAATTTAGAGCTGAATTTCTGTGCAGCTGCCTACTGCCTGTCAACATGAAAACCAGATGGCATCAAGTAATGAAAGTAAGGCAAAGGCCTCACACAGTGGCTGAAAACACAGCTCAAGGAAGGCTGATACACAAACACTGACAACCCTGTACAACCCTTTACACTTTAATGTGCTTCAATGGATTCTTAAATTTACAACTACTGATTCAAAACTACTGGAAGCCTCAGTATATAACTGATATTATCAGGATTCACTCAAGTTTATCTTTTATAGTTTATCATTCCCTCAGCAGTGTCAATATTAAGGCAAAATTAACTACTAAAGCTATATCTTGTATTGCAGCAAGATGATTTTTGTGGAAGATTTATGGCAGCATGACATAAGCCATATCATGTGACCAGGCCCCACAGGACACTCACCTAAGCACTGACACTTCAGGACCTGCAGCTGCATGTAGAAGCATCCGCCCTTTTCTGTACACAACAACAAGAAAGACGTGTTTCTGTTCATGGTTGATCTCTAACACTGCCCCAATATTCCACATCAAAAATGTCTAATTTAATGGTTGTTTCAAAACGAATTAACTTTAGATTATTAACCAGTCCAACTCACAGTAGTGTATATGACGGTAGCATTGAGACCAAGGGAATCACTCGATTTACGCTGTTCGGTTGATGGTTTTTCATCATAACGCGTCTTCATACCAGAATTTGGGTTTACAGATTTCCTCTGCATTAAATGCTGCAAGTGGCTTTTCAGCCAAGCTTAAACCAGGATGGAAATTAAGCTCGCCCTATCAAACAAGTGCGATTACAAAAACTAAATACTAACCTGCTGGTAAAATAAAATGCATGTCGGCCTACAAATTTAACTGAACTTGAAATAGGAAGACACCCGGTGTGTTTGTGAAACACACGTCAGGCGTACATAAGGTGTGGGAACAAGTTTTTCAAGCATATGACTTTATATTATATTCTCACATTCTGCTGACATATTTCCTTATTCTTTCCTACTCAGTATTTGTCATGTATTTTATATTGTCATTCGTTATTTGTCTAACATTTCATTGTCCTGGTGATATTTGCGGAATTGTTCGAGTTCCGTGGTACTGCAGTGCCCTGGAAACGCAGCACATTTCTTACCATTTAAGATTCAAATATGGTGTGAAAAATATGTTTTTAATTTAGTTCTTGTCAATTTATGCCGGTTTATCAGAGATCAATTTTAGTAAAAGAAAACGAGCAAAGGCTGTAATTATTTTGGTGCAGACTTTAATACCCCCAGACTTTAAACACAAATTAAATAACCTACTTTTTACAAGTCAAGTCAAGTCACGTTTATTTATAAAGCACTTTAAAAACAACAATAACAGCTGACCAAAGTGCTGGACAAGCAAGGAAATACGACTTCATAGACAAACGAAGAGGGCAACACAAAGAAAACATGAGACAAAATACAAATTACAGGTAACTAAATAACACATTCATGCTGTATTGAATGCCAGGGCAGGTTGTTACATTTGGTCTCCACAACTTTCTTGTGACAACAGTGTTAAGACTGCGTGGATGTGACCAATTTAACATGCTGTCTTTATACTGAAGAAGTATGCAGATATCTTCCAAAGCAGCTGGTGTATAAGAAGAGTTATATGACTTCATGTACAGTATAAGGAGCTCTACTGACGCATGCACCGTAATTTAAACAGAAATGCACTGACTTTATAACTTTTTTACTATAAAAGTAATCATGTATACAGCAATATCATAGTTTGGTAGCTGCAGGTTACAGATCAGACATTACTGTATAACATATATAATGGCTAATAACAGCAAAAAACGTTTTCTGCCCTCTAGTGGATCAAAGCAACTATCAAGATGCAGTTCCAGATTATGACTAAAAACCAGTAGGAGAGGCAAGTTTCCAACAACTTCCTCTCCTTAAATTCCGACTAAGCAACTGCAACGTGACACAGTCAGTATGTTTAGATGCACAGATAAGTCGACGTACGGTTATAGTTTTGACTGTGCCATTTAATCAGACTACTGTCCTTTTCCCAGTATTCATGCATAGGAGGGGAATCGATTTATTGACTGAAATATGTACAACTCTGCTACAATAGGTGGCGATATGGCTTCTTTCAGCTTATTAATATTGGGCTTTATTTGGTTGACCTATGACCTATTAGGCAGAGTGGTGGCTCTGAGGCTAGGGATCTGTGCTAGCAATCAGAATGCCAGGAATGATCCTAGTCTGTCGGGCCCTTGAGCAAGGCCCTTAACCTGCAATTGCTTTTTCCTGGGTATGATGTTAATGTACATCCAGCCCTGCAAGGATGTCCTCCAAGATACAGGGAAATTTGAGGGTTGGTGGTAGGATTGGCGCTCCAGTCACTGGAAAAAAAAACCTCAACTTGGTCCATTCAGACTAGTGTGATGCTGAGGTTACCCGCCACATGGCTGCACTCAAGTTCTCATCCCTGAGATGGTTTGTTGTTCAGTGAGTGCAGCAATGTGCTGTCATGCTCCTTACCTCTCTCTTATGTCAGAGATGTAAAAATAAATAAAATTAAGAAAGAAAATATGATTATGATTGTTTCAGAGAATGCATGCAGTGCTCATGCAAAAGTAGTTGAGGTAAACTTTAAACTGATTTTTAAACATGTACTAGACAATCTCGAAAAGGAATAATCATTAAACTTGTAAAATTTGCTAGCCAGACTATAGCTCCCTGTGCTATAATATCCATACCAAATTGAAGGTAAAAAAGCCTGATCTTAATCTATCTGACAAGTGATGTAATAATTGGATGTGCATAACATGCAATATTTGTACTAATATCGCACGTCATCCAGTCCTAGTACTGCAATTTTTCGAATTCAATCCGAAATACCCCGCCTTGCGTTGTCATGTCATTCGGCGCCGGTACAAGTTTTTACGGCATTAGAAAACCAACACATTGACCTCTTCTTTAAGTACCAAAAGCACGGTACCTGGAATTTCAGTATTGACCACAAATTATCAATGAGATTAAGGTCTGGGGAGTTTCCTGGCCATGGACCCAAAATGTCGATGTTTTATTCCCCAAACCATTTTTGCCTTATGGCACGGTGCTCCATTATGCTGGAAAAGGTACTGTTCTTGAATAGCTGGGAGAGGTTGCTCTCAGATGATGTTTGGGTACCACTCTTTATTCATGGCTGTGTTCTTAGGCAAAATTGTGAGTGAGCCCACTCCCTTGGCTCAGAGCCCACACATGAATGGTCTCAGGATTCTTTACTGTTTGCATGACACAGGAGGTAGTGCTCACCTTTTATTCTCCAGACAATATTTTTTCCAGATGCCCCAAACAATCAGAAAGGGGATTCATCAGAGAAAATGACTTTACCTCAGTCCTCAGCAGTCCAATCCCTGTAGCTTTTGCAGAATATCAGTCTGTCCCCGATATTTTTCTTGGAGAGAAGTGGCTTCTTTGCTGCCTTTCTTGACATCAGGCCATCCGCCAAAAGTCTTCGCCTCACTGTGCATGCAGATGCACTCACACCTGCCTGCTGCTATTCCCAAGCAAGCTCTGCACTGCTGGTGTCCCAATCCTACAGCTGAATACTTTAGGAGATGGTCCTGGTGCTTGCTGGACCTTCTTGGGCACCCTGAAGCCTTCTTCAAACAATTGAACTCCTCCTCTTGAAGTTCTTTCTGATCTGATAAATGGTTGATTTAAGAACAGTCTTACTAGCAGCAATATCCAGCCTTGTCCTCATCAACACTCTCACCTGTGCTAATGAGAGAATCACTGAAATGATGTCAGCAGGTCCTTCTGTGCCAGGGCTGAAATGCTGTGGAATTGGTATTTTTGGGATTAAATACATTTTCATGGTAAAGTGGGACTTTGCAATTAATTGCAATTCTACTGATCATGCTTCATACCTTCTATAAATTAACAAATTCTGGAGTATATGCAAATTGCCATCATAAAAACAGAGGCGGCAGACTTCGTGAAAATTAATATTTGTGTCATTCTCAAAACTTTTGCCCACAACTGTATATTGGACATCACCTTCTCCTCAGCCCTCAAAAAAGTGTATTGTGTATGGAAATAAGATTTTAAAAAAATGATGCTCAAACATTTTCTTAATCATATTCTAAACTATAGAATAACAATAGAAAATAAATTTACATATTTAAAATAACTCATCAAAACATTTTTTCTAGTTGCAGAACATTACAACACAAACACTAAATGTAAGTGTCTCATATTCATTAAATGTACATGCATAATGTCACACCCCGATCGTGCTGATCCTCCTGTGCCACACCCCCTCGTTAACCTCATGTGGAGTCCCAGTGTTTCACAGCTGTTTCTAATTGTCTGTATTAGTTTGATGTATTTAAGTCCACTTCAGAGTTTGTTTCCCTAGTTCTGTCATTGTAATGTTGTGTAGCATAGCGTAGTAGAGCGTTTTGTTCTTGTCTTCCCTGTTTTCTGGTCCCCGGTTAAATCTTTTTATTTAACCCCGTTCCTGCCTTCCATCGCCTGTTTCCCCGGTCCGTGTTCTACGCCTTATGACACATAACACACGAAAAGAATTCTGCCAGCTTCATACCTACTTAAATACATTTCAGTAACTAAGCTAAAACAGAATCAAGTGTCAGATATATCAAGTAAACACATCAACACAACATAGTCACCCCAATGCAAAATTAGCCCTGACTTCATATAGGTAAAATGCAAATGCGTAATACAAACCAAAACAATTGTGCCAGCATCAACCCTACTTAGATACATTATAGTACCTTTCCTGTAATAGAAACAAATGTCAGATATATCAAATAAGCAACATCAAAAAGTTTGTTGAGTTTGCAACATAGTCACCACAATGCGAAATTAGGCCTGATTTCATATTGATAAAATGCATATGCATAACACTAACCAAAACAATCGTGTTAGCTTCAAAGCTACTCAGATACATTATAGTATCTCTCCTGGAATAGAAACTAGTGCTAGTTAAATCTGATAAGCGTCACTAAAAAGACTGCTGAGGCATATGTGCGGGAAAAATCTGAGTGGAGAGGTATTCTGTCTCAGTTTATACCCTGACGGCATTCCATATGTAAGCCCTCAAAAGCTTGCGAGTGGGACAGCACTAAGCTCTAAGCCCTCAAAACCTCCACACACAGACAAATCTTCACTCACATTTGCAGATCTGCTATGGCAGAAGTAAAGTAAAACTCGCATGTAAAAAGACAACCAATTGCAAGGTCCACCTGAGTTGTAACTGATGATTTCTCTGTATTTCCAGCTCTTGGTGCAAAATACTGTATAGCCACTAATACTCATGCATGCATTTACAGATTTGTCCAAGCACGTACAAATCTCAATATACTGGTAAATCTCCTTACGCATACAAATTTGATTACACTCATGGATTCTGAATACACAAATCTCAGTATACATTTATAAATTCTTTTATGCATTTATAAATCTGACTATACACACAGGGATTGAGAGAGTCACACAACTCTCCATATAGATTTGCAAATCATTTTACTACAATAATAACTCAATGCCAAATGGCCCATAGATGTGAATGGCATGTGTGCCCTTTGCCCCATCCTGGGTTATTCCCTATCTTGCCTTTCAGACCCCCGAGACCCTGTATTGGATGAGCAGGTATAGAAAATGGATGGATGCTTATGGTATTTATTTGTCTAGTCTAAAAACTTCCGCACATAAAAACTATGAGCATGTTTGCCCTCACGAGCAGAATACTATGGAACACAGGTCAAAAAGACATGTATTTTATATGTATTCTATGTGCTAAAATTCATGTAGTTTTGAGCCATTCGGCCACTCGTCCAGTTTGAACAGGTGAGTGTCATTGGCTGCTGAGGACTAGCGTTAAACCATTTCTGTTGGCACAGGTGTTGCAAACCACAATTTCACATGCTAGTCATTCTCATTTCTTTGTCCTTTTATTTTTGTGGAACCTTTGAAAATAGATCTTTGGATTGCAGTTTTGTGACTTTTGCTCCACTACTGCTTTTTTGGTAAACAAGTGGACATTCTTGCAGTTTATATGCGATACAGAAACACATAAGCATGCTGTTACTGAAAACACATTTTCTGTTTTACCTCTTGATTTTTCAGCTGGCACAGTGTAATTAAACAGCAAGTACATTGATGTTCATCGAATACCACAACTGATTTATTCTTTACTATGGCGCCACGTCAAAGTCAAACCTCACACTCGTAAATATGCCGCAAAAGTGAAACTCGCGAGCACAGGACAAAGAATTGCGTGTGCGTTCATCATAATATCACCTTTTCTGATGTATTTTTCTCCTCCCAACGTCATGGTTGCGCTCGCGCCCAAAGCGCATTTCCACTATGTTAAACCACTGATTAAATCATACAGTCGATTCAAGCAAAAACTGTTTAATAAACCTTTTACACTTTTGCTATGTATAACACAGTTTTGTCAGCAGGGGTGTAGCTATAGAAATTCTGGGCCCCCTGATAAAATGTCACCTTGCCCTCAATTTTCCGAGTCATTTCTTCTATTCAAAATCCCCTGTCAAGTGCAGGGCCCTCAAAATGTGCCAGCATGTCCATGCCTCTTCCACGCCCCATTTGCTGCTCTTTTACATGTTTTAATTACTTATTACTGCTGATTCCGGAGGAGTCAAAGCACACACGTGATTAAGATACTGTGGAAGAGATGAACTGGGTGCATAAGGCTGGAGGCTCCTCTGTGATGGAGGGGGAGATTGTGGAGATATGCAGCGTGTATTGGGGCATCTCCACTATGTCCATGCTGTCTTCCTGATTTCCTGGAGACAGAGAGCTTTCACTGAGAACCAGCTCATCCATGTCGACCCCCATCAGTGGCCCCTCCCGAGGACCATTGACAAGGCGAACTAGGCTGCGTATCTGTGGGAGGTCCCAGATGGTCTCCAGCACCACCAGGAGCACCACCAGGCCAACCATCAAGTAACCTACAAAGAAAAATTGGAAAGGTGAGTGCTGGATATAGATAAAACCATCATAAATGTCAATATACAGTGTTCTATATATTGTGATTCCATGTTTCCTTACAAATTGACCCCAGCACTAAACATCTTCAATCATTACCACACAGCATCCCAGTGGATGGCTTGCTCTACACATTGTGGCATATTTTGTTTCTGCCTTTGGATTAGTAAACCTGTATGTTGATGTCATATTTCAATTAAACTTTATTAGTACCATGAATAACCACTGATTTATACATAAAAATGATTTAAAAGCTTGCGTATGCTTTTGGCCCTGGCCACTGGAAGGTGTGTCTCAGTAAATGTGCAATAATGGTAATGTGCATGCAGCAATGAGGCACGGGCATCCCCACAGGAGGTGGCGAATTCCAGGCCCCGTCGCACAGCCAGGCTGCGGGTCCTTCCGGGCAGGTAGTCCCCCAGACCGATGGTACTGAGGGAGATGAAGCAGAAGTACAGGGACTCCAGGAAGCTCCAGTCACGCTCCAGCAAGCAGATCCCAGCAGCAGGCAAGAAGAAGAAGAACAGTGCGGTGCAGATGAGTAACAGACCGACATGGAGCAGGGCAGCCTGGGGATAGGACATCCCCCAGCGCTCCTGTAAGTGGCGCACTGGAACGTGGGTGACAGAAGGCAGAAGGCGTTGGGTGGAGGATGACATCAGCAGCATGGTAAGAGGCATGCCTGCCAGGCAGTACAGCATACAGAAGACCTTTCCTTCAGCGGAGAGGGGGACAGTGTTGCCATAACCTGAATTCAAGCCGAGACACAAACTTCATGTAAAATTGCTCATGCAGTAACCTCAAAAGCTTTAATTGGGTATGTGAGCCTTCAAGGGGACTGACATACAGTAATTTACAAAGGTGAACTGAGAAAAATGAAAATTAACCAGAGGCTCTCAATAAACTTGTAATTTAGACCCTCCACTGATTCATTTCAGTCACTACCCTCTAAAACTCAATAGTTACTTGATGACTGAGTACATTGTGCCGTTCATGTCTAAGTGACCCTCTCTTTCGTTTGCAATCCAGTAGGGGCCATGGACAGCGTTTTTTAATTATTATCACTTGTAAAATTTAGTGTAATATGCCCACAAAATACTAAATCAAGCTCATAAAATCCCTCATAAGATTCCTTATTTTTTCATGCTCTTCAGCTAATTATGCTGTGCTCACATTTTGGTTATTAGTGTATTTGCCTGAAGATGTGCCTGCAATGCCAGAAGCTGGAGTTAAGTGGGTGTATGCTATGGGTTTCATGTTAGCACATTTATTCACACAGATCTGTGTAATAATGTGTGTCCCATTCTGCTAGATCTTTCACATGTTCCAAAGTTTCAACCAACTCTATAGTGAAAATTAGGAGTTATGAATATTATTAACACTGCACATGTTAATATATGTACACATATTTGAGCCCATATCTTTATAATAATGCATAATGCTGCCTAAAGACTTGGAGTTGATTATCCGTGCCTTTATCTCCTCATGGCTAGATTACTGTAACTCCATCTTTATGGGAGTTACTCAGTTCACTTTATCTCACCTGCAACTTCTTCAGAATGTGGCAGGGAGGTTGTTAACTGGTACAACGAGAAGGTATTGAATCTCCACTGTACTTGCCTCATTACATTGTTTGCCAGTCAAATATAGAATTGATTTGAAGGTTTTATTATTTGTTTACAAAGCTTTACTCGTAATAAGTTTGTAGACCTCAACCCTATTGGCCTCGCCACTCAGTTTAAAACAGTGGTCAGAGATCTTGGTGTCCTGGTAGACTCCGACCTCTGCT
>JAODKF010000002.1:15969331-15985344 GCA_026779585.1 Mormyrus proboscirostris | reverse complement strand
ACTAAAAACCTGGCTCAGATCAACAATGACACAAATGAGATTGAACAATGCTGCTGTATGCCATGTCCACCAGAACAGTCTGGACAATATTGATGTCAAACAAATATGCCAGCAGTTTATTTCTGTTAACGAGAGGCAAAGGCATGTTTTTGGCTCCTTCATATAGGAGCAATAGGCATTGAGCTGTTGTGTGGTACCTAACAGTAGTTCATGTTTAGATGTAATCTACTTTTATATATGCAGATGTTTGATATGTTTCATTTGCACTATGGCTCAATAAAGAATAGTCTTTATTAAACTTGGGGCCCACCACCCACAAGGGGAATGTCAGGGGTTCGGTGATTTGTGGATTGGGTGCTGGCTAAGGGAGGCCCTGGCAGTCCGACCCCTGGCTGACAAAACTGGCTTTTGGGACATGGGATCTCACCTCTCTGGTGGGGAAGGAGGCCGAGCTTGTGCGTGAGGTTGTGAGATATCGACTAAATATAGTCGGGCTCACTTCACTGCATAGCTTGTGAAGTGCCTTTGAGACATCTGAGGGCACAGAGCCCGAGGGTGCTGGGGGGGGGCTTGTCCATCACTAGGGCTGAGGTAGCCAGGGTAGTTAAAGAGCCGCGTGGTGACCGGGCCTCGGGGGTGGACGAGATCTTCACGGAGTACCTGAAGGCTCTGGATGTTGTGGGGCTGTCGTGGCTGATGCCCCTTCTCAACAGTGCGTGGAGGTCAGGGACAGTGCCGCTGGATTAGCAGACCGGGGTGGTGGTCCCCTTATTTAAGAAAGGGGACCGGAGGCTGTGTTCCAACTACAGGGGGATCACACTTCTCAGCCTTCCTGGGAAAGTCTATTCCGGGGTACTGGAGAGGAGGGTGAAATCGATAGTCGAATCTCGGATTCAGGAGGAACAATGCGGGTTTTGTCCTGGCTATGGAACACTGGACCAGCTTTATACACTTGCAAGGGTACTGGCAGGGGCCTGGGAGTTTGCCTATCCAGTCTACATGTGTTTCGTGGATTTGGAAAAGGCTTACGTCCGGGTTCCCCGAGGTTCTCTGTGGGGGGTGCTTCAGAAGTATGGGATCCGGGGTCCCCTGTTGTGGGCCATTCGATCCCTGTACAAACGGAGCAGAAGCTTAGTCCACATTGCCGGTAATAAGTCGGACGTGTTCCCAGTCCAGGTTGGGCTCCGCCAGGGCTGCCCTTTGTCATCTGTCCTATTTATAATATTTATGGACAGGATTTCTAGGCGCAGCCAGGGTGTTGAGGGTGTTCAATTTGGTGGCCTCAGGATTGCCTCGCTGCTTTTTGCAGACAATGTCATCCTGTTGGCTTCATCTGCTGGGGATCTCCAGCGTGCTCTGGGCCGGTTCGCAGCCGAGTGTGAAGTGGCGGGGATGAGGATTAGCACCTCCAAGTCCAAGACCATAGTTTTCAGCCAGAAACGGGTGGATTGCCCTCTTCAGGTCAGGGAAGATGTACTGCCTCAAGTGGAGGAGTTTAAGTATCTCTGTGTCTTGTTCACAAGTGAGGGTAGGCGAGATGGGGAGCTGGATAGACGAATCGGAGCGGCGTCTACAGTATTGCAGGTGCTTAACCGATTCATCATGGCTAAGAAAGAACTGAGCCGAAAAGCAAAGCTCTCGATTTATTAGTCCATCTTTGTCCCTACCCTCACCTATGGCCGTGACCAAAAGAATTAGATCGCAAATACAGGCAGCTGAAATGAGGTTAGGGATAAGGTGAGAAGTTTGGATATCCGGGAGGGCCTCAGAGTAGAACCGCTGCTCCTTCACGTTGAAAGGAGCCAGTTGAGGTGGTTTTTTACACCTGGTGTGGATGCCTCCTGACGGCTACCAGGAGAGATTTTCCATGCATGACCTACAGGGAGGAGGACTTGCTGGAGGGATTATATCTCACGGTTGACCTGGGAACGCCTCGGCGTCCCCCCCCGAGGAGCTGGTAGAGGTAGCTGGAGAGAGGAAAGTCTGGGTATCTCTTCTGAAGTTGCTACCGCCGCGACCCAAACCCCGGATAAGCGGCAGATAATGGATGGATGGATGGTTTTTACCAAATTTGTAAATGCCCCCTATGTAAAATGGCTCAGGTTCTTTTATTTGTAATTTTACGTCATCAGTTCGGTACTTCCAGAAAGGTTTTTTTTGGTTGGATTCCGCTGGAGCGAGAGCACACGAACAAGGAAACCGAAAAACAAGGAGACATATGGAAAAACGGGGAGAAAATAAAAATGGCTTCAGTTGAGAATGGCAACAAGGTGGGTTAATGCTTATGTCTATATTAATGCTGTAGATTCTTTGTTCCTGTTGATACGTTCACGCTACATCATATGCAATATGTGAATATGTTTATTATTTGTTCTATCTGTTTAGCTCTTACGTTGGTTTCTGACCTGCGAACGTCATTAAAGTCAATGAATCCATCAATACGGGCTCCTTGATTTCAACTGAAAGCTACAAAATTTGTTGTATTTGATTCTGGTTACCTGTGTCATGCCCTGCTCGTCCGCTCCTCCTGTGTGCCACGCCCCCTCATCTACCGTGTGTAGAATCCCCGTGTTCACCAGCTATTTCCTGTTGCTATCATTAGTTGAGTGTATTTAGTCAGCGTTTCGGTTTGTTTCACAAGTCTGGTCATTAACATTGTGTGTTGTGTTTAGCATTTACCCCAATAAACAAAGTCCTTTATCCGCAACCACAGCTTCCCTTGCCTGCTTCCCGGTGGATCATGACAGAATGACCAGACAAGAACATCGGTGAGGCGGAATACCTCAACCTCACCAACGAGGTTTTATACTGGCTATGCCAGCCCAAAGTCCAGGAGGATCCCCTGCTTCTGGCTATACCCAGTCGGAGCCGGGACATCTTAGGAGAGATGTCCCTACCCAGAGACACGCACCTTGTGAGGGAGGTGCATGGCAACTTGCAGTCACTGAGAGGCGGGGTAGCGGAAGCTAACATGTGGAAGGTAGCCCTCTTCAGCGGAGAGCTACCAAAGGTACCCCAAACGCCTCCGGGAGGCAGAAAAAAGGCAGAGAAAACACAGGCAGGAAAATGCGCAGGAGGTCTGTCTCGGGGCTCTCTCTCTGCTGCTTCCTCTCCAGGTGTTGGGAGGACCCCCTCCCGATTCTCAATCCGGCCGTGTTCGCTCCTGATACCACCTGCCCTGACCATCCGCCGGCACTTTGCTACCCATATCAGCGGCTTGCCCCTTATCCGGGACAGGGCTGGCTCTTAAAGGGGCCAGGTATATCCCACGGGTCCCTAAGTTCCCAAACTGGGTAGCACCCCACGTGGTTCCTGTGCCTGCAGCTTCGCCCCCCGTGGTTCCCGTGCCTGCATCTTCACCGCTCATGGTTTGCATGCCTCCTGCTGGTCTTGAGTCGGCAGTTACTGCGATTCCACCATAATTGATGTGCATGTAGCACCCCCTGTGGCACCGCCTGAGGCTCCTACTGCGGCTTCTGCACCGCCCGAGGCTCCGCCCATGCCCGAGGTCCCGCGGCCGCCTGCTGCACCTGTGGCTCTGCCTGCACCCGGCGCTCGGGCCCCTTCTGCGTCGCCCCCAGAGATCCCCATGCCTCCTGCTTCATCGCCCCCTGAGGTCCCCGCACCTCCTTCTTTGTCACCGCCTGAGGTCCCTGTGCCTCTTGCATTGTCGTCCCCAGAGGTACCTGCATCTCCTGCTTTGTCCCAGGGGTTCATGCTTTGCCTCCAGATCTCTTCCCCCAGAATATCCCTGATCCCCCGGACATTACTCCCATGTCCACAGTGCCAGTCCCTGAGGAGGTCCCCATTTGTCAAACCATCGCTCCTCCGCCCTTAGTGGAGATGGAGGAGCTTAAATGGGACCCCTCAGGGATCACCCTGACCTCCCCCGTGACTCCACCACCCTCGCCCCGGCGTGACAAGTCCCAGCCAGGTCCCCACCTCTCAGTCTTCTGGAAGGGGAGAGAACACCTGCGCCGGGGTTGGTTCCCACCTGTGGGTTCCCTGGCTGCAGCTCGGTGGTCGCCTGCGGGTGCGCCAGCTCCTGTTCGGCAGTCGCCTGCAGTCCCCCTGGCTTCAGCTCGGCCGTCGCCTCTGGTTCCGTCTCCGGCACCTCGTCGGTCGACTGCGGGTCCCCCACCTCCGACTCGTCGGTCGCCTACAATTTGGCTGGTGCCGTCTAAGCCTTCGCCTGCTGCAGCTGCAGCTCCCTCCTCCTCTTCGTTCCCTCCTGTTTCCTCCTCACACTTGCTGAGGGTCCCTCTGGCTTTGGCCTTGCGATCGCCTACTGCCCCTGCATCTTCCATCCCTCGCCTGCCAGGGTTTCCTCCAGCTCCCCGTTTCCCCCCTTCCTTTGCCTCCTTGCCCCCTGCCTTTGTTCCCCCTGTATTTGCCCCCTGTTCTTTTGGACCTTCCGGTCCCTTTGTGCCCCTTGTGTTTGCACCCTGTCCCTCTGTGCCTTTGTTCCCATCTGGTCCCTTCGTGCCTTCTGTGGGTGTGCCCCCTGGTGTTGTCCCGTCGTTTTCCCCCTCCTTGGGTTCTGTGTTCCTGTTTTTGGTGCCCCTGTTTCTGTCTACATTCCCTGTGGTTTGTTGTCTCTTGTCTGAGTTGATCTCCCTGTGCCTGTTTTGCGTGTCTGTGCTGTTTCCTGGGCCCCGTTGATGTTTTGCCTTGATTTCAGGTCCCGTGTCTCCGGTCCCATTCCTCGCTACCCTTGGGCGCACCCAGAGTTCACACCTTTGGGGGGGGGGGGGGGTTAATGCTAATGGAACCACCTCCGGCCAGTGATTGTCAAAAGGTGGGTGTAACCACAGGATGATGGTAACGGACCAACGAAATCCATGTGGACATGATTAAATCGACGTACCGGAACAAAATGTGCCAGGGGAGCTTTGGTGTGCAGCTGGATCTTAGCACGCTGTAAAGCATGGCAAGATATAGCCCAGTCACATATGTCATTTTTCAGCCCACACCAAACAAACTTAGCTGAAAGCAGCTTTTGTGATGCCTTGCGGCCGGGATGGGAAAGGCTAAGGACAGCATCAAACACCCGATGCCGCCATCCATGTAGCACAATAGGACACCACATTGTGTTTGCCAGTAACATGATTGAGGTCTACGGTGAACTCGGAAATGAACGCCAGCTGACGCTGCTGACTTGCAGACTAAGGGTTCGAAATTTTGCTCATTGCAGCCAGCAATGGCTTGTGATCCACAAAAGTAGTGAATGGGTGCCCTTCTAACAGGAAGCGAAATGGCACACAGCTAAGTACATACCAAGGAGCTCACGGTCAAAAGCGTTTAACCAGTTGCTCATGTGCTGCGCCCACAACAACATCGGAAGCATCTGTAGTGATGTGAAAAGCTGGCAAGGGGTGAGCTAGCAACGTAGCATCCACCAAGGCCTGTTTAGCATTATGGAATGCCTGACACCGCTCTGAAGACCACTCAACACTGCCTTAGAAGAAACACCCTTAAGTACAAAGTATAACGGGGACATAATGCGTGCAGCCCCAGGGATGAAACGATAGTAGAAGTTAACCATTCCCAGAAACTCTTGCTAAGATCTGACTGTGACTGGCCTTGGGAAATCCTGAACAGCAGCAATTTTCTCAGGGAGAGGCACTGCCCCCAACGAGGTAATGCAGTAGCCAAGGAAATCAACAGAATGGACACCAAACTGACACTTGGTAACATTCACAATTAACCCGTGATCACTGAGACATGCAAACAACACCCGAAGATGAGTCAAATGCTCATCCAAACTGGTGCTGGCAACTAAAATGTTGTCTAAATAAACAAAAAGAAAAGGCATGTCCCACACAATGCTTTCCATGAAATGCTGAAAAGTTTGAGCTGAGTTCCTGAGTCCAAAAGGCATTCTAAGAAACTCAAACAGACCAAATGGTGTAACAACAGTGATCTTAGGGATGTCCTGGGGTGTACTGGAACTTGATGGTAGCCCCTAACCAGGTCCACTTTGGAGAAAATGAGAGTGCCTGCCAAACGGAACAGGGTACCAGTCAGGGGCAGTGGCATCATTAAGGTGTCTATAGTCCCCACAGGGGTGCCAGCCACCCCCAGGCTTGGGCACCATATGGAGAGGAGAAGACCAGGGGCAGTCAGAAAGCTGAACAATCCCCAAATGCTCCAATGTGGCAAACTCCTCTTTGGCGACAGCCAGCTTCTCAGGCTCAAGCCACCTAGTTTTGGCACACACTGGCGAGCCTGCTGTGGTTATGTGGTGTTCCACACCATGTTTAGCTAAGGAGAAGGAAAAGGTGGGTGTGGTGAGGGTGGGAAACTTCAGCTGAAGCAGAAATACCAGACAGATTTGAAAGGTCAGGCCCACTGAGCATGCATGGAAAAGAGCAAAAAGTCTCGGGGTTATCAGGTGCTTATTTTTAACATCTATCAGCAAGTTGTTGGCACACAAAAAGTCAGCCCCCAACAATGGAATGGAAACAGACGGCCTCACAATAATGTTTTGTGAGTTCTACTGGCCGATTGCCAAAAGTCTCAATGGAAGTGCTGTTAGCAGCCTCTAGGGGAAAACCATGCAGTCCTGACTGCTTGTCTAGCTGTGAGGCAGGGAGAATGCTCACCAAAGTGCCCGCATCACACAGAAAACAACGGCCAGAAACTGAGTCTTCGATGAACAGCAGGCTGCATTGCTGTCTGGCACCTAGCGCAGCTACAGGGCACCAGTCCTTACGTTTCCTGGCAGCTTGAAGGAGCAGGACGGGATGCATTTCTTAGCATGCACACTGAAACAGGCATGACAGAAACAGTGACTGGACTTAGAGTCACACTGAGCCGCAGCAACAACACCAGAGACAGAAAAAGTGAGATCAGCAGGTCCTCCGCTGTCCAGTACGGTGCAGGACTGCCAAATGGCAAAGTAAACTCTGTCCGCTTCTCTCACCAACTTGTGGAAATCTGTAAGTGTGGAGCTCACTATAGCCGAGCGGACGGGAGCCGGCATCCATTGCATAAGTAGCTCCAAAAAAATAAAACAGGACTGATGTCTGCCTAGCAAAGACAGCATGTGATCCATAAGCTTGGATGGAGGAGAGAAGCCGACTCGCCCGAGAGAACCTACAGTAGGTGGGCAAAGGAAGGCAGCCGGAGGGGCCGCAGGCAACCGGGAGGCAGGAGCAGGAGGGGACCGCGAAGGGGGCAAGGAGACAGACGGAGGGACGGACAGAGGAATTGAGGAAGGAGCAGGAGGGGGCGCAGGCAGGCAGGAGGGGGAAGCCGTGGCAGGCGATGGCGTAGCTGGAGCCAGGAAGGCGCCGTCCGACACCCAGCCTAAGCAGGGGGTCCTGGAGGTGGACGACGAGGCGCTGACGGAGGGGCCCAGGGGCAGGGCGGGTGGGACCCGGACCCGACGTTTGTGTCCCCTCTCCTTACAACCACTCCCCTCCACCACGCTCGGGTGAAGGTGTCATTAAGGAGGTCCCCGAGGGGTTCCACTCCAGCTCCTTGGCGGCGGTCAGACCTCCTCGGGGACAGGAACTGGGGCCATCAGCTCTGGGGCAGGAGCCGGAGCTACGTACTGAGAAAGCGCAGCTGTGATCTGTAGAGCCAGAGCCTCGAACGGAGCAGGAGGCAGAGGCCTAGGAGCCTCGGGTAGAGCTGCAAGTGGCGCCGAGACAAGCAGGACTGGCGGAGCCGGCGAGACGGGCAGGACAAGCGGGGCCGGGGCCGTCATGGGCGAGGTAGGAGCCTCAGCAGGCGGCGCTGGGACAGCGGCCGGCACGGGAGCTGCGGGCGGAGGCGGCGCCGGTACCTCAGGCGGAGCAGGGAGCTCAGGCGGAGCAGCTGCGGGCAGCTCTGGGCCAGCAAGTGGCACCGCAGCCTTGCTAGGTGGCACGGCAGGGAGGAGCCTCAGCAGGTGCCAGGACAGGAATGTCAGGCGCCGGCAGGACAGACGTAGCGGCTACAGCATCGGGCGGTGCAGCAGCCGTAGCGGCTGCAGCATTGGGCAGTGCAGTGGGCGTAGCAGCTGCTGCAACATCTGGCAGCAGGTTCATTATAAGCACCAGGGCTGGCGCCGCAGAAGTTGGCGTTCCCCCTTTAAGGGCCTTGGGGAACCAGGGAATTGCGTCCAATACAGACCTGGTCCCTTTAAGGGCTAGATGCGTTCCCCAGAGATGGAGATGGCCCCCAGGAAGATCGTCGGTGCGTCTTCTTGTCTCCTATCTTTCCGTCTCTTTTTCTTCCTCCGATTTGTTTGAGGTGGAATGTGGGACGCTGTTCGGAAGGAGAAGCAGGCAGTAACTCGATAGTACAAGCTACCTGCCGGGTCTTTAAGTCTTCTACCCTCCGCAGCAGCTTTTACCCTCCACAGTCGCCGATTTGTACCTCAATCACGAGGTGTGCGTCTTCCTCCTAGGATGTCCCGGTTATGGCTAGCCAGAGTCCAGGCTTCTGGATCTTCCCTTATCTCGGGCTGGGCGAGCCAGTAAAGTACCTCGTCTACCAAACCGAGGTAATGATCCTCGGTCAGGGGGGATAACTTCTTGTGGAGATCGGTCATTCTGTTACGTTCAAGGATAAGGACGAAGGCAGGAAGGCGAAAATCCGAAGGAGAATGGGTTTATTGGAGGACGGACAGGGCACACAACGACGCACATCAATGACCGATCTACAGGACTGACTCGGACGCGGACTAAAATACACGAGACTGGTAGAACTTAACAGGAAACAGGTGAGTACAACAGGAATAATACACAAGATAAATGAGGGGGCGTGGCACACACGAGGATCGAACGAGCCGGGCGTGATACTTATTAGTTATTGAGTTATTAACTTAGGGAATGTTATGATACTTGGAGATTTCAAAATACATGTAGACAAAGAGACTTATGCCTTCAACAAAAGTTTCCTGTCCCTCCTGGACTGTGTTAAATATTACCAACATGTAACGGGACCAACACATATTCACAATCATACACTAAATTATCCTAATTATTTATGTTCATCATGTATCTATCATGGGACAGTTCTCCTCTGACCATTTTCTAATCACCTTCCTGATTGAGCCACCCTCTTTGACTATAGCAGAGAAGATTGTCACGATATGTCACCTAAATGATAGATACTCCCTACAGTTTATTAATGCAGTAAGTAATGTGAAGTTCATCTCTAGTACCGATGTCAACAAAGTCACACATGACAGTGTTTAGTCAGATTTTAGATGAAACAGTGCATTTGAAAAATACAGTGGTAAAAACCACCTGATCATCCCCGTGGTTTAACAACCACACACACTCTTTCAAACAGGAGTGCCCTAGATTGGAGCACAAATGGAAATCTACTTTTTTAGAAGTGTTCAAGTTGGCATGGTCCAACAGCCTGCAACAATACAAGCAAGCCCTTTATAGGACATGTTCAGCCTATTATTCTAACCTTATTGATTGCAATTGAAATAACCCTTGCTACCTTTTTAAAACAATACCTCATCTAACAAATAAGGCTGAATCTCTAATGAGTGAACATTTTATGAACTTCTTTAATGATTAAATTACAAACATTAAGCTTCATACAAATGACTCAAAAATAACTCCAATGCAAACATAATGTGAACAGACCCATAATGTGTTTGAATTAAATAATGAACAAGAAATAAAAACTATTACAACTAAGATCAAACAAACCACTTGTCCACTCAACTCAATACCCACAAAGCTTCTTAAGGTATCCCTGGGGGTTCTGGCAAGACCTATAACACCCATAATGAAAGTGCCCTGTAATCAGGCCACTACAGTAGAAGGCAAGTTTGGATCTACCAGAGCATAGCAACTACAGGCCGATTTCTAACGTACCCTTTTTTTTATCAAAATTCTGGAGAAGATTGCTCCTGCTTAACTTCACTCATACTTGGAAAGACATAACATATTGGATAGCTTCCAGTTGAGCTTCTGCCCAGGACATAGCACTGAAACCACCTTAGCTAAATGAAATAGCAATGAACTGATGCTGACAGCATGACTGTGCTAGCTAATGCTTCTGGACTTGTGCAGCTTTTGACAATTGACAATTCTATCCTATTAAAAAGTCATAAAATTTGAGGTTAGGCTGTGTGGAAGGGCATTTAAGTGGTTTAAGTTATATTTGACTAATCATTATCAATATGTTCAAGCATCAGATAATTGTACCCTGTTGTCAATGTCACTGGTAAAATCTGGAGTGCCATAGGGATTGGTCCTTTATTGTTTTCTCTCTACATGCTGCCATTATAGGAAGCATAATGAGAACATAGTGTTAACTATAACTCCTATGCTGATAACACATTTCGGTTACACCTTGTTACGTGCCATAAGTGTTTGCAGGAGGTCCTGGCAGATTCTTTGGACTTCCTGCCCTTCGCCATTCGTCAGCCGGTCCTTTGACTCCGCCTTCTGGACCTGGCCCCGTCTCCCTCGTCTTTGGAGCTGCTTCCCATTCCTGGAAAAAAAAGGCCATGGCTGGTGTCTGTCGGGAGCTCTGCTCATTGTTTGTATTGTATTTGGTTTGCTTATTAGTCTCGATTATCTGTGTATGACGATTTTTTTTTTGGTTTTCTGATTTCTCGGTTTGCCCTTTGTACTTTCGCTTTCTTTGATTGCTTTTCTGGTTTCTTTGATCTCTCGCCTGACTCCTGACTACTCTTTTGCTCGCCCTTTGGACACTGTTTTGGATTGTGTGTGTATGTTGTGGTGCATACGGAGTGACTGCCTTTTTGTTTCTTGCGCGACGTGGTTTACTGTATGTTTGCTTAGGGAGTCAGAGTTTAGTGTTGTTGTTTCGTTTCCTCCTTTTGTTACACTTAGGGTTAGCTTAGATTTGGGTCATGTTTTTCGGTAGATGTGTTTTGTTTATTATTTTGGCCTTGGTCACTCCCAAAGTCCTGTTGCACCTGGTGTTTGTGAAAAATAAAAAAAAAAAACATAAAAAGATTCCCCTTGTTTCCCATGTTCCCTTTCCCTATTCCCCACTTGTCTTGTCAATCCCTTACATTTCTGTCAATCCCTAGACTGACACCCTAGTTACATTAAACACCTTGCAGCATATTCAAATTGCAGATACTTGAATTGTCACCGGGAGCAGGAGGTTTGAATCCATAACCCTTGCTTTTAGTTCCATTGGCTTCCTGTTAGATGCTAAAAACTCAAATAGCCTAATTGTCGGAGTTTGTTATAGAGCACCTAATGTAGCTGCAGAGGAAAGCAGAATGTTATATAATAATATCAGGATTATGAGTACGGTAATAAAAATGATGTGGTGGTTATGGGTGATTTTAATTTCCCTGGGATACAGTGTGACAGTCTCTGACTCTTCTGTAAATGAACTTGAGATGGTGGAATTAGTACAGGATTGTTTTTTTTACTCAGTTTGTTAATACCCCTACCAGGGGAGAAGCCCTTCTTGATATTGTTTACTCTAATAACCAAGATAGGATTGGAAAAATAGAGGTTTTATAACCATTGGACAGTAGTGGTCATAACATGGTTAAATTCAAGGTTAATTTTAGTGTCCGTAGAGCAAAGTCCAAATTAAAATTATACAAGAGTTTCAGTCTTCATTATGGTCATTTCCTGTGAAACATGTCTGTAGGACCTGTGAAGCACCTTGGTAAGATGCTGAAGACAATGGGAGCCATGGGTCATGGCCCCTACATCGTTGGCTTATTGGGGCCGTAAGAATAATTTAGCTCAGGTAAATTTTAATATCTCCACCAATATGTTTTAGAATTAATTACATTTTAATTCAATATTATTTAATGATGATTATTAACCCTCTGGAGTCGACGGCCTTGTCGGTGATGCCGTGTATCCTTTTCGTGTATTTCAATTCATAACTTGCTGAAATCTTATTATAGAAACATGAAAAAAAAAACACTGACTAAATCCGTAATCTGTCTTTTTTTCAAAACGTCCATTGTTGGAAGTATTAAAGTTTTAAATTTTTAAAATCGGCAAAAAAGTAAACCATGTCACCTTACTTTGTTTTACCTGCATCGGGGGCGTGTAGTACCGCTTTCACCCGAAGATCGCTATTCACATTATAAATAGCCACATTAGTGTGTATTCAAACCGCATTCGCATGGTAATTTGTTGAACAACTTAGCGGTGAAACGTGATCCAGATACATCCCCATCAGAACCATAAAAGGGGGGGAGGGGTGTGGCCAGGTGTCAACGGCTCATTCATACATATGAAACTTGCTACATATTCAATGAAAAGAGCCAGAAATAGTGACATGAGTTAGGTTTTTCTTATTTATTTATCCAACTGAATGTTGCAACTACACCATTTAGTCATCTTCATGTACACAAGACTTTGGTGATCAGATATCTGGCATCAAAACAAACTTCCACCATTGCTTACCATGTACTTTTATAATGTTTCTGCAAGTGTTCCAAACTGCATTTTGCAGTTAAGTTTATGATATTGAATGAAATGTGTGACCATGCCACAGTCAGTGAAAGTGTGTTCCCTACCCCTAGACCCCAGAGGGTTAACTAATTGTTACGCTGAATGGTTGGTTTCTCCAAACTCGATTGCGAATCCCAGTGAATCTGTTAATGTGAGACTTAAACAGGATTCACTAATTGCCAGTATCATTTAGTAACCTGGGTTAGAATGCTCGTCCAGCGAGCATCACCAGGTAATGTAAACGATTGATAGCGAAGCTCCCCTCACGGCTGTGAATCTTAACAGAATCTCATGATATTTCAGGCGAGTTTGATCTTTCAGAGTGTAGTAGCTAGATCGCACAGAGGCAGGGACTATTGTGACAGCTCAGTCCTATGTCACAGTCTCTTATATTAAGCCTGTGCTACACCTTCAAACCAGCATCTTGGCTCACCAGCAGGAGCACACAGAGCTTACTATGTCAATTAAGACAAAAATTCTTGATTATCTGAGAGAAAAGTTTGATGACCCTGCCACACAGTAACTGCTGGACATTGCTTCTTTTATGGATCCATGGTTTAAAAGATCCTACATTCCTGAGGAAAAATTAGATGAGGTCAAAAACAGAATTCTGTCTGAAGTGGAGGCCCTTCAATATGAGACTAGCACCCAGCCTGGATTAGCTGTGACACCTCCAGAAGCAGCTGATGAATCACCACCAGCAGCCGAAAAAGAGAAGAAAAGCCTTGGTAGCTTCTTTAAAAGGCCAACATCATCATCCGCATTGTCTCACAGAGATAAAATTGAAGTTGAGCTTTCAACATACCTGCAAGCAGCAGAGATTGACAATGAGACAAACCCACTTGCTTGAGGGAGAAAGGGAGAAAGGGGAAGTTTGCCCTCAGAAAGGGCATTTAGCACAGGGGGCAACATAGTGAACTGCCACAGGGCATTTTTAAAGATGGAAGCAGTTGTGATAGACTTGTGTTTCTTGCATTTTTTGTGAAGTTGTTTGAAGGCTTGTTCTTGTTATGGTTCATTTGTTTACAAAGCACAGTTTAAAATGAAACAATTGAAAAGTTTAATTTTTTTATTTATTTACGGCTGGTCTATAAAAGTAGTTTACACAAGTACTCCTACACTTATAAAGACATAATTGGCTGCCTTGAGTTAATGTGTATGTATTGTTTATGCCTGTGCTATTGTTAAGTAAATTATATAACGTTGTTACTGTGCAGTTGGGTCCAAACCATTAAATATAAAAACAAAATAAATAGGAATAAGGTAAATCCGTGATGAAGTCCATTACAATCTGGGACCACGTTCTGGAGGGGACCGGCAGAGGTTGAAGCAGCCCCACGAGGCGGAGACTGGAGGATTTGCACCTGGCACAGTCTGGGCAGCTCTCCACGAATGCTTGGACCTCCTTGCGCCAGCCAGGCCACCAATAGCGATGACAGACCAGCCGTTGTGTTGTGGCGATTCCGGGATGACCTGTCCCTGGTTGAGAATGAATCCAGTGTAACAGACCAGGGTGATAGGAGCGGGAGACATACCACTTACTCGACGGGCATCCTGCAGATGGGATAATTTGATGGGTAGAAGTTCGCGATCACCCTCCTCATAGTTGCGTTCTGCAGCAGTTAACTTGCGGGAGTAATATGCATACGGGTGATGCCTCTCCGTCTCTGGTTTGCATTGTATTAGCACAGGCCCTACACCGGCCTCCGATGCATCCTCCTCCACTTCAAATGGCAGTTCTGGACGTGGTTAGGTGAGCACCGGTGCTGTACAGAAAGCCTCCTTCAGACGATCGAAAGCTCGTTGTTCTACGGGCGTCCAGGTGATTCTGCTCGGTTTTCCATGGGTAAGGGAAGTGAGGGGTGCTGCCTTCTCGGATATAGGTGTCTAAAGAATCTTGTTCCTGCAAGGAAACAGGGTATAATCTACCTCGTGGTAATGGAGCCCCTTCCAGCAGATCGATGGAGCAATCGCAGTCGCGATGGGGAGGAAGGCTAAACGCCGACTGAGACGTCCTTATAATCTTGATACTCCTCGGGGATAATGTCCAGATTCTCCAGTTCAGGACTCTCTACACCTGTAGCCTTGCAGGGAAGAGACATGCATTCGGGGAAACATCTCTCGGACCAAGCCTCTATCTCCCCAGTTCACCATTCCAGGCGAGGGTTATACTTCCTCAACCAGTGAAGTCCTAGGATTAACGGATCTTTAGCCCAGTTCAGCACAAACACCTCCATAGATTCTGTATGAAGCACCCCCACAGGGTGGTATGATGCTTGATAGTTCCGTCTACCATGCGTTCACCCGTAACTCAATGTACTGTGATGGGGTAGGCTAACCTTCGAGGGGGAATCTGTAACTGACGAGCTAGGTTAACATCCAAGAAGTTCTCCACTGCCCCACTATCAATGAGGGCGTTTACCCGACAACTTTTCCCATTCCACCTCAAGATTACAGGCACAGTGAACTGAGTGAGAGATGAGAGTGGTAAAGAGGAATCACCTACCGGGAGAGGCCTCTCGTCTCGTTGGGGCCGGACGGGGCAGGCAGTAAGGGCATGACCAGGACCCCCACAATACAGGCATAACCCTCCTTGTGTCCTTCTTCTGCATTCCGCTGAAGTAAGTGGTGATCGACTAACTTGCATCAGTTCAGCAGTGTCAACGCTTGGACCAGCCACCGCTCGCTCGTGTTCCTCCTGGTGTCTTTGGCGTCAGCGATCCCTCACGGTATTATCCAGCCAAACAGCTTGGCATACTAGTTCCTCGAAAGACGGGGTCTCCCCCCGGGCAGAAAGCTTGTCCTGTAACTCTGGGTTGAGGGTTCGCAGGAAGATAACCTGCAAACAATCATCTGGCCATCGGAGAGCAGTGGCGATGGTCCGAAACTCCAAGGAGAACTTTGCAGCCGAGCAGTTTCTCTGGCGACATTCTAACAGACGCCACCCCAGGCGCCTACCCACCACTGGATGGTCAAACACCTCCATCAATACCCGATGAAATTCGCTACCTGAACAAAGCAAGGGACTATTATCCACCCATAATGCAGTCACTCATTCCCGAGCTCGCCCAGTCATCAGGGATATGGTGAAACGACAAGAAAATGCTCAGTAAGGCTTCTTTTCATCGACTCAATACTTCGATTTGCTTAGTTTTTTCCCTTCCCTCTTAAAGGAGGTCTAATCGGTGTTAGAGGAGTTGCACCTGTCCATCCCCACCCCTTTGGGTGTGACAGTTAGGTTGAAGAAAACATTTAACCAGCAAACATTTAGCCTCTGCAGACCGGTCATGTGCGTGTGCTCCGTTCAAACAATGTGTGTAAAATGACGACCTAGGCAATCTCAAGCTTGCACATGCACGTTTACGCAGACATCCCATTTCAAAATGGCGAATGGTGTGTTCATTTCATATAAACCCCTTAACCATAACGTTTTTAAAGTAATGAAGCACTTTTTTACTATTGTGAATAATGATGCTTCCATGTCCCATTCTCGCCAGTGTGGGGAAGCAATAACAAAGGCCAATAGGATGTTGGGGTATATCTCCAGGTGTGTGGAGTTTAAGTCAAGGGAGGTGATGCTAAGATTATACA
>JAODKF010000002.1:15950228-15969231 GCA_026779585.1 Mormyrus proboscirostris | reverse complement strand
TGGCAGAAATGTGAAGCGCATTGAGACAATGTAATGTTGTGATAACGCGCTATATAAATAAAATTGCATTGCATTGCTTTACACAGTCAGGCTCCAGAATACATTCAGATGTCCCTATTCCACTTCAAACGCCCTAAGATCATCTCATCAAATGCTGCTGTCTGTCCCTCAGTAACGTCTAAAAGGAAAGGGTGATCGGGTTTTCTCAGTTGCTGCATCTAGGCTGTAGAATAGTCTTCCACTCGTCATCAGATCTGCACCTACTGCTGAAATTTTTAAATCTGATCTTAAAACATATGTTAGCTTGAGGCCTGAGCATGAATTTTTTTTTAACTGTGGTTGTAATTTAAATTAATTTGCTGTTATTTAATTTGTTTATCTAAGAGTATTTATTGTGTTTCATTGTGGTCTGTACAGCATTTTGGTCAACTTTTGTTGCTTTATAAATAAACTGACTTAACTTAATATGTCTTCCATTCCAAATCTATTCTCATGTACTAACCATGCTTTGCGGGTCATTTAGTTAGCATTTACAGTACCAGTCAAAACTGTGGACAAGCCAAGTGATCTGCAAAGGGGACTGTTGCATCACATGACCTGGCCACCTGACCTAAACATAGAAGAAATGGTTTCGGAGGAGTGTGTCCAGAGTGAAGGAAACGCAGCCAGTGAGTGCTCAGCATATATGTGGGACCTCCTTCAGGACAGCTGTAAAAGCATCCCAGGAGGCCACCTCACAAAACTGTAATAAAAATAAACTTTTCTATGGGTGTATGTGTCCAAACTTTTGGCTGGTACTGTACGTACTTACCTATCATTTATTTTTTTAAATGAAACAGCCTTTTATTATAATTAAGTAACATTTTTTTTACAACTAGCATATTCGCGCATTAAACTATTTGCGAATGGCTAGACCTCAGACCCAAGACTCCAGCTACCGGCTTTGCGGGCGCGAACACAACCAAAACGTAAGATTAAATCGTGCGCACATTGTAATGACAACACCTGTTTTCGATTTAGTATTTCGTGTACACGTTAAACTTAATTTACGTTTATTTAGTACAGGAAACTGTCTGTGGCCACTCCGACTTTCCGTCATGCACAAACGTAATAATTTACAAATGTCTGAAAGAGTCAGTACGGGATAACTTAATTAACGTACAAGATATGACTCACCGCGACCCTGAACAAGTCAAGCGGTTACAGACAGTGTGTGGATGAATGGATATTTGACTCATGATTGTCATGAAGTAAGTGTGAAATATAGTTACTTAATGAATGACACAGTGTAGTTCAGGGGTGCCCAATCGGTCGATCGTGAACGACAGGTCCATCGTCAAGGCATAGATCTCTAGTCGATCGCGAAACAACTTCCAATCCCCGCGGCAAAATATACGGAGGGACAACACCCCCCACCGGTCGGTCAGCGGTCGTTCGCAGGAGTATTCTCTTTGTAAAAGTTGTAAAAGTCTTAAGACAATAAGTGTAAAAGTGGAGTTAAACTAAATAAACTAGTAGTTAAACTAAATAAAACGAAACTTTACTGCGCATGATAGTTACAAATAAAATAGGGCTTTAACCTAAAAATCAAAATATGGTACAAAAATAATAAAAGTAACGGCCAGCGTATCAAGCGATGGCACCAACCTGTGGTCGTTAAGTAAGTAGTGACGAAGAACAGGGATGAAGTAAAATCATTGTTTAACTCGTCAGTGTCGGCATCCAGGACGGCTATCCGTCGCTTGCCGGCAAACAGCGCCTTCTTCAGCAGCTGGTCCAGACGTTTTTCCTGGAGGCATCGGTTTTGTTCCAGAAAGAGCAGTCGGAGCCGCCGGACGTCGGCTAACAGAGCGCTCTCCTGTGGCTTTTCGAGGACCATGAAGACCAAGCCGCCGAAGATGATGTACAGCACATAGCTGACCACCATAATGCTAAACGCTCTAACCCGACAAAAGCGCGGACACAAATACCTATTAACCATTATATTTATACTCGAAAATACCAAAGACAATGTGCAATGTGAGCGAGCTGTTCTTGGCGTGCTGTAAACAAATATGCCGTATCATATTTCCTAGGCAATTGTATTTAATAATTTAATGGGAAACCATTAAACAGTGAGTATAATATGTACAACTTTATTTTTAAAAGTTTAAAGTTCTAAACACTATATTTTAGTATATTATTATTATATATTTTAATTAAGCAACTCTATAAATTACAAAATTTACCATACACCGTTTTTCCATTCAGGCTTGTCTGTCATCTGTGTATATGATATGGAATATATTTCGTTTTTCTGAATATTTTAATTACTGTTACAGTTTTGAAGTTAGCGAGTATGAACGTGTTTCGGTGACAAAATACTGAACTTGGATTTTCACTTTGTACTACATATGTGATACTAGAGCAAATTCGTAACGTGTAATTAATGCTTCATTAAGAAATGAATACACAAAGCGTATCAGCTTGCCCAAAATACCCTCCCATTTCTGCCGATATGGAAATAATTATAGTCATACAACAGTGAACAAGTATTGACACCATTTTTCATCTTTATGTGAATTAATGACATCAACCCACAAACAAATCATGAAAACCACAATATTTACTATAAAAGTTGTTTCACATGGGTACATACGTTACATGTAATACACATGTATAAAGGGAAGGACAATCACAACATCCATTAAGTCTAAAATTTAGCATTAAAATGCTGTATATTAGACAAAATAATGTAAGATTTATATGTGAAGGCTGAATTCCCTACAAACAGAAGCAAATACAGCCTTCTTTCCAAAAAGTGCCTTCTTGGTGCGAGTTGGACATCCTGTGTCCTACTCTTTAATTCCACGCATATCACCCTTGGCACTCTGGTATGCAACAAAATCTACAAAAAAAATGAACATGAAAGGATGAGAAAAAAGTACTACTGCACCTGCAAATGTTACCTGTAAGAGAGCTAAGTGTGCGGCACAGTATGGGTTTCCTTACTGAAATGTTACCTCCCCAGTAACAGTCCAAAGAAATAAGATATTTTCTATAAATTCTCCAGACAGTGAGGGGGAATGGGGAGTCAGGCCAGGCCAGAGGTCAGGCCGGCTGATCTGGGCCAGGATGCACTGGCGAGCCTCTCAGCTTCAGTCTGGCTGTTTGCAGTGAGGTGGCTCACAGAGGCAGGTGCAGAGAGTAGTGGGAGCAGGACCAGCGGCGCAGTGGCTTGCTGACCCTGCCGATGACAGGCAGTTTGTGGGCGTAGCCCCGAGGTGGCAGAGCTGATAAAGCTGCCGCCGGAGTAAAGCTCGTCTGGAAGCGGCGGGCCTGGCACCGGCGACCCATCTGCCGTCCACCGATGAGGAAGGAGAAGGCGGGGGGCCTGGTCAGCAAGGGGGCAAAGCGGGCCTTGGGGAACACGTCACGGGATGAACCCGGTGGCCGCTGGCCCGGCCGAGCAGATGACGAGCGGGAGCGCTGCACTGACGACGAACAGGAAGAGGAGCGAGGCAAGGATCTGGGAGGAGGCAGAGATGCAGGGGGCTTCTGAGGGCAAGCATACACTGCCTCTGTGTGTCACCTTTATGTCACCCCAAATAACC
Source organism: Mormyrus proboscirostris (assembly GCA_026779585.1). Taxonomy (NCBI): domain Eukaryota; kingdom Metazoa; phylum Chordata; class Actinopteri; order Osteoglossiformes; family Mormyridae; genus Mormyrus; species Mormyrus proboscirostris. The sequence continues at coordinate 15,965,638 of JAODKF010000002.1, read as the reverse complement.
GGCAAATTCAAACAGCATAAAAAGCTAAACAGCCTAACTAAGCATATGTTTAGAGTCATCAGACTCATATTTCAATATTTCAAATGTTCCATTAAAAAGTCAGAAAGGCTAAAGCAAAGCCTCAGCTGAATCAGTCGGAGGCAGACGCGGGCACGTCGTGGCCTACCTTCCAGGGGCTGGCAGGCTGGGCGGCGCTGGCTCGCCATTGGGGCTGCCGTCCTGCCGCGGGCTGATGCTGAGGCTGGCTGTCAGCTGGGGCATCTTGCGCGTGGTGTCCAGGCTGGCAGTGCCGCCACTCCCAGCGCTGCCACTGCCGGGAGGGTCCTTCCTAGGGCCGGGGGCCTGCAGTGAGGCCACTGGGGGGCCACCCCCGATGCTGGGACCAGCACTGAAGCGCACTGCCAGGCTGTCCCCAAAGAAGGAGTAGAGTTCGCAGTACATGGCAGGAAGGGGCACAGGTGTCCACTCCTCCCAGGGCAAGCCTGCGCCACCCGCCTGTAGGTGGCTGGCGATACCCAAGCCCGGCTCGGATTGCGGCTCAGGGGGTGGGCTCAGCCCAGGGGAGCTCTCACGGCCTCCGATGGACCCCCCAGCACCTGACATCCCACCAACCCTTACTTCTGTTGCTCCAGACAGAGACAGCGCCTTCATCTTCAGCAGACGTTCCACTGCCACCTGCGGGGGGAAATGTGCGATGACAAGCGCACATCACTGGCTGAAACTAAGAACCATGGCTGACACACGGCAGTAGTGTGCACACACACCAAGATGGCCCCATAAACCTTGTGCCCGTCAGCCTTGACCTGGGCGTTGGACACAGAATAGTCATCCAACACGGCTTGAAGGTTGGCCCAGTAGGCCGGGAGGTGGGGGTATAAAACACGTTCTACAGCCTGAAACACACAAGCAGGGTTAAAACAAAACACTGGTTAAAACAAACGGAAGCAAAAATTAAGAGAAAAGCACTTCAGTAACACCACACATGAGTGGGACAGAGTGGGACTAAACTCAGATGCCCGTGATGTCTTCACTGACCACAAATGGCAATCAGAGGGCAGTACCTTCCAGCCCAGCGCGTGCAACCCCACCACGGCCCCATAGTGTGAGCAGAGCGGCCGCACGGGGTCTGACAACACCTTCTGAAGGGACAGCAGAATCTGGTGGTACAGGCCACTGACCAGGTCCCCGTGGGTCCTGCCAGAAGCAGAGAGTGTATTTGGTCACAAAAACTGACTGCTCTGAGGGAGCTTCTATTTTTACTTGCCGGTAATCTGTTATTGAGCAGAGAATTTAAAAAGAATCAAAAGAAACAATGAGAGCTACTGTAATGGCAAACGGGCGAGCATCAGTCCAGAAAGTCCCAGGATAATCTCTGCATTTCTGCCATCTTCACCGGCCATCAAAGAGGCACCATAACATTCGGGTTTAAGACAGATTATATGTATATTTCTGAGGCAACATGCCCACCAGAAGATGTGGCTGAGCAGCAAGGCAGCATAGTCACGCAGGGTCCAGTGGTCGTTCAGGGGGTTAATGGAGGCGGCCAGGGGCTCCAGGATGCAGTACATGACACTGGACACCAGGCTGCGCACGTACGAGCCCAGGTACAGGTAGGGGTTCTGCACCAGGCTCTTCACCATGTGCAGCAAGCGGTTCAGCTGCTCCAGGTCATGGCTGACAGATTTCACCTGGGGGGGTGGAGTGCAAGGGGTGGGACCCTAATCAGCTCAGGCTGATTCTTAACATTAGTAAGCACCATTGCGCTGGGCCTTTCCTGTCTGCCTGGCAGCCCGTTCCAGGGCACCGGTGTGACATTGCTGACCATAAGCACTTGCATTCTGTATGTCCTACTGGAAGGCGATGCTTCAGCTGCTGGGTATTTCCAGTTTTAGTTGGCAGAGGTTTTTATTAGTGCACAGCACCAATAGCCTACAACCACTGCGCCACCGACATCCTTTTAAAATTAAGGCTTTATTCTATTTATTTTTTTACTTTGCTTATCCACAGTGTCTTACGATACTGATTTTTTTTTACCTGGTAATTTCAATGTTTATAGGATTACTCCCCCTCATATGCAACTGTCCCATTAAAATTATATACGTGCATATATCATTCATACCGCCCAGCCCAAACCCCTTTCCCTTCACTAACATCAATTTATAATTATTTATAACAATTTATCATACTCATGATGATGAGAAGCCAATCCCGAGAACAACAGGTAGAGGTGCACATAGACATATGGAGAAAACATCTCTACATGTTTGAGGTGCAGCGTTTGCTCAGCCTTGGTAAGTCCCTATAAACACAGACAATGTCTTGCCTGCCTCCTCAGATTTCTTATGTACAAACAGGATCTTACCCCACTGATGACATACACAAAGTATGGAAGGAGTGCAGCAATCTTCGAGTTTGACTGAAGATCTAACAGAGCCACCTAAAGCAGAGGACTTAATGTTAATGTAAACACCACTGTCTAGGATCATTTGTTCTCAAACTACTTCTGTCATGCTCCCCTTTGGAAGCAGTTTACTCTGTTTGTTTCGCTGCCTGAAGGGAAAAAAAAAAACATAAAAGGCACTGATTGCTATTGGTCCCATTTGATAAACATATTCAGCTTTGGTTCCGCTCAGAGCACATGAGCAGAGCAGAGCAGAGCGGGAGTGACTGCAAAATGGCATATTTGAAAAAATATGGAGCACCCCCTTATCTCTCGCTCCGTCTTGCTTTTGCAGGGTTCCCAACTCTCATGCATCTGCTGTGACACACAAGAAATCTTATGACAAATCTATATTATTCCATCATAAATGCAAAAATAGTTATTTCAATAGTGTTTGGGTAATTTGCAAACCCTACAATCTATTTACAAGGTAATAAGTTACAGTGTGTGCAGACTTGTATCAAATTGAAAATCTAAAGTTGGCAACCCGCTCACATCTTGAAATAATTAATTTCCACTTAAATGTGGATTTGGGTGCTCAGTTATTTTGATGCCAGGAAATAGTTTAAGCTAAATTAAAATACAATGCAGATTTTCTTTTTTGGTGCGAGTGCTGAGCGATGAGTGTGTGCAAGGAGTGGAAATTCTCATCGCTCCTCTCCGCTGACATGCTCTGGTTTCGCTACACATTTTAGAGCACTCTCTCAACCTGGATGTTGTGCTTTGCTGTGGCAGGGGGCACACCATACACTTTGAGAATCACTCCCCACCAAAGAAGCAAATAATGTGTGCTTATGGAAACTGCTGATAAGGAGAAGTGTCAGGTTTGACCTTCATGAGGTGTGGGTCCTCCCCCAGGATGGAGCGAGTGATCTGCTGGTAGTACTTGTACAAGTCATCTGACAGAGACTGCACCGCAGTAGGTACTGCAAGGAACACAACAGTCGCTTAAAGCTCATGTGCAGCAGCAAAACACAGGAAGGATGGTCTGGTGATTTTACCCAGATTATGGTGAAGTTAAATGCCTAATCCTACCTGTGCCCTGAGGCTCTAGGTTTCCCTTCCCGTCAAGGTAGGACACTTGGACTGCCAAAAATAAAACCAGCATTTAATCTTAACACGTTACTTATACACTGAGACATGCAGTATGACAAGATACAACCCAAGATGTGAGACACAATGGCACCACACACAGATGAGAGTTGGCCAGAGACGGAGCCACATTATGCCTGGATAGAGAGTGCTTCGGACACAGAGGCTATACCTCGCACCATGGTCTCCGCGCAGCCCTTGGGAATATTTGTGGCCAGCGCCAGCTCCACCAGGTTAACGTCTCGGTCCTCCACAAAAAACAGCTCCCCTTCCTTTATCGGCCTGAAGGGCAGCACATCTTGGGCCCCATATCCACAGACCACCTGTGAGAGGCATCACCAAAAACCCATCCACCCATCAGAGGACTGCCCACTGGACTAGGGGTGCACAATATTGGGGGGGAAAATCATATTGCAATATTTATTCTTTCTGCGCCATATATTGAGATATTGGGGTTTAAAAAAATCGAATTAGTTCAATAGCGCTATAGGGGTATTCAATTAAAATATAAAGAGGTCCTGTTAGAGAAAATTTCTTGAAGCAAAATTCCAGATCATAATGACTAACTATTTAGTGTGATGTATATTTAGTAGTAGCCTATCAATTGTATCAATATTGCATGTAATCAGTACCTGACTGCCAAATCAAGTTAATTCAGTACAATTCAATTCGAGATGTCTGCACACATCAATGACAATAATATATATTTGTCGTAAGATTTCCTGCGCGATTCTGAAATCGTGAGTGGCATGCCACATTCTGAAAACGTACAATTTTTGTTTCACCCGAGTTGATTTATATATCAGGTAGCATAACTTTATACGGTTAATAAAAAGCGGTAACTTCCACGAACATGAAATCGCTAATAAACTACGTCTATTTATCCATGTTATATAATACATACTGTGTTTGAAAACATTTCAGATGTATGATTTCAGGACAGACCAGTCACTCTGTTAGGAACATAGCGGCTTTTTTTGGTCGCTTCACTGCTGCTATTAACACTAACGGCACATTAGTACAGACAAAGGGCTGCAAACGCCGAACGGTTAAAGGCGTTTGACATTCATTAGCGTGGGAAGCGGTGGTTCTAGTGCTAAACCACAACCGAAAAGACTACAAACGCTGCGCCGGTTAAAGTAAAAGCGTCCCGTCAGATTTTATATCACAACTTTCAGTTTTGTCTATCGGTCCGGGTCTGTATGGTACAGCTTCTGGGTCCCGACCTCGACCGCGGTCCGCCTGTTAGTGACTGCTGCTCTATTGGTATAATCAATCATTCTAGAAAGATTGAGCTGATTTTGCCTAAATATAATGGTAATAATTACTTAATCAGTACTAAAAAGTACATGAGCATTAATCTAAGGAAGTTTATCGCATATGGGAGTTAACATGAGTGACAAAATAGCACTGGGATCGTTCTGTTATCGACGTGTCTGTTAGCTACCGGTGCAAATTAAGCTGCGTGTTGGCCTTGTATCCAAAAATCTTTAAATGAACCTAAATTATATGACAAACTTTTGTGGATTGTTTAAGAATAAGAACCGCGTGACATTTATTAGTTTAGCAAAAGCGTAGTCCACGCCGCTTTATCTAATTTAACATTTTTAACATCACGCGTCCTGCGATGTCACTATTGCACGTGCTTACATTGCGATGACGATGGTGAAACGATATACCGTGCAGCCCTACACTGGACTGAGCAACCAATGGCACACGGCTACGTGTCAGCTCACCTCCACATTGCTCCACCGAAGCGCCCTGTTGAAGTCCTCAACTGTCAGCTTGCGCCGTTTGGCATGTCTCATGAATTGAGAACTACTCTATGAAAGTCAAAGGCAACAGTTGGTCAATTAACACCAAGGTCCGAGTGAAGCTGCTTACAGTGCGACAAAGCAGGCAGATACGCAGGAAAACAAAGAATGCTGCTAAAACAGACATGGGACACACAGATTACACCTGCCCCAAGAAGTTTACCTTCAAAGCCTGCACAATGTCAACTGAAAATAACATCTCCTGACTTGTAAACTGTGTTACTTTCAATCGAAATTACAACAACTTAATAGGGGAATTGGACACAATATACACACTGAACCAGCACCCTCTGCTTACCTGTGTAGCTTCTCTCAGGCGGTAGCACACATCCTCAGCCAGCAGGGCGGCAACTTCATCAGTGAGCTCCACTCCAGCGCTTTCGGCCATGAGCCTGACGGACTCCCGGGATACCTCGGCAAAGCGTCGCTCTTCTCTGTCCGCCATCGCTCTGGTGCTGCCCCCGCGGCTAGAAATGTATATGAATATAAAATGACTACAGAGGCAACACTGCCTTCAGGGTTGGAGCTTTGAATCCTGACTCACTTCTGGGTCTGTGGAGTTTGTATATTCCCCATGTGTGCCCTGCGATGGAATGGGATCCCATCCGGGGAGTACCCTAGTTTGAATTCTATGCTACCTGGGCCAGGCTGCAGCAGCCCAGACCGATGTACCTACCTACTCATCTCCCCTCCAACATCATTTTGACATTGTTAAAAACGACTGCTAGAATGTTGCTAGATTGTTCTTAATTTCATAAAACGATCGTTTTATGGTGGCCATTACCTATTATCAACGTTTGGCTGACAAGTAAATCAACTACCTGTTAAGCATAATGAAAAATGACCGAAAGACTTCCTCCCTGCATACACCTAGTATATTTCCTCTGTCCATAAAAGGCAAAGTCATAGCCAACCTGGTAGCTTTGTAGAGATTAATGTTAAATCAGTCTCTTCAGCCGAGATAAAGTGCCGAAGCACTGAATTAATGCTACTCAGCACTTAAGTTTGCTACAATTTAAGCAAGCAATTTCAATAATACTTAACCTACTTAAGGCTACCTCCCCGTACCCATCGGGAACTCGACACTGTACAGGTCCATAAGAATCCCTTCCCCCAAAACCGTAAAAAGTTTTCCATGCGGATTCGATTGCGCATTTTAAGTATAGGCAAAGCCGGCTCCTACCTGCTAGACCAAGACGGTTATGCCCCAGCGAGAAGCCCGTGGATGTACAAACACTTTCTGCCCTCCGACAAAATACAAACGAATCAACTTCCGGGGTTGAACACACCGTCTGGCGCGATGATTGGTCGAATAGTAACCCGTACGTACTGACGACATTCGGCATGGAGCCGACCGGAAGTGGGTCTGTCTGGCTCTCCTACTTTGCTCTCCCTTGAAATACTGCTTAACGGATCATTTTTAATAGGGGAAGAAACGTTTCCAACTTTACGCCTAGAAATGTTACCTCACGTACAGTTCAAGCAAATTGAATGCTAGAAAGTAATCCTTATGACGCGAATGGCGTCCTTTTCGACTAGACGACATATCAATTTGATCACGTTATTTACTTTGGTGGACCGCCTGTGTTCTGGTGGACTCAATCACCCACCAAAGCACAACTAACACGCTGGACTTGTTCATGCACTGCACTACAGGGGACACTTAAGCAACAGCTATCCACAAATCAAATGCACACGACTTTGGCTTAAGATTGAATGGTTTATTATCCAGGAGTGGAGAGGTTAGTCTCAAAATAAATTAGTCAAACACCTTAAATTACACAAGGATTAAATACCAACATTCAACGTTGACTTGTGTCATCTGAGAAATATGTACAAAGATTAAAAACAAATAAAATATTAGGCTCCATTTAAATATTCACATGCTGATAATGGCATTCACCAAGTCCAGTGACTCAAACCTCTCAGGTTCTAGTGTATCTGGGACCTGCTACATGCTATCCTAGCACACATGACACAGCAGAGGCTGTAATGATTGCTTCAAAGAAAAAAAAAAATGGGGGGAAAAAAAAAAAAATCATGTGGGGATACTGCTCAGAAAACCCCCAAAGTTTGAGAAACACTGATTCAAGCAATATAGAACAGCAATCAGCATCTACAGGTAAAGGAAACCACTCTTCAAATGGTAGAAAAAATATCCAGGCTCAGACTGACACACATTAAATAAGCATGCTAAACTCAACTGTGCCATCAAAATACTACCTCTTAAGTTTCAGAACAAAAACACCCCCCTTCCAAAATTAAGGTTGCATACATGGAGGTTTAAAAACAGGACCATCATCCACTTAGACTAAATGCTTTTACCCTCCACACCTGGGGAGCTATTGACCCTTGCAGGAGTACTTTCCAGCTGCTTCAACCTCCAGGCCAGAGGCAGGAGGAGGTCACTCAGGTGTTGGCTGGAGAAAGTGAATGCATTGTGGCCCAGTGGAACAGAAGAGGCTATTGGTGGGGTGAGGGTACAAGAGTCATCCAAGTATACAGGTGAAGTCAGAGCAGATGGAGGGGAAGAGGATGAATCAGATGAAGACAGCAAGTCTGAGGCTAGGGACAGGGCTCTCCCAGCCAGCCGCTGTGCACAGGAAACACCCAGGCTGCAGTCCGGGCCTCCAGGAGAGTTGGCTGCTGGAACTCTGTGCTGGAAGCGACAGCGAGTCCCATACAGGCAGAAGCCAAAAGAGCTGAAAGTGCGGCACGGAGTGCCAGACTGGCAGCCCCCTTTATGCTGTGGGAACCCATGCTTACCATTCTCATCCTCCTCATCACCAACATCAACATGCAGAAAGTTGCAACGGGCACCAAACGGACACACACCGAAGGAGCGGAAGGTACGGCAGGGGATGTTGCGGCGCCGCGGCCTGACCTGCCTTTGCTCCTCGGGTCCATGCACAAAGAGGCAGCGTGCACCATAAGCACAGTAGCCAACAGTGTGGAAAGCATGACACAGCTCTGTCTTGTACTTGGGGTGACGGGAGGGCACGCGTAGGTCATGGAGACCGTGAGCAAACTGACAGCGCTCAGCATACTTGCAGGAACCAGTCTCAGCATAGCGGCTACACAACTCCGTCTTGTAGCGTGTTGAGCACAGCCATGGTGACTGGGGCACATGGGAGGACACTGGGGATTCCACCAGCGGCAGCAGAGCCTCTGCCAAGGACAGGCCAGACCAGTACAGAGGTTCAACTGGAAACAGGGACTCCTCACTGTCCTCGTCTTCTGGGTAAGGGGTGAGCAACAGGTCTGCAATAGACTAAGAGTAATGGAAGGCAAACAACCTAAATGAAATTGTTTGCAGTAGGTCTTGGTGTTCTCACTTTTTTTCCTTTTAAGTATACATTTGCATATTCACAATTACATACTTTCTTGAAATTCCACAAGAATTTGCATTTAAAATTTCTTTAGCAGATGTTTTTTTATCCAAAACGACACATTTGAGAAAGTAGGGGTAAACAACCTTATTTCAGATATGTAAACTAGCAACCTTCCATTATCTCCCAAAACAGGAACAAATGAATCTAATGGTACATTAGTGTATCAATCAAGTAGGGAAAACTACTCAAAATTAACATGCCCCTTCAAAAACTACAATGGATGTGTTCTGCAGGCACGACATACCAAAACATAATTTATGCACATTAAGACACATAAAAAAATAACCCACCTCCTCAGACATAACTGAAGTCAAGTCCACGCTGAATTATCGGCCAAAAGAGATCGTCAGTAGCTGCCCAACACTCAATTTCCAGCAGGTCTACCAATACTAATTAGCTAAAAACTCCCCTAAAGAATTTGAAAAAAAACACCATTGACGTATTACGTACATCGAAAGGCAATTTTGTATAAACCGCGCTCAGCTGCTGTTCTTGATACGTCAAGAGGAGCGTCTGATAGCCAGCAAGATTAGCAGCGCCAGGTGAATTTCCTTAATTGGTTCGCACAGCATAGATAGTGCTGTAATAAACATTTGTTGCTATATAGGGGAAAACACTAAGGTCTATTCTTTGTTAATGTCGCGCCTGGATAATTTAATTAAACAGTTAATGTTAATTAGAATATTCAACTTGCATGAAGTACATGTGAATGATTAGAACACAATTAAAACTGCATCTTCTTTTACGGAAGTTTTAATTTGTCAGTTTGTTTTTCAAATTGGGTAAAATAAAAGGTTTTAAATTTAATTTTAAATTAATTAAATTGATCATCTACTGAAAGTATAAGGCATATCAACACGTTGACTGAGCATCATGGTCACTACACAGGAAATACTTATTATGGAAAGTGAATGGGTACTCTAACATCTGCAATTTTTATTGAGCAGCATAATGGCTCAAATGTTTTGTGGGACTGTGCCACTGACATTGTCGGTGGGGTTCTATTGCCAAAGTCAATTCTCTTCCATACACCATTTTCAATAGCCTTTTATAGATTCTGGCCCTACGCCCAACCTGATTCACAATCGCAGACCACGTGGTCTGCATGCGCTGGATCGGCCCGCATAAAGCGTGAACAGTGGGACAATCCACAAGCAGCAATCTGATCAACGCTCCGTCTCTCACTGCTACAGGCAGGGTAGACGGTGATAATAGCAGATACGAAGATGGGGAACGTGTTCCACGACCCACCTCATTTCCGGGTTGGCACTGAACAAAAGAGCCCAATGAATCAAATTTCAGAAATTGGAAATCCATTTAATTTCTTTTTATCAAAAACTTTGAAATGGTTGTGTTGCATTTATATTTTGTTTAATATAGAAGAAACAAATTATCTGACGCATTTAAGACTTAAGTTTAGGTAAAGTTAGACGTCCATGTTGACATTCATAACGCGCGTTTTCAGAAAATGAGTCGGCTGGAACAATACTTTAAATGTTGCATCGATAGCAGCATGCTAAAAGGAGGAAGACACCATTATACGATGTTCCAAAATATGCAGCAATGAAACGTCGTTTCGTCCGTGCTATGCTGTAAAGCCGTGGGACTGGACTGGTCAGAACGAAATTACTGGCAATCCTCTACATTTATAGCTGAAACATTGACATCTACATGGACTTGTCAAAAGTATGAGAGAAACTTGCAACAATTTTCACAAAAAAATGCACAAGGAAAATTTGCACGTCAAGAAGAAAAAAAACCTTTATTTCTTATCTCAAAGATACATTAATAGGGTACATAGACACCGGAATTAAAAAAAAAATGTAGCATTTCTCTAGCGTACAAAATCCACTCCCCGTTTCTGAACCCATACCCATATTCCCCGCATCTGGTAATGCAGGCCAATTACAAGTTCCATATATTAAACTCCTCCGCAATTAAAAGAACAGGTTACTCCAGATTCCACTTTGTTCCTAAACGGTCTGTCCTGCCAATTTGCCTTCAGCTGGCTTCTCAGTTTGTGCAGATCTCAAAAAAACACTTTAGGTTAATCTTCCAAAGAAACCTACCTCTGGATGCTTGAATCAAAAGTGCAAAATGGACCATAGAATAGCAACCATAACCAATTAATCCTTTTAAAATTGTCACCTGCTGATGAAGAAACAAGGCAACCATGATCCAGGTCAGTTGCTGGGGGGAGGGGGGTATCCCTGAGGAAGACAACCAGGGCCTGGTTCAGCTCCTTTCACCGCTCTAGAAATAATGGACAATCTCCTCTGCAGGCCGTCTTAGTCTGAGTGGAAATGTCAATGCTCAGCGGTGTATCTGCAGTCATTAATTGGCCAGCGAGTCACGTCAGGTGTGGAGGTATGCTTAGGCCTTCACCCGATCCTCAAACAGCATGGTCCATCTTCAAACTTCTGCCATTAGCCAGGTGTGTTTCCTTCTGTAAAGGCTGACATCCCCAGCACATTAGCATAAGTGCATCCAACGGGATGGTTTTACATGTTAAGCAGCCATACCACACCAGAGTGTCCTCATCTTCACCCACTGCCACAAATCTTCATGTTTCTCCGTGAATTTCAGCTGGCTGTTCAGTACTGAGCACGTTACCGTTTGCCAGCATCAGACGCCGTGTTCCACATGTCCACTGAACCCAGTAGCACTTGCTGGTCAATCTTTCCCACAGGGAACAAACTTCCGCCCATAGGTGGTGGAAAATACATAGCCCGAGTTTCACCCTCTAGAGACACTTTCACACATTATAAAGTCATTCAACTTGAGACTGAACAGATTCCATAAGAGGAAAATTATCCGACTGGACCTGGAAGTCAAACTAATTATGAGGAGAATTAACCTTAAGGTAAACGGTCCATAGCGAAACTGCTACAATAGGACCTTTTTCAATATAAACACCTGTTTTCATATCCACAATAGGGATAATACAGCCAATTTACAAATTTTAAGAATGGCAACAGATTTTGCCACATCTGTTTAGATTCCAATACCAGTGAGGGCTAAGAGTATGTTTGTTTGGATGTGGAAGGTTTAAAATTTTCTCCCATTACCAGAATATGGCATCTTCTCAGAGTCACACTCAATGTATTTTCTAACCAAAAACCAGGGAGAGGAGACTTTTCTTTTTTTCCCCCCCTTGGGGGGGGGCTGTTTCATAAAGCCTGCTAAAAACAAATTATTATTAATTATACAGAGATGGTGGCAGTTATTCACTCTTAGTCCACTGAAAAATATGACAGGGAGATAGGGGGGCAAATCCATTGCCACCAAGCATAAAAATTTCATCCAAATGTCAAAATTCCCACCCTCACCCCCTACCATCCCAAGTGTAACATCTCAAATTCAGAAAATATTTACACAAAAAAGACCTGAAGGAAAAAGTGTGCTTTAACGATTTGAACATGAGCACAATTCTTTATACACGTGTTAAAATTGTTATTTAAAAATTTGAAATGACAGTAATAAAATGATTTAAAAGGCAAAAAAAAAAAAAACAATACCTATTGGGGTAACGTGTGCAAGTGGGTTGGCGAATGCATTTGGGTTTACGGTCTGCACACTATAGGGTTTTAGAAAGTAGACATATCCCAGGATGGGAGAATAACAAAAAAGACAACAATATGTATGATGGCAGGCTGCTCAGTCCTCAAGCACAATAGGCTCGTTGGTGCTGGAGGGCAGGATGGAGCCTGGTAGTGGGCGAAGGGACGCTGGCAGCTTCACTCGCACAGCAACGTGGGGCTTCCTGGCCGCTCTCCTCATCTCTGCCTGTGTCAGGTGTTTCCTGAGGGCTCTGAAATATTACCATACAGACCACTCTATGCTCAGGATCTTGCAACAATGCACTCAGAACTCAGTTGTCTAAGTCCCAAGAACAAACTGCTGCTCTTGACGTATCAAGTCCGGCAGCTGAGCGCGGTTTATACAAACACTTTAGAAAGACAAGAACTGAAAATAATGCTTTAAGAGGTCTCAGTAAACCATACTTACACAAAAATCACTGGCTAGCTGCAATATCACTGTACAATAAAATCCTACATATCAGAGTGCTTTGGGGTATACTACTAACCCTTTTACATACCCGTATGGTGGGAGACCCACCTAGAGCATGTTCTTCAGATGTACTTTTGAGGTCTGCCATGGCCCTGTGAGAACACCCACCTGGTGTCCTTGGTGGCCACAAATACTACTGGGTTGGGAGCATCTCCCTGGTTGACTTTCTGGCGCTTGATGACAGACTGGGAGGTGGTCCTCATGGCAGAAGAAGTGAAAGGTCTGCCGTTGGCAGCAAAAGGGAGCCCAGCAACCTGCAAAACCCGGAGGGCCAGTGTCATCAGATTGTAAAGCCTTTAAGTCATGGCTGGTGAAAGTGATGAAGATGATGTTACAATCAACCTGTTTCTAACAGGTAATGCATACTAGCTCAGCTGGACAACTCACACTGTCAAAGGTCCTCTTTCCCAACAGGTTACTGGCTGCCCGAGGCTGCGTCACCTGGTTGCGATTAATGGGGGTAGGGGCTCCCCTGGGGGCCTTCAGCTTCAAAGGAGCCTGGAGAGCTGATGGTGAAGACAGAGGGTCACTTAGCCTGCATGGGTAAGTCAGACTCCACTGGTCTCCAAAACTGCAGGGGTCACACTGACTGGCTGTCCTAACTGTCAGTCTTACCCAGCTCTTTAACTATGGTGACCAGAGTGGGCCGAACAACTGGCCGGTTCTTCACAGGAGTTTTAGATGCTTTAGGGAGCCGGATCATGCCTGAAAGAAAAAAAAAATGAAGATTCGACATGAGACAGCTGATTATTGATAGTTGATAATGTTGAAAATATTGATTTTGATATGCATCGGTACTGTAATTTTGAAACCATACCAATATTAATTTTCCATAGTGTTGAATTTATCCATGTCATATGCGCTTTTCTGCTTGCTCATGCATTGGACAGTGAGGTGAGACACGCACAGCAGACTGACACAAAAACACACAAAGACAAAGACAGACACAGACACACACACAGACTGACAGAGGCATACACAGATACACGCACAGACAGATACATACTGGCTGACACAGCCACACAGCTGCACGGACACAGGGATAGATGCACAGACTGACACAGAGACACACAGACATAGACTGACATACACACAAACACAGATGCAGAGACAGATTCATAGAATGACACACAGAGGAGCAGCCCCACCTCCTCTCACTCACACGGTAACTACAGCAGACCCAAGATCCTCTATGACTGATTTTGGTCAATAAGTAGGCCTTCATTGGCCAATGGAAAAGTGACCACAATTCAAAACCAAAGATTGTACATAAATACCCTTTTTTTACAGTCTTTCATTAGTGTTAAGTAAAGTATTTCCTGAAATTTGTTTTAAAATGTTCTGCTAATTTCCACTTATGGCCACGAGTTTTAGTATTTACACTAATATTGAAATAGCCATCTGGCTGAACAGCATCTAGACCTGTTAGAATCTTATATACCTGGATCATGTCCCCCCCCTTAGGCTACGTTCAGACTGCCAGCCACATCGTTCAATTCTGATTTTTTGCTGAGATCGGATTTGTCTATCTTGACGGTTCACATTCATAACTACAAGTGACCTGTATCTGACTATAATGTGAACGCATCGGTCCTTCGAAACGTCACGCATGCGCACATTGATACATTTTATACAGGTAAAAAGCTGGTCGTAAAATTGGCACACTTTGCGGCCATGACCGCTGCGAGTCTGATTTGAGTCTTTTGCCGCCTCAAACTTTGACTTCAGGCTCTTTATTTTTCTTTGGCATTGTAACCACGTTTGTGTTCGCGCTGTGCCATTTCTTTGGCAATTATTCCAAATACTACTCTACTACGATAGGTTCCTTCCAGTTTAGCTTGAACAGATTCATTTCCCCAAATATTAATTAAATCCCCAACTTTTCCATCCTTCCACTGACTTATTGCAGCTCTCCTCCAGTTTTACCTTCCCACACTGCCGGTGCAGGCTGATGATGTCAGCGCATGCGTATAAGCAAAAAGCCACATGAATTCCGATCCGAGCGTTCACATTCAGGTCGCAAGGCTGCAAATTGGATATGTATGAGATTTATTACCACATATGAAAGTGACACAAATCTGATTTGAAAAGATCAGATTTGCGTGTCTACACAGCCCTGAAAATATCAGATTTGTGTCACATTAAGGCAAAAAATCCAATTTGAGTCATTTCAGCATGGCAGTGTGAACGTAGCCTTAGTCTCCTTTGGTCAAGGCTAAACAGATTCAGCTCAGCTAACCTCTCCTCATAAGACATTCCCCTAAGACCAGGAATCATTCTCATAGCCCTCTGTTGCACCTATTCTAAGGCAGCAATGTCCTCCTTAGGGTATGCTGACCAAACCAACACAATATTCTAGGAGTTATATAAATGTTATATAGTTACATTTATATAATATCACCTCCCGTGACTTAAACTCCACACACCTAGAGATATACCCGACATCCCATTGGCCTTTTTGATTGCTTCCCCACACTGGCGAGAGTGGGACATGGAAGCATCAACATACACACTGAGATCTTTTTCATAATCAGCTACCTTTATTTCAGTGGAACCCATCAAATATCTGTACTTTATATTTCTGCTCCCTGCATGAATTAC
>JAODKF010000002.1:15894924-15909280 GCA_026779585.1 Mormyrus proboscirostris | reverse complement strand
TACCTGCACAAATACTGTCATATTCATGGCTGCAGTATACTCATGATACCTGCACAAATACTGTCATATTCATGGCTGCAGTATACTCGTGATACCTGCACAAATACTGTCATATTCATGGCTGCAGTATACTCATGATACCTGCACAAATACTGTCATATTCATGGCTATAGTATACTTGTGATGCCTGCACAAATTCTGTCATACTCATGGCTGTCGTATACTCGTGACACATGCACAAACACTGTCATACTCATGGCTGCAATATACTTGTGATACCTGCACAAACACTGCCATACTCATTGCTGAGCAGCAGCTTCTTCACCTCTCACCTCGCATTCTCTCTCGGGCACCAGATCCACAGTCCAATGAACAACTCTTCTGTCTTTGCCTCCCCCACTGAGCAGGGTGCCCCCCTGCAGTACACACAGTGTGAACACGCTCCCCTCGTGGGCCTGCGTCTGTCTCACAATCTGATAGGTCTCTGTTTGGGAGGGGGACACTGACTATGTCACTTTGTGAGGGAGGAAGTGACATGGAGAGCCTGACATCAAGTAACGAGAGCATCAAGACAGCAGTGGGGATGACTGTGCTCCCCTGACCCTATTATTCATTAGTGACACTTGAAATTCAGAAAAAGCACATATCCTGTATCACAACGCTGAATTTTTGTGGCAGCAAGGAGACTTGTCAAATTTAAGAAAGTCTGGGCTAAATGTAAGTGACCGAAGTTAAAGGCCATAATTTGGGACCTACTGTCAAGGTCACAACAGCAAATCCCCTTGTAGAACATGAACTGGCAACCTACTGGTTATAAACCAGCTTGTGCTATCATTACTGATCTTCTGGCCCAGTTTGCAATCTCCAGTATCTACGACTGTTATCTTTAGTGACCAGGCCATAGTGAAGGAATCACAACATCAAGCTCTGCTGCTGAGCAGTGATTGGGACCAGAATAGATGTTTACCTTTGGCCCCCTTTCCCAAGGTTTTTACATCAGCAGCTAATTTGCACCATGTCAGGATGCTGCCGTCCGAGTCTCCGGTCAGGACATCCCCCGTCAAGCTGAACACAAAGCACTGGATGAACTTGGGTTTCTTGTATTTCTGTGTGGAGAGCAGACACACACACACATCACCACAGCTCCTTCCAAACTCCAGTCAGAGACCATAACAGAATCAGAAAACTTCATTATCCCCAAAGAAGGTGTTTGTGATTTCAGACGGTACCGTACACAAGCACACAAAAGACAAAGACAGACAATACACAGTGCCACATGTACAACAATTTCTGTACAATATACATAACATATAGATGTGGTAATAAACAGATGGTGAGTATGATGATAAGCACAAAAGTTTTGAAGATATGTCAATAGACTGATATAGATTAAAATAGCTGTACAGTCTAATGGCCACTAGGAGGAATGATTTGCTGAATTCATTCATTCATGGCACACAACATGGTTTGAATTTCACTGTTTTGTAAGATGTGTAATCCATATACATCAGGTCCCTCATTGCTTTTGTGAAACTCCTTTAAAAACGCTTCACACCAACTTCGATTGCAGTGGTGGCTTAATGGTTAGGGCTGTGTGCTTATAATCGAAAAATTGCAGCTTTGAATCCCCAACCAGTAAGGTGCCACTTAGGTATGCTGAGCAAGGTACTGCTCCCTGGGTGCTGAATTAGCTGCCCCTTGCTGTGTGACATTGTCAAATGCAGAGAACACACTTTGTTGTTGTATACTGTGGTGTGTCAACAATTAATCATTTAATTTTTACTGAAGCAATTCCATGTATCTCAGTCACTCAAAGGGATAACAGAGTCTTCCTTGGAATTGAACCTTAGGCTTAAAAATTCTTGTTCATGACCACCACAATACCTGCTGATTTACCACTGCATTTTGGACCCAATCATCATTTTCACATTGAGCTGAAGCACCAAACCACAGTATGATCCCACACTCTCCCCCACTCACTCCAAAGATGCCCTGCTTCTTGGTCAGGCCCCCGGTGCTCATGGTCCAGAAGTAGACATGAGACTTGCCACAGGTGATGATGTTGCTGCTGTCACTGGGGTTAAACTCCACTGCAAACACAGCCTCATTGGTGCTCTGGCAAGCAGGCAGACAGCAGGGATCACAGAGATCACCAGGCATTGCTTGATACACATAAGGGCACATCTGCATGCATGAGGGCACATTTGCAGAGCCAGAAGATTAACACAGCCCCCAAATCCAGGGCACAAGCATGGTTAGGGCTTTGTAGTGGGTACAATCTCAGACACCACAGACTGTTGTTAGCATATATCACATATATGAGTGATGGGACCAGCTGCCAAGAACTTGACACCATTCTTGTCTAGTACTGCCCTGTGCCCTAACAGGTTTGAACCTGTGTTCTCAGTAATCCAGCAGAAGCTGATCAAACTGCTTCCTCAACACATCCAACTGCTGCTGCATAAAGGGGATAAATTAACCATAATCTGTGCTGCATATAGCACAGTAAGAGTGTGCAAAGGTACAGGTTCATAATAAAAAGATTTATGACATGGCTTGCCTACCTACTGTGCAAATATGGTTTAAATATGTTTTATCTCGGTGACAACCCAGTCTAAATTGCTCTGATGGATGCAGAATAACTGGCAACAAGGGCTCAATGCGGAGATTTACCTTTTAGTTCTTTTTGGTCAAATATGGGAGCAGACAGGTGCCTTTTTTGACAGGTATTTGGTGCTGGTTTGCTAATTGCTTCCCCCTGGCTCAGCAATAGGTGCTGGGTGGCATGTTCACCCAAGGGCTCTGGATGCAGTCTCACCTTGATCTCTGTTTGCTTGGTCCCCTTCAGGCAATCCCACACTGTCAGCATGTGCTCATTGGAGTCGTCGATGGCAGCCAGAAACACTCCCCCGTCCTTCAGGCGGGAAAGACAGACAGGAGCAAATGGATATTTACAGTGCAGCATGTAACAGACAATGTTCATTTAGTACAATGTGGCAGGTAAGAGGCTGTGTTATTCTTTTATGCAGTGTATCACGTACTGTAACAGACTGTGCTCATTTAGTACAGTGTGATGGGTAAGAGGCTGTGTCATTCTTTGACTTGGCTTTTGGCTTGGCTTGCTTGAATAAGGATTCTGACTTGATTTGACTTGGATTATTCAAAGAAGCATAACTTGAGATATGATTCAAAATCTGATGCTCAGGACTTGTGACTGATTTGTGGCTTGTATGTATGTGACTTAGTGCCATGTTTGCTGTGTACTCACTGCGTGTGAGAAGGCCACAGAGCTGACACCCCTCTCAAAGCTGCCCAGTCCAATCTCTTGCAGTGTGACAAGGGTGGCTGAATCCCAGATGTGCACGAAGGGAAGAAGGGGCTGATGTGCAGAAAAGCACATAAAGACTCACAGACTTGGACACATGTGACACAGAAATTATAAATGGGCCGCTTACAAGCAAAACCGCAAGTGCAGATCTGTAAATTACAGAAATGCACTTATACAGTATATGAACAAATGGACAACATCTGATTATCCTATTGACAGTATGTGGTTATTGTTAGTGATGTGTCACACTGAAAAATAAGTTATAAAATGTCTTGAGAGGTAACCAAGTTTGTGGTTTGCTTGGATGGTTTTAATAGAACATTTTCTAACGAATGCAGAGAAGTTTTTTATATTCCCGTACTTTACCATCCTTGTCCACTCCAGCCATCTGACCTGAAGCCACGCGCACCTGGTCTGGGTGAATAGCCAGACTGAAGGAAAGACAGTAAAATGTGCATTCACTTGGCTAAATTATGCACAGACCTTAATGGTCTTTGTTCTTAATATGTTGTACCTGCTCAGCTGAAGTGAGTCATTTGGATGTAATGAACCATAAATTAGAAAATTAAAGGATATAAACAAAACTCTCTAGTCAAGCTCCAGTTACAACTGCCTAAAAATTCAGCCACAGTTTCTTTAGTTAGTAGCTATACCCAATGGCAGCGTCAGTCAACCCATTAGGTGACACAGGCATTCATCTTCTGAGGGGGGGCTCATTAGCATGCCAATTTCACTTTGTCTCGTGCGGCGCAGCACTGGCAGTGAATTGTCCAGGCGCCACATGTTCTTTGACCGGTACCGCTCACTGGTTGCACATCGCCCAGATTACCATGGTGACCACGGTGGGGCGGGGTAGACAGGGTACTGACCAGCGCACGCAGTCGGTATGTCTGCGGTAGTGTCGCTGGCGGTGGCTGTGGATGTGGTGCAGCACCACCACACATGCTGTGAAGTAAACAGCCTCCCCCGACGGCAGCATGTACAGGTTTGCTCGGCAATCCCGGCCCCGGTAACCATAGCTACGCAAAGTGTGTCAAGATTAAAGCAATAACTCCGATTGTACATAAAATAAGTAATTTCTGCTAAATGACTATGTTCAGATGCTGAAAATTGAACCATGATCCTTAAACCAAAGCTCAGTATATGTTGAAATAAGGCATTTTGATCGCTGCTGTTCATAATGTAGTTTTAACCAGTATCAATGACATGTACAAATTGCAGCAGATTTAAGGTTAATGGGCTGGACATGCTAAATTTCAGGCCTTAATGCACACATATTGAGCAGATTTAATATCAGGAAGACACGTGAGCCAGCCTGCTCCACTCAGTCTCTTTAGTGTCTGTTCCCTAAACCTCTTAGGTCCTATGCTAAGCAGGCGCTCCCCAGCCCCTGGGGTCAGTCAGCACTGCATGGGCAAAGGATACACCCAGTCCAGCTCCAGCCGCTCCATGGGGGGCTCCATGCGCAGCTCCTCATAGTTTTGAAAGTTGGACGGCACGTACATGGTGATTGGCCGTCCTCGGATGAACATCTTTACTGATTGGCCTGTCAATAAGAGCCAGGCCACAGTTTAAACAAAAGGCAGACTTGGAACTTTGAGATCCTCTGTTTTACTTCTGTGCATTTGATACTTTTTTTTAAAATACTTGTAATAGATGTATAGTAAGACAACACCACAGTTAATCAAACTACACACTATTTGCATTGTGGACAGTCACAGCATTTCGTAGGACAATTTGAACCCTGAAATCATAGACCGCCAGTTGGTGGTGCTCACCCTGGCTGTATGTCCCTCTTCTTGAAGTTCCTGGAAAACAAACACAAACTGCATTAAACAGTTTTGTCCTTACCAAAGGCTGATGTTCTTAAACTCTTTCTTAAGAAGCTAATGGTAACATTTTAGGCCAAGAGGGCCAAGTTGTTTACCTGTATTTAACTGTTGTTTTTAGAGTGATGAGTTCCAATGAGTATTTTATTTAATTCGACATCCCAAGATAAAGGGGTAAGTGATCAAGCTCCCAGATCAGGAAGAGAAGGGGATCTTCTCAAAGCAATGCCGGGCTATGAATACTACATTATATAATATAACGTCTTATACTTAATTAATTTTTCATTCATCCCGACAACCACATACTATATATTGTATATTATATAATACTATATACTATATACTATATATTATATAATATAACGTCTTATACTTAATTAATTTTTCATTCATCCCGACAACCACATCTAGTGTTTCAGAAATGGTCGGAAAACTCTGCATTCCTTCCACCGTTTGAGTCTCATCTAACAGAACTGACTCACCATGCCTCTGTGTCATAGTCTGCTCAAAATGTGAAATGCAGACTGCAGAGAATGCAGAATGAGGGATCCAGTGTCACTCCCCAGCTCACAGAAGACCCCGGCATCTTCCATCACCTGAGCGCTGGCTACTCCAGCTAAATGTGCATATGGCCTACCAGGACGAGGACACCGATGGGCTCCAGGCACTGATGCCAAAATGATGGTGTCAAAATGACCTATGACTACTGGCCATGTTATGAACCAGTAAACTAATGTCACTTAGTATGATTAGGGTTTTGGGTCCCTAACAGTGCATTGTAATTAATACTTCAGGCCCAGTTAAGTCATTACTAATGCTGTAAGCACGGGATCTGGACAAGGGTTCTGTGAGCTCAGGGTGACCTACACACATAAACACCAGGAAGGTTCCAAAGTCACTTACCTGCACCGGAAATTAGCTCTTTGCTCCGGCTGCGGGAAAGCAAAGTAAATCAAGAGTCAGGAAAGTACATCAAGTAAAGTGCAAGGAGCAGACAACAGATAGAATGGGCTGGAGCCACCAAGCCATATTTAACCATCATCTGAAATCAAAAAAGTCCAGTAGAGCTGAAGTGCAGGCTTTCATTTGATCTCCGTCAGTCATTCTCTGCTCTCCCTTAGCTGCTAGTACCTAGGTTATCCTCATCTGGTTGGAAATGCACAAAATACACAAGCATGATACCAGCAATGATCAGGGCCCAGTTGTTCAGAAGTTATCTGATTGGATTTTGGCTAACGGATTGGATAAAATCTTGAAAATGGGTCATCCAAAAGAAAAAAAGATTTGAAATCAGCAGAAGGGTGAATTCAGGATGGATTCTGGGAACAAAATGTAATAAACCTTTAATATTAAAATACAACATTTATATCAGGTAATATATATGTTTATTTTTAATTTGCACTTTAACAATTACAGTTATAAAGCAGACATGAGGCTACTTCTTAAGCTTTTCAGTACAATAAAGTTAAAAAAGGATTTCGTCCTCATATAATAATCCCCCCTCAGCCGTCAATATCAAACAAAAGTCATTATTTAAAATTATTGTCATCTATTTCTTCAAAGAACATTTAAAGTGACCCGACATTGGCTATTCTACCTATTCTCTCCATATCTAGTAGCCTACATTGTGATATGTCATCCAATTTAGAACACTGGAAATCCAGATTTGGTAATCTTGAATAGTTTGCAGATGGATCAGGGTGATCCAATCTAATCTTTCATTGAAAATCCAGTGTAAAAGTAATCCCGGATAGCAAAACTTGGGATTTCCAAATCAGATGATTCTGATCCAAATTAAACTATTTCAACAACTGGGCCCAGCTGATATCACACAGTGCATTTCAAGCCATCAAAATGTGCACCTTTTTATTTGTGAAAAGCTTTGCTTCACTAGAAGGAAACTAAGCACACTGTTGGTAATTGTTACAGTCCAGCCTTAATGCAATACTTTTAAGAAAGCTCAGAAGCAGATAATTCACATACTTTGAGAAAAATATTTGCAAACAAATTTTAATGAGCTAGTAAATCATTTTGCAATTGGGTGTCAGGGCTCTGGGAAGCCCGAATATAACCATACATTAGAAAATACAACCCAGACCATAACTATCATGCTGTTCTCTGTACGCGTCACCAGATAAATTTAAAGGCCTTTTAGGTTAGAAAGAATCTATTAAAATCATTCTAAACTGCAACCTCAGCCAGCACTGGCGGTCCTTACAATTTCAGTGCTAGGCAGAGGTGTGGTCAGGGCAGCACAGGGGGTTATTTACAGGCTGTGACAGGGCTCAGATCCCCCTAGATATCACATGGGCCCTTCACTGAGACATATATGACACCTGAAAATTCACACTCATAACCAGGGTTCTGCCCATATTTTCAAGGTCAAAATGCTTTGCCAAAAAAAAAAGGATGAAAATGAGATTGGGAAAAAAATATTTTTGGGAAGCAGTGCAAAACCTTAACTAGACAGCCGGTGTGCAGTCTTGGCCTCACCCCTCTAGACTGCTGGAGTGGCTCAGCAGGTTGTTGGACGACACGACCTTCCTGGCCAGCTTCTGCCTGGGCTTCTCGGGGGCGTCCTTCACCAGCCGCTCTGTATTCCGACGCATCCTGACCATGGCACAGGCAGCTGATTAGCAGTGGCGTATGACAGCGTGATGCCTGCTGCTTCCTCCTCAAAGGTGGCAGAGAATCAGCAAACAGCCACAATTGCGCCATGGAGTACAGCTTTGCGATTTCTTGCATAGAGAGAGTTTGTTCATTTAAGCATATGTGGCCAATCCATTGATCGTCAGCGGTTCCAAGTCAGTCACTTAATTGTAAATGGAGAATTTCATTGGTGGTCAGTCAGGATATGATTAATATTACTGAAGATGTGCACACATACACACACACATGTTTGTAATCATATCTTTGTGGGGATTCTGCATTTATTTCTAAGGGGAGAATGATGACCTTAACCCTAACCAGCCCTAATCTTAACCATAAGTAACCAAAGAAAATGCGAGACTGTTGGCATTTTTAGTTTTTTGATTGCATTCATAGATATTCATAGATACCTGAAATATAGCCCCCACAACATCAGAATAAGGGTGACATGGTGGTGCAGTGGTTAGCACTGTTGCCTCATCCCTCTGGGACCCGGGTTCAAGTCTCTGCCTGGGTTACGTGTGTGGAGTTTGCATGTTCTCCCTGTGTCATCGTGGGGTTTCCTCCAGGTACTCTGGCTTCCCCCCACAGTCCAAAGACGTTGTATTTAATAAATTGCCTGTAGGTGTGCATGTGTGAGTGAATGGTGATGGTGTGTGAGTGTGCCCTGAGATGGGCTGACCCCCTGTCCAGGGTTGTTCCCTGCCTTGTGCCCATTGCTTCTGGGATATCCAGACCCTCCATGACCCAATAGGATAAAGTGGGTTGGAAAATGAATGAATGTCAGAAGAAAAGGTTTTTATCACATTGTGGGTGACATTTGGTCCCCACAATGTAATGTAAACTAAATCAAAACACACATACACAAAATCCTATGTTTAGATACTACTCGAACTGTGCAATCACACGTACATTTACCTTTCATTTATTTAATAGCTACTAACACTTATGACAATGCCAGCCAGAAGAAGTCACCCCTGTCATCTCTGGACCACCTTGTTTCCCCCCCGCACTGTTGTTTAAGGGGTAGGGGGCTGAAAAGTGTGGGATCCCATGCTGCAGAGTACTGGTGGTGTAAAATCTTGCTATAAAGCATTACCAAATCTCTCCATGGGGGGGCATTAAAGAGTCTTTGCAGCATTACAGCACAGTTCTGCATGCTGACCTCAATGTGTGTGAAATAGCTTATTCGCACACAGAAACGCATACACAGGGCCGGCCTCATGATCTCAGATAAAACCAATGCATACCAAATAAATATAAACATATCATTCAAATGCCAAAAAACTACTGAGACATGCATAAAACTATGCGGCACACATTTCTTTTACTGGTTTCATTTTCAGAACAAAAAGGGGATTGATTGCACCAAGGTTAAAAACTACTGCGCCAAAGGTGAAAATTATTATGTAACCAACCAAGAGATCCTGTGTTATTCTTATTAAGAGCTACCCAGAGCTGAATCTATCTCTGACCACTATACCTATGCAGATCATACACTATAAAGATATTATCTACAGTTAAAATGAAGTTATCCTTTCATAAAATATCTGTCTTGAAGACTTGCATAAACGTAACAAGATGAATCACCTTAGCCGGCCACCCACCCCTATCGATGGCCAAAAGAAAGTTTAGAATATCTGAGCGGCCCCCAAATAAAAGTGTTATTCATTTGACTTCACATTTTGCTATTCTGAGGCAGTATACTTATGCTTAGAAAAACAGTCTAAGTGCATAAAAACAGACTGCTGAAAACTGCAGTAAATTTAGGGTAGATTGCTGGAACTCATCAGGGTTGACTGGACTGGACTGGACTCAGGGCTGGCCCAGCCCTTATCAAGACCCTGAGCAATATTTGATTAACCTAGTTTGACGTCTTCCTTCCCATTCTGACAGGCTGATCATATGGGACTCCCCCTGGTGGCCACTGTGCCTTGTGCAGCTGCTTACTTCACTTATGCCTTGGGCGTGGCCTGACTGGAGGTACAGGATGGGTGTGTGGACTACAAGTGGAAAAAAGAATGAAAATTCCAATGAGCAAGACCTACAGAAGTTTCTTCTGGGTGTCTGCAGGTGAGGAGATGGCAATGACCCGGTTACTTGGTGTCTGGTCCTTGGGCACAGCAGGGGAACTGAGATCCATGGTCGTGCTTGGGGGGCTCTGCTCACTGAGACACTCATCAGCAGAGCTGAGGTCCTGCTCATGCCAGTGCTGGCAGAGTGCTGTCACGCAGCTCTCAGGGATGGGCTCCTCCACAACAGCTGTCCAGGTGCTGCTGGCTGCATCCCCACCACCTTGGTCCTCCCTCTCACTGTCACTGAAGGCATCTTCCAGCGAGAGGCTCTGCACCGCCCGCGTGCGTGCCAGCAGCACTCTCTCAGAGGGCTCTGTCTGCGTGGCTCTGTCTGCAGCAGCAGGCCTCGGCCGTGAGCCCTGAGGACAGATGGTGGCCCCAGAGCCATCCATGTCACCCTCAGGAGCACTGATCAGCCGTGCCATCAGGAGAAGAACAAGACACAGGAGAAAAAGATCACATGGCACTCCACCTCACCAGTTTGATTCTATGCCCTTTGCATGCGTTTCCTCCTTTACTGAGGAATATTCTTAAGAAAAGAACCTACCACCATGAAATCTTAACACAATCACATCTTCCAGGACAGGGTAAAAGTCATATATACTGTTTTTTTAGGGAAATAGACAGTACAGTTGAAAAAAAAACATATATTACATAAAAAGCACAGAGACACATAGAGTTCCTTGTTTCTGAACGCATGATCTAAAACTGGACACCAAAGCAGAACTAAAGATCAAGAATTGCAAAACATGGGCTAAACCAACATGAACAAGAGTCTGACAGGAGGGCAGAAGGCTGCAATGTGCAGCATTTACCAGCTGCATTCTTCATTTCCCAAAATGCTCACGACCTTGGCAAGGAAGATGAGAAAAGACGGCCAACCCACGCAAACATTAAGCCTCAAGGATGAGACCCAAGGCTGTGTTTGCCTGCTGTTCTTCTTGTTACTCTCTGCAGGATTTTCACTCTTATCTCACTACTAAAAAAAGAGTCAGCTATGCTTACAGAAGAAGGACAATACACCAAGTAAAAGGTAAGGGGTAGGGTTAGGTTGCTTATTGTTTTGGGTTTTGGCTTGTTACTAAACAATTGTAGTTTTGAATTTCCTGTATGTGTTTGACACACTGCACTGCTATCTTAGGCTAAGACCCTAATGCACACATAAACACACACGGATAACATTTAATATGTAGAAATTAATCACCTGAATTTCATAATTCAATTTAGAATTCAGCTTGTAACTGTATGTTGTATAAATCCTGCTCATCTACAGCAAATAATAGATTAAGCTGATGGCTGGGGAATCTTGAAGCTATATTATGCTGCCTGGTTAAATAAGAAGTGTGAAAATTTCCAGCTTTAAGATCAGTAGGCCAACTACCATAAGTAAACTTCAAGTGTGATTAACTGAACATAAAAATAACTAAGAGATTTTAACATTCCTCTTCAAAAGAGGACAAATTTATGCAGTTTCTCTGCCATACAGGACACAGAAAACAGGGCCTTTTCTTTAATCTCCTTACTGTTTGATATGTCTTCTTTGTTCTTCAACTTGTGACGGGCAGACAAGGTAGATCATAAGTAAAAGACTTTAACCCCCAAGACAAGCCCTTTCATTAAATTATTATTTTCATTTCTGCATGTAAAATACATACACCCCAAACAGGAAGAAGGTACTAAAATTAAATGTCCTACATTTATAATATTAGAAATATTAGATTACAAAGTAGGCTATTTATTAAAATAGTAGTAGAGCAGTGGTAGAGATATCCAAGGACTAAAATCTGTAGTATTATCCCTGAAAATGAGTATCTGATGGCTTTGTATTTGTCCAACTGAAGTTTAGTCATTTTAAAGGGAAATTCTTAAGTTTATTCATTTTTAAAGTGGAATAACTTTTATCTGTTGTTTATCCCTGAGTAAAGTAACTCTGCATCTAATTAAAAGGGCATGAAAAAGTATGTGTGAGTGTATGTGCATATTTCATAGATAGATAGATACTGAGGAATATACTGAGGAAGTGAAAGTAGGAACAAAACAATAGCACATAAAACAGCATCTAAAGCTGTGAAGCAAAGAAAAGGGAAGCTCCTCTTTTTCAGCCATCAGTATGAGAGTTCCATAACAACCCAGATATTCTGAAAAGCTCTGGCTTTTGAGCCCTCCACCCAGGAGACACACAGTCAGACAGTGAGATAATTCCTTAAAGCTGGACAACCTGAACGTTCCAAGAAGCTCCTGACTTTGATGTCTCTGTCTGGGAGTTATGTTGTAGCTGGAGAGGACACTGGTGTGGCAGAACTGGGCCAGGGCCTCAGCAGCAGCTGGGTTAACTGGAAAAAAGCAGACATAGACACTTCAGATATTTAAGACACTTGGTTAACCGATTAGTGGTTCCAGTCCTGTGGATTTTGGTCTTTAGTATTACCCAGCATAGTCATATCATCTGAAAATAGAGCAAATCAAACTCCTACAAGGTGAATTTTGAAGGACAAGACAGTAACAGTAATTAAATAAACCAAATAAAATAAATCCATGCATATTCATATAAAATGAACCTGAGGCAGATTTAGTTTTAATATGATGGTCAGATACTTAGTGCTTAGTGGTTTATGATGCAATTTTTATGTAATGTGCTGGCTCTTTGTCCGTAGCTGTCACTCAACATACCTCCACTGAGCTGTTGCCAGAGCAGGTGGGTCTGCCGCTCGTGGATGCGCAGTCTGCGCAGAGCGTCTGCCAGAGATGACTTCAGCAGTGTGACTTCATCCTCCTGTGCCCGCAGACGGACCTCCATCAGGGAGAGCTTGCTAGGAAGCTCTGGGCCGCAGCCTCCTGACCTGTCATCTGCGCAGACAGAGGGGGCAGACAATCATGGCTCAGGAACAGGAAATGTTGTTTTTCGATAGATACACTTTTGTATTTCATTTCAGATTTTAGAAAATGGTTTGTGTTCCTCAATAAGCACAGCTAGTGCTACTATTTGGTGTAAACATAGAAGTGTTTCATTATTTTACACATTTATATTGCACATTACAATGCTCTGCGTTAATAGTGATTGCATTAATGTATGTAAGGCATCAAGTGCCGGGGGGGGACCAAAACAGCCTAAAGATCATCATAAGCGGGGTGTGGATGTGACAATATCAGATTGTGAATGATTAAAATGTCTCCACAGTCTGAATTTAAGGTGCATTTCTATGGCTCATACTTGCGCCTAAAGTTGATTTGTCAGCCAAATCCATTTCCACACACCAATAAATCAGTAACAGCAAACAGTAGGTAATGATTTGGAATTCTTCCTCTCCTCCTCCCACACCCTCAACCCACATGCAACATACTCCCTACTTAGCCACAAAACAGTTATGCATTGGGCACCAAAATGGCCAGCCACAGCTCTGAATAAAACCAACCCATCCATTACGAAAAACTCTGCCAGTCACCCTCATAAAACATCATCGGAACTGGAGAATCATGCTTGGTATTGGTGACAAGTGTTATAGCCAAGTCTTTTACTAAGTCTGATAGCAGACTTAGAAAAAGACTTGGCTATAACACTTGTCACCCCCATAATTGTGCAAATGTGATCACTATGATTTTCTTAAAGGTACAGTACCAGGTTTTCATGCAGGAGTTGCAGTCTCTGTTCTTAAACTGGAATAAAATACAATTACAGGGCTGACAACTAGTTAAATGACATCCTCTGCCATGTCACATACAAAGAGAGCCCAATGCAACCCTGAACAAAGCCTGCGTGAATAGAGCACTGGCCAGACATCCTACTGCTGCTTGTTAAATAGTTCCACTTGAAGTGACAGCAGACAGCAGTTACAGCTTATGTTGAAAAGTCGAATCCAGGTCTGTTAACAACATTACTTAGACCTTCTTCCCTTTCTATTTATCTAAAAGGTTATAAATTAAGATCACAACAGATTAGTATGGAAAATTCTTATTACTCTCTTGTTCTCCTACATTTCTTCAATATTTCAATTTGTGATTTTTGTTACCATATTTGTTACTATATCTTAATTCTGCAAACCTCTGTGACCATTGTAACTGACTGAAGGAACAAGTAATGAATAAAACAAGTGAAATACTGATCTCATGTTTGATCATTATTTATGAATCATGATGCATCTTTTATCTCAAGCAGCAACTACATTTTAACAAATCATGAACAAATATAGTTGCTGCTTGAGATAAAATCCCATCATGATTCATAAATGATGAACGAACATGAGATCAGTATTTCACTTATTCCTTCAGTAGTTCCTTCAGTAAGTCACAAAGGTTTTCAGTAGTAATTATTTATTACTTAGTAATAACTAAGTATTTGTATGCCCCATTATCAGTATTTGTTAGCATTATCAGTCATGATGCATTACATAAATATAGATTTTTAGGCTTGCAGTTCCAGGAAGCACAATACTGAATGACGCTATGGTACAAATATTTTTGCAGTAACAACCCCCCCC
>JAODKF010000002.1:15881944-15894295 GCA_026779585.1 Mormyrus proboscirostris | reverse complement strand
CCCACCACCCCGATCAAAATTCAGCACCCCTGGACCTGTGAGTCCTGGCTCAACAGTGAAAATATGTGGTTTTGAAGACATCTGGATTCCATGTCTTCTGTGGCAGCAGCAGGAGTTCACGGTGAGGTCGCGGATGACGCGGGGTTTGGTCCAGATGTCCGCCCAATAGACTCTGTGTTCA
Organism: Mormyrus proboscirostris; assembly: GCA_026779585.1. Taxonomy (NCBI): domain Eukaryota; kingdom Metazoa; phylum Chordata; class Actinopteri; order Osteoglossiformes; family Mormyridae; genus Mormyrus; species Mormyrus proboscirostris. The sequence goes on along the minus strand of JAODKF010000002.1, from coordinate 15,894,114 downwards.
TCATGTCGCTGGGATCATCTCCAAAGGAGTCAGGACACAGGTAGCTCAATTTACTGCTTTACTGCTTGTTGTTCTCTTGTTGCTTTTGTCCACAATGCATTTTTATTTGCTTGTAATAATACAGCTATGTATAACATGAGTACATAATATCCCCCTAGAACCTTCAAATGATGAACTCATGTATGTATCCATAAGGGATGTGCTTTTCAAGTGATTCAATGCAATTTGGAGATTTCAAGCAGCCAGATGAGAGGCAGCCAAACAGCACATTGCATGTGCTTAGGGACCTGAAGAAATATGCTTGATCAATCCACTTAAGCTGAACTGATATCCAACTGTGCCAAACTGGAGCACAATTTACAGAAAAATGTCTGCCAAATAAATCACATTAAAATAAAATGCAAACAGCCTCACACAAAAATGTACATAAACATGATATTTGGAGAATTAAGGACTGCCTTTCAAATTTAAGCTATTGAAATCTGAGACAGTATAAGTGGGGAGTGGGGGTTGCAGCAGAGAAAGACTTTGGCCCGTAATCAGACAGTAAACATTTGTCTGTGTGGTGTCCACAGAAAAGCTTCTGTCTTGTGCTCAGAACTACATGTCCCACGGGTTATAAAGTCATTTCTGCTCTTTTCCTCTCATTGTCATTACCAAACAAAACAAAACAGGCCCTATCTTCCTTCTTCTGTTGTAACTAATCTCAGCAGACTGCAACAGCTCTGCATGTAGCATGAAGTGAAAGATCATGTAGACGAACGATGTGTGAGGCTGCCACAATGAGGAAAACAGCTCGGGTGACCTTATCACTGGGCTGATCACACAAAGCACAAGCGTTCACATTTCCCATTGACTTTCCATTTTCTTCCATTTTTTATGAAATTAAATTTATAAGGAAAACCAGCAAAAAATTGTCACATTTTTGGTTTCTAAAATAGATGGTGATACCAAGAAAAGTTTTATCTTTACACAGATGATCTTACTATTTCAGAAACATCCATCTAGATTAACACCAATGCAAACACCATACAAATACCAAAATCAAACTAAAATAACCACAAAAGCCTCAGCGAAGACAGACATGCACATCTGCTTCACATCAGAGGGACACACACACCCTCATGGAGAACAACATGGGACACTTTCACTGCCTCTCACGCTAAAGCACAGGCTAGCTGTCACTACATGGCAAGCAAGATCAAAATAGGACAGATGGATACTTACAGGAGGACCTCGATACTTCTTATTCCCAGATAATAGTTTGCACAGCAGTAGCACCAGATATCCCTGCTCTAATGTGGTGGCACCACTGTTCTGTTTAAGGACCACATGCACAGCTGCGACCAAACACACACACTAGGCTGGGTGTTATGTACCAATCATCATATCTCAATATTGTTTAGCTGAACAGCAATACACTACATATCTTGATGTTTTTCCTATGAAGTAAGTACCAAAAGACAGTTCCAAATCCGAATGTCCTTAATGTGACGCAGGCACTTTTATTAACAGACAGCTGATCACGTACGTGAAAACACGGCTCGAAGATAAACTACCGGCATATATTATTCTACCAACCAGCTCCTGTTTGCTAGCTCACCTCGCCTCATGTCTGTGTCTGTCCCCATGTTGTCGCTAAACATAGGACTTCTGAGAGAGGGGGAGGGACGGGTTGTGTTTGGACAGCGAGGGGACAGGGCAGGGTGAAGTTCTGCGAAAGACAGACAGGGAGAGGATAGAGAGGTGATCTGGTGGCTGTATGAGTATAATTTTAAAGCAGAATAAACTATATTGAAATAAATTATATAGTTTCATCCTATATCTTGCATGAAAATATCTTAAAAACTCTACTGTATTTATCGCCAAGCCCTATAAAAAACACTTACATTCGCTGCATGCAAGAAAGGATATACAGAAACACTTATATAAACACATATACTATATGGACAAAACTCCTGGGACACCTGGCCATTATACCCACTGGAATCTTGATATCCCATTCTAAATCCATAGACATCAAAATGAAGTTAGTCCCGCCTTTGCAGCAATAACAGCTGCCACCCTTCTGGGAAGGCTTTCCGCCAGTGCATCTGTGGGAATTTTTGACCATTCAAAAGCATTTGTGAGGTTAAGTACTGATGTTGGACATGAAGGCCTGGCTCATAATTGTCGTTCTAGTTCATCTCAAAGGTATTCAATGAGGTTGAGGTCAGGGCTCTGTGTAGCCAGTTAAGTTTTTCCGCACTAAACTCATCATGTCTTTATGGACCTTGTTTTGTGAACTGAGGCACAGTCATGCTGGGACAGAAAAGGGTCTTCCCCAAACTGTTCCCACAAAGTTGGAAGAATAGAATTGTCCAAAATGTGTTGGTATGCTGAATTATGGGGCCTAGCCCAACCCCTGAAAAACAATCCCATACCATTATCCCTCCTCAACCAAACGTTACAGTTAGCACAATGAAGTCTGGCAGGTAACGATCTCCTGGTATCTGCCAAACCCAGACGCCTCCATCAGACTGCCAGACAGAGAAGCGTGATTCGTCACTCCACAGAATACATTTCCCTGCTCCGGATTCCAGTGGCGGTGTGCTTTACACCACTCCATCTGATTCTTGGCATTGCATTAGTTATATGAGGTTTGCATGCAGCTGCTCGGCCATAGAAGCCCATTTCATAAAGCTCCCAGCACATCATTTTTGTGCTGGGGTTAAGGCCAGAGGAAGTTTGGTACTGCAGTTATGTACCTCAGCACTCAGCGATCCAGTTTTGTTTCTTTACGTGGTCTGCCACTTTGTGGCTAAGTTTCTGTTGTTCCTAAACACTTACACTTTGCAATAATACAACTTACAGCTGACTGTGCAATATCTACCAGGTAAGAGATTTCAAAAACTGATTTATTGCAATGATGGCATTGTATGACAGTACCATGCTTGAATCCACTGAGCTCTTCAGAACAACCCATTTGTTCACAAATGCTTGTACACCTTACTGCATGGCCAGGTGTTTGATTTTATACACTTGCAGTAATGGATCTGAATGAAGCACTCACACACTCACAGACACACTCACAAACACATGAACACACACCGAAAGAGACAAAAAAGATGCTTAAGATACTTAATGCCCATGTTACTCTGCATTTAAACCAGCAAGGAAAATGAAAAGCTGAAGTTGTTCAGGTTACAATACACACAGAACAGGCTGAGCAAACACATTACATTACATTTACAACTCGTTATCAAACATTGTCATGTTTGCCTGCAATGGTGTGTGGGACACTGATAGCTTGTAAGCCACAAACTAGTCACCTTTCTGCTGAAGCTATAGGCTGAATTGACCAGGGCATAAGCATCTTGGATTTTCAGTTCATACAAAAAGAGAATCTTCTCGACCCGAGGTTAGAGTGCACCTCGATAACTGAATACTCATAAGACCGGTAATAGTGTTGCTGTCATGAACCCAAGCAATCCTAGTGGAATTACTGGTCTTTGAACTGCTATTAACAAAAGTTTTGATAAAACATCAACAGTTCCATAAATGCAAAGCAGGAAGTAAAGCCCACTGTTGGAATATTCAGTCAGTCCCACAGTTCTGATCATCCAGCTTATCCAACTTGGACTTATTTATGGACTGCCATAAGGCCTATTATATTAAATATTCTGGTTACTCAATCAGGTACTGCCAGTCACTGCTGGGTCTGACCAAAGAATAAGGTGGAATTTAGGTCAGTCATGTCAGAAATAGTCAGAGCTGCTTCTGCTGTTGATTTGCCTGAAAATGAAAGTGGTGTTGAAAACCTCAAATGAGATACAGACACTCCTCTACTTATGAATATTCAACTTACAAACTCTCAGAGATACGAACCAAGAGGACTGTAAGTCCAAATTGTGTTCATTGGGCTTGTTTCCTGTCTGCAACATCAGTTTTTTTTTTCTGCGCACCAATTCCCCCAGTACGATTTCTGGCCGCTACTCCTGCCACGCAGAAGTGCAGCTTGCGTACTCCCAGCATCCTAGTTCTTTGTACTTGCGTATACCCTTTAATGATGTTGAATGACGACTTATGAATATTTCAAGTTACGAACGGCCATTTGGAGCGTATCTCATTCATATGTAAAGGACCGTCTGTACACAGAAATATCACTATAAGCAAAGAGGATGTGACACAGAGAATAAACTCTGGTCTTCAATGTACCCATGACCTTGTTTTCCATAGGGGATATTCTCAAAACATAACCAGATTTCCTCTGCAAACAGTGTGCATTCAAATACTCTTCCTTTTTACTCCTCGTGTGTATATATTACTTATTTTGAAAACTTTCTTAAAGGATGTTCCTGTTAGGATTCTTGCCCAACAATCCATGATTAAAAACTAACAGTCAGTGGTTTCAGCTAGGTTATCCTGAATATTAATCCAGGTGACCACAAAGGCCTCTCCTCTGCCCTGTATTTAAGTATAGAGCAATATGTTGAAAATGGAGTCAGACCACAAACAAAACAGATTAAGTTAGGAAAGTCCTACCCCCACAGTGGCACTAGCAAGAAATAATCTGGAAGGCCAAGTTCAACACACTGTGAGGTGTTATCTTCTGCTAAAGAAGACAATCGTTTTGAAATTTTAGGAATCATCTGACAGCTGTGACGTGGGATATTAAGAGATCTCCAATCAGGGCCAGATCATCATCTTCACATATTTAGCTGAAATACAAAATGGCAAGGATAACATTTGCTTGCATAGTTGCATAGTACTGTATCCATGCAATTTCAAAAAATGCCACTGAGTTAGAGTAAGAAGAAATAGTTCCCATCCTGTAACTCTTAGAGTTCATGACTACTTAAACTGTTGGGTCAAAATGCAGGACAGACATCATTGCAGCATTCACACAAGAAGCATAATCAACTTTGCAATCCAGCAGTAAGATCCTACAAATCAAAGCTAAGTATGTAAATAATGTGCATTCTAATATTGTACTATTCTATTGCTGTTATCTCAGAAGAAGATGTGAGGCAGAATTTTGTCTTGGGTATAGTGAACGGTCTCCCTAGCAGGACTGTCCTGCTATGGGCCCATGGTCTTCCAGTCCATGAGGTAACCAATGATCAGCACATTGAGAGCCATGTCTAGCCTTTTGGCAGGTGGCTGGGTCAATGTTTTGCTTGGGTGGACAAACTCAAAATAGCAAACAGAAAATGGAACAAACATACAAAAAATACTGCACACTCAGGAGTTACATTAGGCTGTAACTGTATGTAAACCGGGTCAACCTTTGTTCATTAAATGTCATTCAATTTGTGTTCTACTTAAAATGTCATTTGTAATCCTCCCTAGGAAAGCCACACACAAAAGCACCTGTGATAACTAAGGAGTACAAAGGTCAGGCAAACCCTCAGTTATTTTATCTGGTGAGCAGCCATATCTAGCACCAAATACACAAAACACTATTAGAACGTGTGTGGGTGTTTGCTTCTAATAGATTGGTTGTCCATTTCTATGCTTTTCTACTAGTACTTACAGGAAAATAGAATAAAATATTGTTTATGTTTATCATTCCTATTGAATGTTTTCTCTATTTGGTGCCACGGTATCTCTGTGAGTAGCACTATTGCCTCACACCTCTAGCGCCCATGAGAAGTTAGGGGTCCTGTGCAGTTAGACTAAATGGTGATTCTAAATGACCCATAGTGTATGACTGCATATGTTTTACCATGTTTTGTGATGGCCTGGCATCCCATCCAGCTTGTACCCCAGCTCTCTACTGCCAGCCATAACCTCCAGACTCCCCGTGACCAGATAGGACATGCATGGATGGATCATCCATGGTACACCAGAAGGCACTGCAGTCTCTGCTGCAGCCCTGCATACATTCAGCTTGCCCGTTCTCCCTGTGGTTCTGTAAGCTTTTCCTTTTGTTTGTCTGACGTGGGCTACTGGCCATTTATTGGAATTACAGACTGTGGGAACTAAAAGAGGGGAGATTATTGGACTGAGCTTTCAGTGCTGCTAGCACAGGTCATTGTGGTGGGCGATATGCTAAAACTCCGGCAGCTGCAGCATTCCAGAACTCCTGACCTCGATCCAATCAACAAGCTGTGGTTTGAGATGAAGGTTTTTATTGTTCCATGGCCGCGTGTTCCATGCCAAGAGTAATGTCAAGCTGAGAATTTAATCGCAAAAGGCAAGAACTATCTGGTGAATTTATTTTATCAACCCTGCAAAACTCAAATACTTGGATGAGCAGATCTAATATGAAACAATTGGGAGGTATTGGGAGGTATGATGTATGATTTTAATTGTGCTTTGTGGGAGCACTGGTCTAACGTACTAACCAGACAGGGGCAGGCAGACCGCTGACTGAACAGAGCAGGGGGGGATTTGCCTGGGGTTTTACGGAATGAGGCACACAAGTAAATGCACATGCTTCTTCCTGTAGTCATGTAGTCATGTTTCTCATGACATTGCATAGTTTCTGCATGTAGACTAATCAAAAACAAACACAGAAACAAACAAACGAAAATGGGGCTAAGACTGTATAATGGATTACAACAGAACCAGACACTCAAATGACTACTGCTCTTGTGCTTCCATTGTGAAGAATGCGATGTGATTTCGCAAAATTTTAAAAAAGACTGAGCATTTTTGTATTGCTCAATTTATAAAATGTCTTTGTTTGCATCTAGCCTTACAGCCGTCAGCCAACAGCCCTGAGACTAGGAGAGAAACCCCTAATTCCTTCCTCAGAACATATCTGTGTAAAAGAAGACCTTCCTTCCAGGGAATATTTAATTATTAATATTTAAATATTTAATATTTAATTTAACAGTTAATTTGCCGAAAAGTCCCACTCCCACGTTTTCCTGGACCACTTTTGGTAGGTACTGACCACTGTATACCGGGAACATCCTACAAGACCTGCCATTTTGGAGATGCTCTGACCCAGTTGCCTAGCCATCATGATTTGGCCCATATCAGAGGTGCTCAGATCCGAATGTGGAATGTTTGGTCAGCAGATGTCTTTCAGTAGATACTAGGGAGCAGATTGTCAGCAAAACAGCATCTTACACTTGATGATGCATATATGTATATTTCCAAACCCTTATGCCTGTGGCATACATAATCTATGATGATTTTTAGATATCTTAAGCATTATATTTCATTTGGATTAATCGAGCTGCTGATTGGATTAATCACTTAAATGTGAACCCCAGGGTGTATTCAACAATACAATGGAGCATCGTTTAATTTAATTTCAAAATGAACAAACATTTCTAAAACTCATTGGGTTTGCACTTTACATTTTTAATGTTTATTATTAACTAATTTCTTTATTGAAGACAAAGAATGTATTACATTTATTTAGCTGGACATAGAAGTGATGATCAGAAAGTAGAGTCAGATTGAGTCCCTGGAACAGCTGGGATTAAGAGTCATGCTCAGATAAAACACCAGTGCCAGAGGGAGGATTTGAACCAGCAATATTCTGATAACAGGCACAAATTTCCAAGTGAATTAACAAATATATCTATTCTTTTTCAAATTCCACACATAACCACAAATATTTATTTAAGAACATAAGAAATTTTTAAATGAGAGGAGGTCATTTGGCCCATCAAGTTCGTTTGGGGAGAACTTAAGGTTTGATCCAGAGAGGAAGGTGAACAGAGCAACATGACACAGGATGGAAGAAAAAGGAGAAGGTGGAACAAGTGGAGACATATTTAACAAAAGCAGCAGGGATGAACAAACGTTAACTCACTATTAAGTGCAGGCTGGGTGCAGTTTTGGGGTTTGGGCATCATTATCGAGGAAAATCTTTATATAATGAACACCTGAATTCACCATGCCCCAGAATGTCCAAGTGCTCCCTAAGCAGCATCTCATTTTTCACGGGACGGGGAAGATGGGTGTCTAGAGTCACTAAATCACAAGATATGGCTCATGAGAAGAATTATGGGGGCATCGCTGACAGGCGATTCTGCTGCAGCTTAAAATGGCATTTACTCTTACTGATGTCAGACAGTTGTATGCTTAATGCTTGGACATTAGATGATGATAAATCAGTTTGATGACACGTTGCGGACTATTCTTCCATTGTCAGAAGGACAGAGAAATAAAACTGGGAAAACCAGCATGGGCCTGAGCAGGAAACACTTGAAATGCTACCTGATAGATGTCATTTTGCTGAGATAAATCTTAAATTCTCCCTTATGGATCTCTATAATCATAATATATTAGTATGTATATCAGACCTCATCTGCAAGGCCCCCAAACACTTGAAAATGTTTCCATTTTCAAGTTTTATTGTCAGATGTGTTCAGAGGAACACAGTGAGATTCTTTTGCCACAGTTGCAGGAGAGTGAACAGGTGCATGGAACGGTAGACTCTACACCATTCATATGTAACATTAAAATCACTGACAGGTAAAGTGAAGAACACTGATTATCTGACCATCTGATTGATTATCTGTTTATCTGGCACCTATCAAGAGGGACATGATATATTATGCAAGCGAACAGTCAGTTCTTGAAGTTGTTGTGTTGCAAGCAGGGAAAATTGGCCAGTATAAGGATCTGAGCACCTCGGATATGGGCGAATTCATGATGGATAGACAACTGGGTCAGACCATCTCCAAAATGGCAGGTCTTGTAGGATGTTCCCGGTATGCAGTGGTCAGTACATACCAAAAGTGGTCCAAGGAAGGCTAACTGTTAAACTGTTGTTGGATAATAGGTGCCCAAGACTTACTGAGGCACCAGGGGAGTGAAGGCTAGCCCATTTGGTCTGATTTCCCAGAAGAACTACTGTCACACAAATTGCTGGAAAAGTTAATGCTGGCTATGATAGAAAGGTGTCAGAACACACAGTGCATCACAGCTTGCTGCATACAGGGTTGCATAGCCGGAGACTGGTCAAAATGCCCATGCTGCCTCCTGTCCACCGTCAAAAGTGCCTACAATAGGTGGTTGAGCTTCAGAGCTGGACCATGGAGCAATGGAAGAAGGTGGCCTGGTCTAATGAGTCACATTTTCTGTTACATCATGTGGATGGCGGGGTGTATGTGCATCATTTACTTAGAGAAGAGATGGCACCAGGATGCACCATGGGAAAAAGTCAAGCCAGCGAAGGCAGTGTGATGCTCTGGGCAATGATTTGCTGGGAAGCCTTTGGTCCTGGCATTCATGTGAATGTTACTTTGACACATATGGCCTACCTAAAAATTGCTGCAGAAGAAGTACAACCCTTCATGCCAAAGGTATTCCCCTATGTAAGTGGTCTCTTTCAGTAGGATAATGCATCCTGCCATAAAAATTGTTCAGGAATGGTTTGAGGAACATGAAAAAGAGTTCCAGGTGTTGACTTGGCCTCCAAATTCCCTAGACCTCAATCCAATGGAGTATCTATGGGATGTGATGGGCAAAAAAGTCCGATCAATGGATGCCCCACCTCACAACTTGCAGGACTTAATGGATCTGCTACTAATGTCTTGGTGCTAGATACCACAAGGCACCTTTAGAGTTCTTATGGAGTTCATGCCTCAACTGGCCTGACTCATTTTGGTGGCAAGAGGAGAACCTACACAATATTAGGCTTGTGGTTTTAATGATATGACTGATTGGTGTATGAAGGTATAAAAAAACTACAATTATAATCGGGGAAGGACTTACAACATCTCTATAGCTATAAAGAGTGTTAACAAAGGTATGTTGACATAAAAGTACACTGTGCTTAGTTCAGATACAGTCATTTCTGGACATGGCACATTTTGCGGAGGTGCTGGTTGTCACTTCCCATAAGAGAGCACAGTAACACAGTAACACACTTTGGCATTTCATGTTACAGTATGCAGTAGTTTTTGCAATAGGCTTCACATAATCGAATCCTATAAGACGAAAAAGTGGAGATATTTAAAATAAAAATCTAATAACTCTATCCTGTTTAATGGGAAGAGCTTCCTCTACCTCAATACACATTAGTAGTGTTCATTATAGACTTATTTCCCACAAATCATTAACAACTAGGTTAGAAAATCTGAGAAGAAATTAGACAAATCCGACAGCACAGTCAAAAGCTTTGGCAACAATATAAAACTGCTAAATTTCAAACGAAAAAAAGCAGCAGTCATTTAATACAACTCTTATCAGTGCATTCGCGTAGATCCTTTAATTGAATATTATAGTATATTAATCGGAGGGTAACATTAACTAGCGTAACATGCGATATTACACAAGTAATATTTAATGATATTACACTGCGGTAATGGCATAGATTGAAAATAAATACATAAACGTATGCTTACGTGCATTTTAATAATGTTGGATAATACAAAATGTATTATTTGATTTTAATTTACATTGCACTATACTGTACTCCGTTTTGGTCATCGTGTAAATGGTTTATCAGTGAATAAAAGATAGCGTGTCACAATCACAAAGTATACACACTCAGAACTCCAGCTATTTGTTTTTGCTTTTACTGCCGCTGAATCGCCCGTCCCTTAACTTTCGGCAGCCGACTACTGTAAATGTTTATCCTATCCAACGCGCGTTTCTCGAGGAGCTTGCAGATGAAGCATTTCTTTAACATGCAAGAGGGAATGCTACTTAAAGACGAATAACATGCGTTGACTTACCCAGACTGTTTGTCAATCCGTCCATATTTTATGGTCCAGTTGTTTCCAAAAGTTTTAAATCAGTTTTCGGCTTTTCATTTAAAGCTCATGCAGGAATAAAGGTAGTAGTATATTGGCGTATACCATGTATGATACCAACAGGAAAGGTTCCTGCATATGAAGAGTTAGTAACAGCGATGACAGAAATCGCAAACTATGTGACTGAAGTGCTGCGCTTCACCGGATTTCTCTGTGAACTGAACTCCAGGAAACGTCGAGTTGGAATGGGGTGCTGGTTTAGACATGTGTCATTTATCACGTTCGGCATTACAAAACGCATTTCTAAATTGGTTTTTGGGTTATGAAGTAATAATATATATGCAAGTGACGTATTTTAAATACTATATTGACAATAAAGTGCCCCGCTTTTCATACTTTTGGTATTTAGATATAACCGGAAAGGTGCATGTCCAGAGACGCTTTACATCCGAATAATAGAAGAAATTACGGAGAATTACGTGGGCAAGGAACAACACTGGTAGACCAATCTGCTGTAACCTACGAACGAATTTCCCCTATGAATATATATTATGAATTATTAATATTGTGAATATAATAATAAGTCTATATGCAAGTGTTGTATATTTCTTTTGTTATATTTAGAAAAATAAAACAGAAGAGAAAGTGCCCGAACTGTTTTTAGCATTCTCTGGATCTATAGACGCTCTACAATTAAACTGAAACACTTTTCATACTTAGCCTTCTTGGACGATGCCATGTGCCGCCAAGTGGCCGCATCGTATACTGCAGCTTGTATGCAGGTTTTTGGGATAACCTGTAGATGTGAGGTCTCTTCAGCCAATCAGTCCTCTAGTTAGTAATATAATGAGGGAGTTGCAGCGAAAACCCGCATACACACCTGCCCTTTGCAGATAAGATTGGCCACCCCTGATGTAAGCGGAGGACTGAAAAAAATAGTGGCATAGTGGTACTTCATTCATCACCGTGGAGAAATTCTATTTCTGCCGACTCACATCGTGCTCTCCATGAAACACACACACACAGTTTATAGACAGTAAGGGAAATAATTATTTGACTCCATGCTATAAATGACAATTCTATGATTTCACTAGTAGGTTTATTTTAACAGCAAAATATAGATTATCAACAAAACAAGCAAGAAAAAAATCATCACATAACAGTTACAAGCCAATTTGTGTAAAGAACATAAGAAATTTACAAAGGAAAGGAGGCCATTTGGCCCATCAAGCTCGTTTGGGGAGAACTTAACTAATAGCTCAATGTTGTTAAATTCTTATCTAGCTGTGATTTAAAGGAACCCAGGGTTTTAGCTTGCACTACACTAGCAGGAAGACTATTCCATACTCTAACCAGTGCTTGAAGTGGGAAAAAAGAAAAAATAAGTGCAGGAACTCTAATTTTCCGACATTTGACATTTGTGCGGTGAAAAAAAAATCAAGTTTTTAGGATGTGTTGGTTCAAAAACTATTTTAATTTAATCATTCTTCCAAGCAATAACCTATAGGCAGCCCACGCTAG
>JAODKF010000002.1:15849149-15881844 GCA_026779585.1 Mormyrus proboscirostris | reverse complement strand
GGCACTGTCGTGGCTCGTGGGTAATGTAGTCTTTTATCGGTCTTGTGATATTGTCTATTCTCGGGCCACTGTCGCTGTGTCGGATCAGTTTCAGTAAGTACCGGAACGCAGAAAAAAGTGGCGGAACCCAAAAGACGAAAATACAGAAGTTCAGGAATTGCGTTCCGCTGCGTTCTGGCCCACATCAAGCACTGACTCTAACTACACACTGTGTAAAGAAGTGCTTCCTCAAATTTGTTTTAAAATGTGCTCCCTCTAATTTCCACTTATGGACACGAGTTCTGGTGTTTAAACTAATAAGAAAATTTATCTAGGGAAATAAGTATTTGATCCATTGGAACACATGCTTTGGTATTTTCCATGGTGATAATGTTGATGATGTAGACAGGTTTGTGACCCAAGAATGCTATTTAACAAAGTAATGCCATTTAATGAGAATGCTGGCTTTGCCCCAATGGGCCGCTACCAAGCCCTAACCTTAACCATAAGTAATCACACAAAATACAAGACTTTCTTGATGGCATTCACTTTTAGTGTAGTTCCATTTTCCCATATGGGGACTGAAAAAATGTTCCCAGGTCACAGTAATAGGTTTGTATCACATTGTGGGGACATTTGGCCTCCACAATGTAATATATGCATGCCTACACACGTGTGGGGGTCACAGCCCAGGGTCAGCCAGCATGAAGCAACCCCAATGGGACTGAACGGCTGAGGCTGGGGCTTGAACCAGCAACTTTCTGAACATAGCTCTACCTACCTAGCCTGTTGAGTCACACACTGCCCCCTGTGGACCTTTTCATAGAAATGAGATTAAGAATTGTAGACATACATGGTTCAAACCAGGTGCGAGCTTCAAGTGGGAGGAATGGGACCTTTTTGTTACTTTTAATGAACATATTGGCTCTAAACATAAGGCCATGTTGGTGATGTGTGAAAGCAGACTGTCTCAGTGCAGTGTGTTTTTTTATATGATGATATGTTAGTACTTAAAGATGTATTAAAGTATAAAATAAATGCACTTTTCGATATTAGACTTGGATTTTAGATATTCATACTTAAAATCCTTCTCTTACTGTGTATCTTAGCAAGCTGGAAGATGGATCCTTAAACATGTTACCATAAAAGCTGCACCATATATAGAGAGCCCTGAAACATGGTGAAAAAGCAGCAGCCTGGTCTAGTGACATTTCTTAAAGCGATTGGGGGATCCAGGACAAGTCAATCTTCATCTACAATTCAGAGAGATGAAGTACACTCCTGCTGTGTGTATCTTAAAGGATATGCGGTCACGGATTGATTTAGACCATTGTATTGTTCCATTGAAAAAAATCATTAGATTAAAAGCTAATACAACAGCAAGGCAGCAAGAACCTGTTTGCATAGTGCCGGAATTGGGGTCAGGAGGAAGCCTATGTTTACACATCTAAAGTCCAGCTCACCATGACCCCTAGCTGGTGGACTGTTAAACTGTATGTTCCTGCCTGCTGTTTCAGCTCATTCACTATGCCACTTTGCATGAGTGCTTCTGTTCCTTAGTAATCTCACTCATTTGGCTCCGGAGGAACAGAACAGCCTACTTCTGATATTCATTGTAAAGCTCAAACTCCTCTCTCAACTGTGGGTTTTCTATAACTGGATTCTCTGAAGACTCAACCAATTGTAAATGCTGGATTTGCTAACCAAGTATTTCTTAAAACAATTTCATAGATAAAGTAATATTCTTTGCCACAACAAGAGACATCATAAAAGGTACAAAAGGGCTTTATTAGGTATGAAAAGAGTTTAAACATTTCATTATATCAACACACACGGAACTTGTTCCAAGAGAAAAGCACATTCTCAGCAATTGAAACAAAAACAGGGGCATTAGAACTTCAGACAGATGGGGTACACTCTGCCAGGGATGATATACACGTTTGTTATGGCTGCAGGAGTTTTACAGTACAGTTCATTATGGGATTTTTTTCAAAATCCCAGACACCAGCTGAGAAACCTCCAAAGATCTAAGCTCAAATGCAAAGTTCAGTGTTCCTAAAAACTTTAAAAGACTTTATATATTTAACCAAAAGTACAGCCTTAGCATCTGCCCCTTCACACTGTACCCCAAAAACATAGACCAGTGTAACTAGACTGGTAGGCTGGGCTGACAGTTTGAGCCCAATTTTGGAGCATACTTTGTTGTTGAAAAGCATGTGGCCAACAGGATCAGATCCTTAATAGATGTGTAGTTTATTGGGATCTGTCAAGATTTTTTTTTTTTAGTTTTTTTAAGTTTAGTTTGTTTAAATGAACTTTACCTAATTACTTGTGATACATGCAAGGTCAAATAGGTACATTACAGCATGACATATAACTGAAAAAATACTTGCATGGTGCCATTCAATTTCAAAAACATACAGAAACATTAAACAGTAAACAGGCCAAAAAAAAGAATAAAATTGTCATTAAAGCATCACTTAAATATTTAAATATCTTTACATATATACAAATGATATAAATCACCATTACAAAAGCACAATGTTAAAAAAGCTGAAATGAAGAGGTTACATTACTTGCCAGTAACACCCAAGGGAAGCACAGCTGGTACAGGGGTCAGCCTGCAGCCTTCGCAGGGCCTGATCTGTGCTGCATAACTGGAGCTTGCAGGTAACCATGCGAGGCGGCCCGGTTTAGTGTCTGTGGGCCTGGATTTTCCTCTCTGGACGGCCCGCAAAACCCATATTCATCAGCTTTGTGATATTACTGACCAGTGAAAACTATACTGTGTTTATACACACAGAGTAGCGGTAACTGCTGTCAGTGCTGAATCATACCAAACTAACTACTAATGCATTCATTTGTTGTAATTCACCATGCAAACTGCAGTCTAATTTACAATGGAAGACTTACATCAGACAGCGAGGTGAAAACATTCCCAAGCAATTTCCATAATGCTACCTCAAGTGGGTTTTTATGAAGACGGGTGACTGGTGTCAGGGCTCTGAATGTCTCTCATCCTTGCCGGCATGGGCAGCTCCTACACTACTGACACCCTTCATAAAGGCAAAACAAATGATGTACACGGTGATGGACGACAGAATAACTGACATTACCTCATTTTCTTACTCCAGTGAGAACAGGAGCGATGGAAGAGCATAATACAGCTCCTTCAGATGGATAGAATGGGAATTAATTAGTAAGCATAACTTTTGTTTGACTTTCTAAGATTCTATGTGGTTGTCAATGATTTAAATACAAATATTGTGTTATTTTAAAAAGTTTTTTCTTATTTTGATGGTCTTTATCAAGGGTGCCTATACTTTTAGAGCAGACCATATAAAGCAATCGCAATCAGCCAAGCCACAGAGCAGGCTGGTTAATTACATTTCTTAATTCATTGATTGGATATGCCTCATTAGAAAAAGCAATAAAGCCAAAATAAGCAGTAAAGAATATACTTTATGTCAATATACTAAATATATTAGAAAATATGTAAACTTTTTCTATGCCCTTCAGTGCATATACTGTACAATATTCTTAAAGGATAAATACTAATGCTCATACGTCACCCAATACATCCAGCTTATGTAAAGGAAAATAGCAGTATCTTTTGATTAGCAAGTCATATTTTGTGCATGTTGCTTTTGCGTTTGGGAGTGTGCGGAAATAAAGGGCACAATGATGTTTAGAACTGCTGTGCCACAAAACATTTAATGTTTTATTGCACTACTGTCCAGGGGCTTAGCTCAGTGTGTCAAAACAGCCCAGTGAAATGTTATACATACAGTGAGGAAAATAACTAAATTCCTGCTGAATTCCTAAGTTCACCCATTTTAAAGAAATGAGAAGTCTATAATTTCACTGGTAGGTTTATTTTAACAGATTTTCAACAAAACAAACAAAAAAAATCATTATGTAAACAGTACAAATGTAACAGGTAATTTATCTTAGGAAATAATTATTTGATCCCCTACAAACCAGGAAGAAATTAGGTCAAGTACATGTGCACTAACAAAGCACAAGTAGTGCTTCATTATGTTAACAGATCCAAAACCAGCATTCTCATTTAATGACATTGCTTTGTTAAATAGTTTTCTTGGGTCACTAACCTGTCTACATCTTCAACCTTATCACTATGGGAAATACCAAAGAGCTGTCTAAGGACATCAGAGACAAGATTGTTGTCCTTCACAAAGGCAGAATGAGATACATGACCATCAGCAACTGTTGATCCAATTATTTGCAAGTGGAAGAAAGACAAAATAACTGTCAATCACAATGATCTTTAGAACAGTGAGGGCTAACCTCAGAACTATATGGGAGGAGCTTGTGAAGGATCTCAAAGCAGCATGGACCACAGCCACCAAGAAAACCATCAGTAACACCTTATGCCCCTACGGCTTTACATCCTACAGCGTTCACAAAGTACCTGTGCTCAAGAGGGTCCATGAGGACCCATCTGAAGTATGCCAGTGAATACCTGAATAACTCCAATGGGGTTTGGAAAAATGTGGTCAGATGAGACTAAAATCGAGCTGTTTGGCATCAACTCTACTGTCAAACACGGAAGTGGAATTGTGCTTTGGGGGGATACAGGATGGCTACACCTCATTGAAGCAAAGATGGACAGGGCAATGTACCATGATGAGAACCTGCTTCCTTCAGCCAGGGCATTGAAAATGCACTGTGGGTAGGTCTTCCAGCAAGACAACAACCCTAAGCATATGGCCAAGATAACAAAGGAGTGGTTCAAGAAGAAGCACATTAAGGTCATGGAGTGACCTAGCCAATCTCCAGATCCCATAGAAATCCTATGGAGGGAACTCAAGCTTCACATATCCAAGTGACAGCCTAAAAATCTTAAAGATTTGGAGGAGATTTGCAAAGAGGGGTGGGTGAAAATTCTTACTGACCTGCATGCAAACTTGGTGACCAACTACAAGAAATGACTGACAGCTGTGCTTGCAAACAGTGGTTATTCCACCAAATACTAAAGCATGTGTTCCAAGGGATCAAATACTTATTTCCCTAGATAAATGACAGACTCGTCTGTAACATAACATAGTGATTTTTGTTTTGTTGACAATCCATCTTTTGCTGTTAAACCTACCAGGGAAATCATAGACTTCTCATTTCTTTATTAATGGGTCAACTTAAGAATTCAGCATGGGATGAAATAATTCCCCTCACTGTACATTTTAGAATACCAAAAAAACCTTAGTGGAGCCCAGAATTCTAACAACAAACAATATTTGTAAAGAAAGGAGGTCTGTAGCCCTAATACCTGCCTTGCTGACTGGTTCGGTGTGTTACAATGCCCCACTGAGCAAATCATGGTGTGGATTTATATTCTGTACAGAGGGGTGCTGAGCCATTGAAGCAGGAGTGTTTAAAAATAGTTTCTTTTGCCTATGGCCACTGTTAAAGTCAATCTGTTGATCTGTCATGTGCCTGTGAGCTGCGGACTGCCAGCATTGAGTGATGTAAACTGATCCCTTTTACATTTAAGACTGAGGTTCAGAGCATTGCAGAATTAATGCAGAGCTGTGTCTGAGGTGTGTGCTAAGGGCTCATTTAACCTGACATGGGTGTCAGCTGCGCATCAGGATCCCCTACAGGCAATCAATGGATATGCCTTATTTTAACCAAATTTGAAGTACAGCTTGAACATACATTCGGGCTTAAGTATGCCAGTGTCTACACAAGGTGACAAGAGCTTTTCTGCACATCCTTGTTCCCAGCATATGATTTAGTCCACAAGTTGCAGGACTGAAAGAGAAATAAACCATGAAAACGAGTGCCGTGGAAATTAAAAGTACTCCTTTGATGGGAACCGCTGCTTCCGCTTTTTCCATTAGGCCTTCCAAGGTTCTTGTTCTTCCTAATACCTGGATTGAAACAAAATGCTAAAGTGACTTTCAGCCAAAACAAAACAACGAGGTCATGGAAACATACACAGGTGGGCTTGGGGTGTGGCATTTGGTTGCTCTCAGATCAGGTCATAACGGTTTTAAATGGTTCGTAAAGTGAGAAGATTTGTTCATAGTGAACATTATTACACCATGCACTGGTGGCATTACTTGTAGGAGAACTGGCATTCTGACCGGGCGATCCGTAAGAACAGCTGTACATGACTGGCATCTCACAGAAACAGTCCTGTAGGATTTAATATAGTTAAGCTTCTTCTGATCATCAGTCACTGAACTTTGGAGGGAGTAGGATATCATCATACCTGCCCCTCTATACTTTCTTAGGAGTTTTGTACTTTGATTTGGTATTTTTCACAGCCGTGAAATCCTCGAGGTCAACCAGGACTTCAACTTCAGCTGGCGGGTCATCATCCTCTGAAACACACAAAAACATGATCACTAAATGGCAGTTACAGATTACAGTGTGGGGGGTGCAGTCCATAGCATGGCAGCCTCACACCTAAGAGCCTAAAGTTCAAATCCCTACTCTGGCTCTTCGTGTGAGGAGTTTGCATATTCTGCCTGTGTCTTCTGGGCTGTTTAGTTTGTCCCCCACACACCCCAAAAACATGCTTAGGCGAACTGGAACTGCCAAATTACCTGTAGGTGTGAGTGTGTGTGTATTGTCTGAGTGCCCCATGCTGGCTTAGCTTGCGACCATTAATAGGGGTATTAAAAATGAATTGGTGGATGGATATTATGAGTGTTATTGCTGAAGAATAAGATTTTCCCCACAGGGAAGAATAAGATATCACTATTCTTTACCACACACAAACATCCAACAACAATACTTTTACGTTACATAATATTGCTTAATTTAACCCTCTGGGGACGAGGGCATCGTCGGCGATGCTGCGTATCTTTCTCATGTATTTCAGTTCATAACTCGCTAAAATCTTTTTGTGGAAACATGAAAAAAATGCTGACCAAATCGGTAATCTGTCTTCTTTTCAAAACGTCCATTGTTAGAACTAATAAAGTTTTTTAAATTAGGTTAAACCGGCAAAAAAGTAAACCATGTCACCACTACCTGCATCAGGGGTGTGTAGTACCGCTCTCACCTGAAGATCGCTGTGTACATTCTAAATAGCCGCATTGGTGCGTATTCAAATTGCATTCGCATGGTAATTTGATAAATGACGCAACGGTGAAACACGACACAGATACATCCCCATCAGCACCATAAAAGGGGAGGGGGGACGTGGGCCAGGTGTGAATGGCTCATTCATACACATGAGAGCTCCTACATATTCAATGGGAGAAGACCAGAATTAGTAACATGAGTTGGGTTTTTCTTATTTATCCAACTGATTGTTGCAACTACACCATTTAGACATCTTCATGTAGCCAATTCTTTGGTGATCAGATATCTGGGATCAAAACAAACTGACACCATTGCGTTCTGTAAGTGTTCCAAACTATATTTTGCAATGCCTATACATAAGAACATAAGAAATATACAAACGAGAGGAGGCCATTCGGCCCATCAAGCTCGCTTGGGGTAAGCGATGTGAAATTTGATGTGAAATTACAAAATCTTAAAAACGGACAATATACATTAAAATTCAAATGACTGTATTACCAAAACAAATATATAAGAAATAATTTGCCCTGAATTAAGTTGATGATATTGAAAGAAATGTGTGATCTTGCCCATCAGTGAAAGTGTGTTCCCTATCCCTAGTTCACAGAGGATTACTCTGTGACCTTGCACCATTGGACCATTGAATTTAACCAGCAGATAACATTCAGAAGGAGAACAAATTATTTTTAAGCAGATCTGCCAAATCTACTGGCAGCTCGCCCACTTACAAGAAGCACGTGAGCGTACATTAGTGGCGTAAAGCTCTGACCTATGATGGCGGCTCCTTGCTGCTGCATCTGGCTGCTGAAGAAGCGCTCGCGGACAGACACCTGCTCGTCCCAGGCCTCCTGGATGCGCCGGTGCTCACGGGGGCCCAGGCTGGCCGTGTTGGGGTGAGCTTCCTCAATGTGAGCCCGAACACCCTCCAGAGTATGGGAATGCTGCAGCTCCCCACACACCATGCAGACCAGCAGCTGGTTCAGGGGGTCATAGTCCATCAGGAAGCGGCTCCTCCACATGGCCGCCGAGGTGGGTGTGCCCACGCTGCCTTCCTCCTCATCCTCTTCCTCACCCAGGAATCCCACATCCACCTCACCTGGAAGTGTACTTTTAAAGATTACTTCTACATGCAAAAGATACCTAATTTGAAGATGCTAAAACCATAATACAAGAATATCAAACCGGCAAGCAACACTAAGAGGCGTGTTTGAGTGAGCAGCTGAGAAAGGAGTAGTGTGCTGCATAATGACGTGGTTCCATGAAATTACAATGGAGCTAAAACATTGCCATCGCCTAGCAATGCCGCAGCTGTCGTAATGTCATAGTATAATGTCATAATCTCGTTACTTGCATGTTTGTGGTGGTACTGGTGTAAACAAACCTACTGTGCTGCCAGTCGTATAAAAAGTATAGTACATACAAATACATACAGCATATAATACTTGAAAGTGACAACAAATGTTACTCTAGTTTATGTATGTACTATACTGTACTGTACTTTTCATCCCTAGAATATACTCTTTACTTCTTTAAAAAAAAAAAAAACTGCGGTAACCAAGGTGTGTAGCCTGCAATTGCCATGGTGTGTAGTTGACACGCAGTATCTAAGTTTTTGTAAGAAACTATAATGTTTGCACAGCAGCGAAATCACTTAACGACATATTTCTCAGAACACATCCCTGACGCATGACTGTATGCACATTAAGTGTCTGTGCGTGCTCAGCGTGCTCTCACCTTTCACATCGCCCGTCTGGCACAGCTGAGGCAGCAGCCCAAGGTTGTCCTCCAGGGAGGTGCTGAGGAGTCAGGCATTAGGGTGAGCGGTCAGGGGTAGACTGCAGGTCAGGGTGAAGCGACACAGAGACCTGCTGGGGGCCAGGGGTGAGGGAGCACCCATGTACCACTACAACTCTACATTCACACTATTTCAATGTTTGCCAGATTTCAGAGTTGCCCAGAGAAGGTGCTCTCTCTCAAAAATGTAAACATTTATGTGAGTTCCATTGATCTGACTGACACAAGATAAATTAAATTAAAAGATTGTTTTTAAAGTATTACTGTCCTGCTCGGTCATTCATAAGAAATCAATTTTTTCCCCTCTGCTTCCTACGGAAGTCAGTTCATCTATGTCACGGCTTTGTCACTCAATCTGAGTAGGAACAAAAAAGCTGAATATGTAAAAGCAAAGTAAAGCAGTGCGACTTGCCAGCTCACCTCTGACAGAGCGGCGGATCTTCTGCATCATTAAACCACATGCTGGAGTCCTGCCCCTTCATTTACAATGGAAGATGTTAGATGCGTTATTTTGTAGTTGATGCATCTGATTACAGAAGAACATTTAACACATACAAAGCCATCCTATTAAAGCAAAATACAAGTAAAACTAATGAAATTGGTATAATTAGGTCCAGTTTACAGTTGAAATGAGAACATGGACTCGCTTACATAGCCACCAAACACACTTTCTGCATGTATCTATAGGTTTTCTTTAGCCCAATGAGTGATATAGACGAGGAATAGGCATTCCAGGAAGAATTATGAGTTGAATTTCACCAGTTATCTGTAGAATATTCTATGAACCCCACGGCCATCACACATGGAGACACATGTATGGAGTGTAGATCAACATATATCTCTTTCCATACATAAGACAAAACTTTTAAATATTTTAATATTACTTATTGCTGCAAACATTAAAAACTTAATGCTAAACATTAAAAAGTATTGTAAGTATTTCAAATGTGTGTTTTTCCAGTATCATTCAGCCTAAATAAATTAATTGAGTAGCCTTTAAGCAAGGGAAGGACTGATAGGACTGATGTTAAAAACAGAAATCACTGCACTTGAGCTATCACGCAATTTAATTTCGGTTTCAGTTCAATTTATTCAAACTTTTTAAAACAAAAAAAAAAAAAGAAAAACTATAGCCAAACGAAACTTAGTCTACTGGGAAATGCAAGTCAGTCTTCCATGTTCTGGTTAACTCGGCAGAAAGTTCCTACTGGTACACTGACAATTTACTCCTATTTAAAGATTTAATAAATATTTAAACAGAATATGAATTTTAACAAAATTTTAATGACTACCATGACAACCTAAATACAAACTTATTAGAGAATGGATAAATATCAACTAATAATACTGTTCCAAAATGGTATTTAAAATAAGTTTTTTTTTCTAGTTTTATTCATACTTCAGAAAAATGGACAATGCTGCCCTGTCCCCAATAACTATGATATCACCCTGAGTTTTGGCTGTCCCATACCTGTCCTAGGCCCTCAGCCCTGGTGTGCCCTTCAGCCCCCTCCAGCTTCAGCTGTCGTTCCCGCGCTGCCTTCCTGGCCCGCTGCTCCCTCTTCCTGCCCCTCCAGTACTCCCTCTTCTTCTGACGAAGGTCTTCCTCCACCTCGGCAGGGGTCCGCGTCACCTTTGGGGCTGTGCCTGCCTGTTTCATGCAGGGAGGTATTTTGGTGGGAGGGCTTCGACAGTCAGGCCGTCTCCCGGACTCTGCACCAACAGCACTACTGCACTGCGGGGTTTGGGAGTGAGAGGTCTGCTGCCCAGGTGGGGTCAGTATGCCCCCTGCGGCCTGCAGGCGCCAGCGTCTCACTCGTGCCGACTTGGGACTCGGGCCGGGGTCCTCGTCCAGCAGCAGTAACGTGCCCTCGCGGCCACCAGGCCCAGGCAGGGTCTCCGCCTCCACCTCTGGCTTGGTTCCACAGCCAGGAGACTCCTGACCTGTCCCGTCCAAAGGCTTGCCGGCATCACTTTCCACGCGGAAGCTGTTTGAGGAAGGATTCACTACCAGGAGCGTGGAAAGGGGAGAGACGAGGCTTCCACCCCCAGTGGGGAGCAGACACTGCAGAGGAGGCGCAGGTTCCTGAAGTTTGACCAAACAAATGTTCTGGCCCTTAAAAACAACAATCCCACAAAAAGCACTGTGTCATATTTTAGTCTTATAAAACAATTGCCAGATTTGCTCCAGCAGCTACGCTTTTGGGGCAAAGTTACAGTACTAATCAGTAAAGACTTCTAACCTGCCATTTGCTCCACGCATTGAGTTTTTTTTTTTTTTTTTTTTAAAAAAAAAAGCAAACACTTGAAATTTAAGTTTAATTTTGAAACAAACACATATCCAAACTGAAGAGTCTGGTTGGCCCATTTTTCACAGTATCACGCCAAATTTTGACAGTAATTTACCTGCTGCTCTGGCCTCTTTGGTGCTGTTTTGGCAAGAAGGACGGGCTTGGAGGCCCAAGCTGGCCCCTCTCTCCTCACCTCTTGGTCCAGCACTGCCTTACTGGCCATCTGCTCCTGCTTCCCCCAACATGGGTCTTCCTGCAACTGCACAGGGGTCTGTGGGAGGGGACAAACTTTGACCCTGGCACCAACTTCAGCGTGCAATATTCAGCAATAATTTTATTTACATGTCATTTACAAGGCTGTGTGTAACGCACACACAACATAACCTAAAGCTAATACCATAAAATCTGCATTTAGAGGATGCATAGAGTTCCAATTATGTTTCTGTAGAGTGCTATAATTTAATTAACTTCAATACATCATACCTTTATACATTTTATAAATTTAGAAAACAAAATTACTAAAAAGCTGAAAATATTTTAATCGATAAACCCATTAAGAGTCTAGCACAATTTTTTAAATCCCACATCAGCTCCATAAAACCACCTAATTCAGAGTATTTCTATGGTCTAAATAAACAAAAAAATCTATTTCAGATTATTTGATTTTGAAAGTAAAAAACAAACCAGCCTATTTGCATAACTTTGCGCACACATGAGTGTCAGCAATGATAAACAATGATCAGTTTAGAGCTCCTGCAATGCTGGTACCTGGTTCGTAATGCCTCTCTGCTTCTTCATCTCCTTCTCTCGTGCTGCCTTCCTGGCCCGCTGCTCCCTCTTCATCACCCGCCAGTACTCCCTCTTTTTCTGAAGGATACCCTCATCAGGCTGAGAGGGGGCAGGCAGCTGCTTTGGGGGCTCGGGGGAGCAGCAGTGACCTGTTCTCTTTGCGCGTAGCCTCAGTGCTCTGCGGAGAGGTGAGGGCTGGATGCAGCCGTGTTTGCTGCAATGTGCTGGAGGAGAGGGGTCTGGACCAGTAGAACACATGTGGGATGGTACCTGACTGGTGGAAGGGACTTCTGAGGGCTTGTGTGAAGAAGGAAGGACAGCAGCCTCATTCAGAGGCCTGTCGTGAGGGGACTTGGGACGACAGGAGGACATCTCTTGTTGCTTCTGCCTTGGGTTGATGGGCTCCAGGCCTTCACTCAAAGGACACTGTAGGCTGGGCTTGATGTCTACATCAGTAGCTTCCTCCTCACTCTTACAAGGCAGCACCTCACTCTTGCCGGAGGACAGACCATTACAGTCCGTCACAGTGCTCAATGATTCTTCCAGGAGCTTTTTCATGGAGGCAACAGCCAGAAGAGTGGCTTCCTGACTGTCCATGTTTAATGCTTGGTCAGGTTCAGTCTGCTTCTCTGAAGGTGACAGAGGTGGGGGTTTAATATCTTGACAAATGGACGGAGAGGCAGGACAGTCATCGCCCAAAGATGACTCCCTCTCCTGTTTTACATTTCCCTGAGGGGAAATGGACAGCTCGGTATCTGGCTTTGACAGAGGCTCGCTCTTGGCCAAAGGCAGCGGTATTGTGTTGTGATTTAAGGGCACTCTGTGGTTCTGCTGCCCCAGTATGGCTGAGGTGTGTTTGAATGTTTCCCTCCCACGGGCTGAGCGCTTTGCCCTTTGCTCCCGTTTCTTTATCCTCCAGTATTCTCGTTTCTTAGCCATCCTCTCCTCTTCCGTTAGTTGTGCTGTTCGGCAGGGAACTTTGACAGCTACCCCAGAAGTTGAGGGAGCCACCATTAAACTTGGTCTTTCTTTGAGAGCAGTAAGTGAGACATTTTCTACAACTCTGTTGATCTGTGACACATTTGGTGTAGGCTTGATTAAAGTAATTCTAGGGTAAGTGCTTTGGACACTTTGAGGATGCCTTTCCGTTACACAAATTTGGGGAGCAGCTGCAACAAGGTTCTGCGGATTTTTTGCAACACTACGAAATCCAGTTCTAGTGGGACCAAGTTGATGGGAGTCCTTCACCGGAGTAGAATCACGTAAAGATGTTGAAACATTTACTTTTACACAGCTAACCAAGCTGGCTTTATTGGCATTGGTTGAAACATCAGCATTCTGAACCGGCAGCGTTAGCAGTTCAGGTGTCATTTTTGGTCCTAACAACCTAAGGTGAGTGGAAGTTTGTGGAATCTCTGTGGTCACCGTGCCATCCTCCTTTATAAACCCTCCAATGGCTTCTACATCTCCAGTGAGGGAATTCCCTGCAGGCTGCAGACCCCTGTTTCCTGTCCCTGCTCTGGCCTTGCGCATCTCTTCTAGAATGCACTGGTACCGTTTGACTCGTCGCAATAAAGCGTCCCTTTCTTTCAACCTGGCCTTCACCTCTGCAGAGAGCTTTGCCCGTTGTTCACGCTTCTTGATACGCCAGTATTCCCGCTTTCTGGCGAGTTTTTCCTCAGCTGTTTCTTCCGCACCACCTCTTTTGGCATATGGGGTCAACAAGGCGGCAGCATGAGAAAAGGGCTTACGGATGCTTCTGTGACTCATCATTCGCTGAGTTTCAAGAAACCTCTGCCTTGGAGTTTTGGATCGGATGGATCCCCAGCGTTCATCTGTATCTTGCCTCTTCTGATGACCAATGGCTGCTTGCAGCTTTGGAGTGGAATGGGGGAATGTGCTTGCAGCAACCCCCTTCAACGCTGTGGTCTCATGGGACCTCTCTGTTTTTGTGGCGACTGCTGGCTGATTATAACATGATGGGGCTGGATCACACAAAAGTGCACCTGAATGTGATGGCTCCTTTTTAATTGTAATGTTGGAGTATTTTGCAGCTGAACATGACACAGCTACTGCCCTGGCATTTCTAAGCAGCCTTCCTGCCTTCTGGAGGCTTACGGGAATAAGAGGAGTTCGAACTCTGCTTCCAGGCTGTCTCTGCCCATCTTTGCACCAAGCAGATGGACGTTCCAGAACCATGCAAGATGACGGCTCGGTTTTCTGCATGGCCGTGGTCATAGTCCTTGTTTTGTCTCTCACCTTTGCTAACCTAGCAGTCAACTTCGCCCTTTGTTCTCGCTTTTTAATGCGCCAGTACTCCCTGCGCCGGGCAGCTTTCTCTTCCTCAGAATCCAGTGTGACTTTTACTCCAGAGGTCTGGCTCCCCCTCAGAGCTGTCGGAGGTTCTCGAGGACGGGGTTTGCTTTTCCCTACTGATGGGGTTAAATTTGTGCTTTTACTTCCTGAAATCTGGCTTGTGACTGCATCAGTGGGATCTCCTTTTATCTTCATTTTTGTAGCAATACCAGTTTTCAGTATACTAAGGGAAGCATCTCTTGGCTGAGTGCCAACTTGCGTACAGCAGTTATTAGTCTGCCCTAATGTTATCTGGGTGTCTGTGTGGTATTGAGGCAGGGCTGAGGCAGAGCTGCCATTGACAAGAGAAGTATCCTTCTGATCTTGGCTATAAAAGGAACTGTTGAACTGCAGTTCCATCTGAGCAGCAGGCACTTGGGAGCAGCTGTTAAACAGTGCTCCATTAGGTTTAGTTGTAGAAAAAGTCCCCTTTTCAGCATCCAGTGGCAAGCACTTGACCACATCCTTGCTGACATCAGCATTATCTGGATCATACAGTGACTCTGAACAAGTCTTAGGGAACTGTAGCACATTTTTTTGAAGTTTCACCCTCTGCAAATCGCTTTCCTTTTCATTCGACAGAGTTTGCCGCCCTTCGTCTAAAAGACAACTCTTGGGTGGAGCCAACTGGCTCACAGATACTGGAGCCATGACACCACTGCTTTTCCAGTCTTGTACTCCATCAACAGGGGAGAGAAGGGACCCCTTATTATCCTCAACCTGCGGGTTGTTCCCAAAGAAACCAGGTGAAGATGAACTCACTGCTGCTTGGTAGGACCCATCACTGTTAAGTAAGGCTGGCCCCAAAAGATGCAGAGGAGCAGTGACGAGGCCATGGCATTGGAGTGACCGTGCAGGTGCGGGGGCACGAGTGAGCACTGCAGATGCTTCTGAAAACACTGCTGAAGCAGCCAGTGCTTGTTTACAGTTGGTGGTGCCTTTTGTCTCAAGTTTCTCCTTCTTCAGTGCAGAAAGCTTTGCTCTCTGTTCTCTTTTTTTGGTTCTCCAGTACTCCCTTTTGCGGGCAAGTGTGGCATCATCAAAATCTGCAGCTGGCCGGTAACGCTGGGCCCGGGACCCGTTCATTCCTGCCCGTGTGACTACTCCTGGATTTGAAATGGCATTATTCATCTTCTGTCACATCCTCCACAGTCTGCAATGGGCAGTGTGTTTTAGCTTTAAGGAGACTTATTTGTCACATGCTGGGGAACTTCCCTGTCAACATCTTTTCCTGTTTGCAGCTATCACACATCTTTCCTCTCCTCCGCAGCTGTCAGGAAAAGGCATGGAGCTAAATCAGAATGAACAAAACCTCTTAGTTAGTTCAGTTTTTTTAAAGTACTTTAAATTTCAACAGATAGTGCTGCAAAAAGACATAATTGGGTCCTCCAGAACACTTTAGGAAGTCATCCCAAAGGGCAGGGGTATGCAGTTATTTTTCCTCAAGGGCCAAATTATTTTTTTTTGGTTTCCCCTCAGTAGATGTCACTAACTGGAGGTGAATGAATTGTGAAGTCTCAAACAAACTGTGTTTTGGTCCGGATGCAGACCAGAGTAAATCAACTGAGAAACCCACGCCGTAGGTACTTAAATAAAGCTCATCTAGACTGATAAGGGACAATGAGCTCCATTGAACTACCCAGATGTACTAAGTCATTAAAATTGCACACCACTTTAGATACAATATTAGCCAAATGTAAACAGAGAAATATTTTATGCAGATAGGTCATTGCAACATCAGGAACTGGAAGAAACATATGTTCAGTGACAGTGAAACATTTAAAACTTGATTAAATGCACACGGGGGATATTGTCTAGCATACATTGCTTTAACAATCCTACTATTACTATTTTAAAAAAAAAAAAAAAAAGAATCACACTGATGGTATATATCTTCACAAGAGAGCATCTGCATCTGGCCCATTTAAGATAAATCTTATACAGGGTAACACTAAATCTAAAAAAAGCACAACTCTACTCAAAAAGACGACTATAGCACAAACTACAAACCATGCAAATGATTCTGCATTAAAGCTGTGTGGTATATTAACACTTTTGTAACCATAAACATGTTAGAGCCTGCCATATCAAAATATATTGATCACAGTGTTGCAAAATAATAGACACTTAACCGAACGCATACCAAAAGCTCTAAAACAATACTACCCTAGCTCAAGGCTAATAAAATATCAAACACAGATTCATGACTCACTGCAATAGAGTGCAGCGGGGATCTTACCCTGCAAGGCAGGTGAAAACAGTCTGACTTCAAGCTAAGGATCACGTACCAATGCTTGTAATATGTAACCTCTACCACATGCTACCTAAATGGAAAATGCTTCTTAGCGTTACTTTTTTAGCAGACATTTGTGACTTTGATGTCGGAGCAAGCAGAAGCAAGTGCATTAAGACAAAGGTCATGAATGCAACACATAATAGAAACCCATAGAAAATTACGCACTGAGCTGCTTCATTGCCTTTGGAACTTAAAATACAACATGCCAGGGGTTTTCAACCTCTCTTGTACCAGGGATCCCAAAATGAAAAAGAGAACAAAAACCAGGAATTTTAGACTTATTGTTGTTATGCAAGTGTCTTGCACCCCCTCAATTTTTATTTTTATATTTTTCAGTATAACTTGTGCATGCAACATTAATGGTTCCCATTTATCCATTCTTAAGGTAGGCAGACACAAAATTCCAAATAACTTAAATCTGCAAAATATACAAAACGCATTCCCCATGATATTTTTTTCTGGTGTATTGTCCAGTTTACAAAATAAGGGTATTCATTTTCTACAAGTAAAAGAAGACCTGATACAAGGCTTTGCTTTCCTGCTGCAACAATAACTAACGTCAAAAACAAACTTAGTTTCAGCACTGGCAAAAGTAACTCACTAGAAAATGTAAAAAGCCTCATTCTAGAGCTATAAAACACAGAGAAATGCCCAGGTACTGAGACATGCGTCAGTTAAACTCCCAGTTAACGAAGTTAAACTCCCAGAAACAAATGTAATCATCAAGCTATATAGAAAGCCCGATGTACCTCATTGGAACGCGTTTAAAACCCATAAACATAACATTGAAAAATAGATGCATGAGTATTATCTCAACTAAGGAATCACTGCTAATAAATCTTAAATTTCATTTTTGTCATTGTAACATAATGATATGAAGAGCTGAGCGCAAAAGAAGGGGCGCCAAGAATATATAACACTGAAAAATATTCACAGATAGCGCCGATGCAAAGTAACTGGTTTAAAGGCTAAATACATTTGTATTCCCTGTAGAAAACGAACCCAAAACCTTGAATAACAAGAACTAGGAACAGGCGTGTTTCTTCTTCCAGCATATACGAAAAGAAAGCACTGCTGTAAACACGCTTTGAAAGCGCGTCCTCGTTTGTTCAACAGCGTTAAAATACGGAAACAAAAAATTGATACTGTCTCTTTAAAGCGCTGTCCCTCCGTCTGTCACGAATGAATTCTGTCGATAGCCATTTTATAATTCTTATTTTTTGTGTGCAGTTTAATATTAACTCGCTGTCTACGCATATATTATCAAGAAGACTAAATACGGAAAACACCGTAGAAAAGAATACGGAAAACGGGGCGATTGAGGCATTCGTACATATCCTCTTCTTGTCTCTACCATGCCACCTACAATGGACAGGCTCTTCTTCCTACTCTGTCCACACGGACTGACGGCTGTCTACCGGAGTTCCTTGTATTTATTAACCGATAGGTAGAAAGAGGAACAAACGGCGAGGAAAAAGGACTGTTTCAAACATGTAAAAAAAATACATGCACATGCATTACCTGTGTAGTTACACCTAACTTTCCGGGACAGTTTGTAAACGTTTGGACATATGCACTATCAGGACACTGCAGCTACTTTCCGCGAGCCAGCCTTTCTCTCTTGCCGCTGCCTTGACAACGGGGGGAAAGTACCAGGATGTGAGACCTGGCTTCTCGTGTGTACGCTACGCAAACTGCGTAAACCACGCAAACTGCGTGGATGGACAGAACCTCCTTAAAGTACCAGCGCCTCCAAAAAGACGAGTAGCTCAAATTACTCCGCCTTGTTAAAAAATACACTTGAAACAGCTTCAGATGGGTTCGTTGTGTAGACACCGTTTTTGTTTTAGAAACAATAAAAGTTACTGTCTTAAAGAAATATCATTATATTAGATACCACATGTTCATTTTCTAAAATGAAACTTAAATAAAAAATGGTTGTAGCAGACTACTGGAAATTAAATACAATATCTGTTATAGTGAAAACTATTAAAAACTAACTAAACTATTCACTCCCTTCGTAGAGACAACTAATTACTTGCAACGTGGCTAATTATGATTATTATTTTTAATAATAATAATTATTATTATTATATTAATAATAAAATGCATGAAGGAAGGATACATTGCCGACTTAGAATGTTGTTCCTAAATGTAAATAACAATCATACACATCTAGGCGAATTTTCACTGTATCAAACAGCCATTACGTTAACTGGACAAGACTGGCAATTGGCAACTATATTAATCCTGAAATAAGACCATCAGTTAAAGTAACGTTGTAAGTACCAAGTATAATTAGCGCAGCAAAAATAGCCGTTTAATGGTGCCTTTTTTCGTTTAAAATGTAGAGTTAGTGCAACCTGCTACGAAGCTCTACTTACGATTATAATTATTATGCTTCTAATTTATGTCCTGTTCAAGTATTAGTGGATCGTACAGGTTTAGGTAAACATGAATGGCACGTGTTTTATTTGGTTTTTATTAATTTTCTTGGGGTTGCGAATACAACGGTCAACTCAGTCACCCTATAGCTTTGTCAGATGGAAAAAAATACAATTAAATATTTTAACACAACCCAATAATACTAAATGTCAGTTATCACAGTTAATATATTTGACTAGGACCGAAATGTCAAAAGCCCTTACAGCAAGTTAATGATTAAAATTTGTCATACCTATTGTATTCGTTTTATAGGCGATGGGATTTGTTATGAAGCGGCGTATTATTTAAGGTAAAGTATCAATAATTGCATTTTAAATTAATTCGTCATTAGCCTCAAATTTCATTAAACGTGTTACTAAAATACATGGAGGACGGGTAATTTCTCACTCCATTTCTCTAGGTTGCTCGCAGGTGGTCTTCCGTATACGGATGTCGCTGCGTGTATACCTCTACTGTCTCTTTAAATTTACCCAGGAGCCCCTTAAGGAGCCCCAGGGGCCCCTAGCACGGCTCCCCACCCTGAAGACAAGCCGAGCATTAAATCCATGCAGGAGGCCACTGTAGCTAACCGTGATCAACACACGCGTACTCCTGTTGGCTCGAAAACGGCTCTAGGAGCGACCCAGTTGCGTATTGATATATATCAGAAAAGTTAACTTGGCTCCTGCGCCGAGCATGCGGGGGGAGGGGTGCCGCGTTGAAACAACACGCCGCTCAGTTATGGGTGCATGCGTGCTTCACATCTCTTCGTAAAGGGCCTGCCGGATGATCAGTGTTAGTCACTCTCCGTGGCCACCGTGTAAGTCACTGAGCAAGCAGGAACGGTGATCGAAACTGCTGCATTGTACAGCCATGGAGGAAACCGGGCCGAGGGAATCGGAGTCCCGGGTCCACCCGTGCGTAAAAAATACGGACTCCGTCTCATTAATAATAAGTGCCGAGGAGGAAGCAGCGCAAGGGCGGGACGACTTGAGGCTCTGTTCAGAAGGTAAACGTCCGATTTCTATATTTCTCAACTCGCTTTTGCCGCGCACACTTTAGCAGTGGGTGATCCGTGTAACGGACAATTCCATTAAAGCGGCATGGCCCCTTGTCTCCCCGGCTCCTTTATAAACAAAGACGAAACGGAGACGCTGGCTGCCCAGCTGTGAGCGACGGGCGCCACCCAGCGGAGCCCTGTGGTATTATCACACAAGTCGCCGCCCCCTTTACACACACGGGACGCGTTGCGGACATGAAAATGAAGAAAAAATTAAATGAGATCGTCAGATCGCATTTTCATTAAATACATTTAATAATTACTGTACAGAATCCGTTTTGGAGTCGTCTCGTGCATTGTATACCTTGCGAATGCATTGCAGCACTTGAAGCGGATTTGGAGTTGTCTGGTTAAACAGTCAGATAGACGAGCTGCCTTTTTTGAAGCCGTGTGTTGTTTAAATATACTTATTTATGGACATGAAAAAAGCAAGTAACAAGTCCTGTAATTACAACCGCCTTGCTTAAAAAAGAGTCACATTTCTGCGCGTTAGGAGTAATAGATTTAGTCCCAGTTTGGGTGGGGCTTGCGCTTTTATACTTCAATGTGGTGTAAAATGAGGCCTTTGCGCGAATAACAAGCGGCAGACGTATCATCGCATGGACACTTCCACATCGCAGCTTACAGAGATGTGTTATGTGTTTCAGCTGAGGATGGCGTCATGAATGGTTGTGGTGAGGACGGACCTAAGGATGACCCGGTTACGCCCCCTTACTCCCCCGGTACGAGTTACTGGAGCGTTACAGAGGGTCCCAATTGCCCCCCCCTCCTATCACCAGCTCCTGGGCCATCACAGCGCAAGTCAACACAGTCACGCTCAGAGAGGGCCTCCAGGCCTGGCCTCAGTCGCATCCCCGGGCGAGACCACCGACGCTACTACCATGAGTATTGGCGCAGTGAGTACTTGATGGACTTTGACCCTCGCCGGCACGGCATGATCTGTATGGTGTGTGGCAGCTCTCTGGCCACACTCAAGCTCAGTACCATCAAGAGGCACATCCGACAGAAGCATCCAGACTCCCTGCTCTGGAGTACAGCTGACAAGGAGGTCATCCGATCTGGATGGGAGAGCCACCTGGGGATGGAAGGGCGACAGCGCCCCCTGGAGGACCAATGCACTGAGGACATGCTGGACTGTGCACGGCGCTCCACAGGTACAGCGTTGGGCTTTAAGGATTTAAGTATGGTTGTTTTTATTGGGTGTATATCTTAAATTGTTGTATAATTTGATTAACTACCAATTTATTCAAAAAAATATGTGTTGGCCAGCACTACTGATCTTCAGCAGTGAGGCTTGGAATGCCATTCCTATTCTTCGTATGTTGCATTCACATTCATTTAGTAGATGCTTTTTTTCAAGTGTGGATGAGAGAGCAGGTTCACGCAGTGTCCTCAGAGCAGTTGGAGTTAAGGGCCTTCTTCGGGAACCCAACAGTGACATCACTCTGACAACCATGGGATTTGAACCAGCGACCTTCTGATCACTGACATGGAGTTCTAACCTACAGAGCCACACAGTGTTCTCATGTTCACCCTGTGATGCGTGGGTTTCCCTGGATAAAACCGGTTTCATCCCATGGGCTAAACATTTTCAGTTAGTGGAATTTGCATTTCTAAACAGCTCATAGTGTGAGACTGGTTTTGCCATGTGATGGACTGGTATCCTCTCCTGGGCCTTTTCCCATCTTGTGCCCTTTGCTGCCTCTCCTGCTCCCTGAGTTAATAATGCACATTTTGGAAGTTTATTGGGCTGCTGAGTAGGAGAGTTGATGGATGTGGATATTCTGTTTCCACTCAGGGAAACCTGGCAGTGGTGCAGCCAAATGGCAGTCTCCACCCGACAGTGCTTCCATTACTTCTCCACCCTGCTCCGAGGTCAGGGATCCCCCAGGTCCGCCGGTGGACACCCTGGAGCGCTACCTGAATGACTCGCTCCACGCCTGGTTCCGCCAGGAGTTCCTGATGGAGTACGAGGCGGAGGCGGGCCGCCTGCTCTGCATGGTGTGCGGCGGCCAGCTGCCCTCACTCCACCTGGACCACATCAAGAGCCATGTGCTGGACGCACACCCCAACTCGCTGGTGTATAGCGCGGAGGAGAAGCACTGCATCCTCCAGACCTGGGCGCAGAGGCAGGGTGAGTGGTAGGTCTGGGATGTTAGTGGGGTGGGGGGTAGGACGTCAATCCTCTGTCTGTCTCATTTACAGGAGGGGGTCACAGGTGGAGACACCTTTAAACCAAATAACCCAAATTTTTGTTTGAGCAGGTTAAACTTTGTGAAGACTCTTCATAGTCGTGGATGCAGGTTGTGCACAGGCGTCTTTGGAAAACGTGGCATCAGTTCATTCTGTGACAATTTATTGAATAATGGAGGTATTTGTGTCTTGTGTTGAGAAAATGTAATTTTCTACACTACAATGATAGAGCATCTGAGTTCAGATCTGAAGGTTGCATACTGGGGTGCTGTGTGGCTCTGTGGGTTAGGGATGTGTGCCCAGAAGGTCACCACGGCTGACAGAGTGATCAAATTACTGCTGGACTTTTGAATAGGCCCTTAACCTCAACTGCTTCCAGGGTGCTGGATGAACAGTTGACCCCAAACTGTGATCCCAAGCATTGGTCTCACATATGTCTGGGTGTCTCACTGGAATGCGAGATGGGTCACCGGAAGATTGCATTTTGTTGTACTTACTACCTGTACACTGATAATAAAAGCATTTTTCTTCTAGAGTGTCTGGCCATTTTCTGTATTAGGAATATTTCAGGGTCCCTTATGTCCACTTTATTTGTTTGATGTTTATGGCCACAGATTTCCAGAGAATGTAACGTCCCTCAACCTTATGCTCTCCGTCTCTCTCTGTCCGGTGTCAAGAGTCAGACCCCCTGCGGGAGGACAGCTCTGACAAACTGGACCCTATGGCTGAGGAGGATGAGAATGACGACAACGACGAGATGTTTCCCCGGGACGCGGCAAGCGTCTCTGCTGGTTGCAGGCGGCTTGGGGAGAATGGCGACCAGGCTCTGGTGGAACCCGAGGCCTCGAGAAGGAGTGGCCCTCGCTTCCGGCCTCGGGCCAGAATCCGGCAGGACAGCTCCGCGAGGGTCTGGCGTATGGACTACCTGGTGGCCTACGGGGCTGACAGCCGAGGTGTGGTCTGCATGGTGTGTTCGCAGGCGCTTCCCACTACGCGTGTCGGCTGCTTCCGGCGCCACATCCAGGACTGCCACCCGGAGACGGCAAACCTGAGCCGGCATGAGCGGGAGGCACTGGTTGCTGCCTGGGCCAAGTCGTCAGCCCCCCCAGTAAAAGAAGGTAATATCAAGACTGTCAGCCACCTGTTCTGGTGACCCTGAGGCAGTTTGGAACACTTTAATAATCCCTTGTACCCCTTCTGTACAGAAACTGCTCCTTCAGCAGCTGCTACAAAGAGGGGCAAGGCCACTGCTGGGACGCCAGATGCGAATGACGGCTGCTTTCCGGGGGGTTCTGTCAAAGATGGGCCGGTCGGTCGGCACGGACACTACCCGGGCAAGGACCAGCGCCGCAATTACCAGGTGCGCTGGCGTGTGGATTACCTGATGGACTACGACTGCCGCCGGCACGGGCTGATCTGCATGGTGTGTGGGGCAGGTCTGGCCACGCTCAAGGTGAGCACCATCAAGAGGCACATCCAGCAGGTGCACCCCCACTCCATGGAGTTCAGTGCCGAGGAGCGGCAGCAGGCCCTGCTTAGCTACAACCAGACGGCGCTGCACTTTGTCCACTCTGACGACTGCTTTTCAGCTGGTGACCATGGGCACGCGGCCCTGGAAGGGCTCTTGGCCTCCTGAGTCCGGCTTATAGCGAAGATGTCTTGGGTATTTTGCCAGCGAGTCGTAATGGTCCTTCGCCCTTGAAAGAGCAGACAGTCGTGCACCAGCGGATTGTTCAAGGGGTGCAGGATGAAGCGGCCATTCTCTCCTCTTCTGTCACACTGAGCAGTCTACTCCTGGAGTATGTATTTCCCATGTAGTAAGGAGGCTGCTTCACCTCACCTGCACTACCTGGACTCAGAAAAAGTGTTCATGTAGAAAAAAATGGCCTGAAATAGCACAGTCTACACCTCAGAAAGAACGGTCTGGAGGCTGTCCTCATACAACAATCAGTTGGTAGTCTGATCCTAAGAAGCTAGATCTGATTAATGTAATTGGTTCATTCCCAGCATAAACTGAATTGTACTGAACTATGACCTTCATTCAGATATGCACGTACCAAATGATGTGCATGTAGGCCAGCTGCACTAGTTCCATCCTTCCAGAACACTTACAAATCATATGATCCATCATAATTTTAAATGAATATAAGCTTTTGTTCATTATTTGCATGATATCTGCTATGCTGATGGTCTGGAGTGTTCAGTAAACAGGCAGCTCTCTGCCCAATTTGTTTTGGGGTTACAGACGTTGTTTTTTTCTTTTCGGACAATCACGGATCGTATGTATTAACAGGATGGAGAGACCTTCCCCCGAATGGATCAGGGTCAGAAGGGGTCCAGCTGGCCACCTTGCCGTTTCACTCAAGGTTTTGTTGGTTAGGAGGCCTGTGCGGCCAGTCACGCTGCCGGGAGGCAGCTTCAGGTATGCGCTGCTCTGACTTTAGGCTGCAAATCCCCAGTTCTCGCCATCCTCTTGGGTGAATCTGTTTCCAAATTGTGAATAGTGGGACTGAGAGTGTTTGTGTGGGAAGCCGGGGCTGAAGGTCTGCTGTCCCTTCCAGGCTCCAGCCTGCCTCGTGGTTCCCAGGCACAATGATGATGATTTGGAACGGAAGGGAAAAAAATTAATGAATGAACTGAAAATATCATTTAGCATTTGCTAAAGCACTTGAACAGATCTGGTTATCACACCGAGTTTGATTTCTCTCCACAATGTGTACATTTTCCAGCCCATTCAGTATAGCAGTGCTCTCAGGGGTCATTATCTGCTGTACTCGTTTGACAGCTGGCTTTAATTTTCACATCTCATTAAGTTTACCAGTGAAAAGTGCCCCTCTTCATGGCGGGTTGGGGTTAACGGCCCTTGTGATTAAAATGGAGGCTGCTGGTTTAAACCACCCCAAAAGGTCACATTCCAGAGGGCTTCCAAACTCCAGGAAATGACAGGTCTACATCCATGTTAAATGAATCATCACATTCTGAACCTGTGTCAAAACCCCACTTCATGATAAATTTCACCTAGGCTAGAGGAACACTGAAATGAAAAGGCTGGAGAGGGGTTTCTTAAAATATTTTGAAAATATTTATTTATATATTAATTGAAGTTGATCCCTGATCTTTAAAGCATGCACTTCAAGCATTACTCTCGTTTGGGACCTTTGCATCTTCAGAAATACCAAATGACTGTAGAAATGACCATGTTGGCCTGAATCATTTCTGCATCCCTTGTCTCCATCCTCCCCTTTATCTCAAGTTCTGTTTGTGTATGTTTTTCCTGAAATAATCTTGTATTAAAAAATGGACTTTGGCAATAGTTTGTCTGGTGCAGAGACACTATTCAAGAACATGAACCATCCACTGAACAGTCTGTCATCCTCCAACTGCCTGTATCATGCAAGTAAACTAGTGTTGGGCACGTTTCTCAACACGATCCATGATTTTGCTTCCTTCCAGCTCCCTAAGGGGAGCAAAAATGTGGACTATCTGGAGGTCCCGAGGACCATGTTGAGAAACGCCGTTGTACAAACAGATGTACTTGGAATGCACTCAGAGCATAGATCACGTAGACAGGTACGAAACAGAGGTAAAGGCAACATTTATAGGCTTTGAAATTACAACAGCTATAAAAATCTGCTTTTATCAAAAGCAGAGGCCCTATATGTAGTGTGCATGGTGTTTAAGCTGTTTTGGATTGTCAGTCCAAAAAAAAAAAAAAAAAAACACACAATTCAATGTTTTCATAACTTTTATTAAATAGCACTTTGACACCAGTATGGAACAATTTCTCTGCTCATGTTGACCAGCCTTCCAGTAGCTCCCGATAATGAGCTATATACCTAAACTCAAATACAAGTAAACACAAATTACCCAGATAAGAACCTGAAGCTACACCGGCCGCAACAAGAAAGTGCTTCACCCAAAAGAATTGAAGAGTAAAAGCAGCATGCTACAGGGGTGGGACAGCAGGTAAAAATGTTTTATTTTCTCCCATCCAAACTCCTAAAGAGAAACACGGCAGCAACGATGCCTGAAAATAATTCTAATTTGGAGCACGGTGTGTACATATATAGGCATCTTAAATTTTGCTTCCTTAGCCTTAAGAAAAGATCCTAAAAGACAAAAAAAAAAACCCCTTACACAGCAGAACAAACCCTATATTATAATTAAGAACACCTATGAATTCCTGTAGGCAAGATGTGTGAACGGGGTGGGATTTAAGGGAAAAGTCACAAAATTAGATGATGCTTATGAAAGCATGTTCTAGAAAAAGGAACAAGAAGCATGAACAGATCTCTCTCGGTAGCAATTCTCTGGCTGCGTGCGAACAGGCTGAGAGCAGGCTAGTGACATATATACAGCTCAGGGACTCCAGGGGTTAGCAAGGCTCTCCTGACAGACACTGATGGCCTTTCAGGCAGGACATTAAAGTGGACGGTGCTTAATGTATGCAAGTGAGCACTGACACATCCATAACCGTTTGGACATAAACATGGTCTGTGTACATTTCATGGCAGTGAAAGTGCAAGATATAGACAGTTTGCCATGTTAAGTGCAGCGGTGTCACTTTGCTAATGTTCTACACAGGTGCGTTTTTGTTGGGCCACTTCATCCTT
This sequence comes from Mormyrus proboscirostris, assembly GCA_026779585.1. Taxonomy (NCBI): domain Eukaryota; kingdom Metazoa; phylum Chordata; class Actinopteri; order Osteoglossiformes; family Mormyridae; genus Mormyrus; species Mormyrus proboscirostris. The sequence goes on along the minus strand of JAODKF010000002.1, from coordinate 15,854,994 downwards.
CCTGATGGTGATGGTATGAGTGCCTGCCATTGCGGGGTGGGTGTCTCCATTAAGCTGCCTCAGCAGTGAGAGCTTTCGTGTAATCAACGAATAGCCACAGCCAAAGCGCAAAAAGCAGCTGCTTTACTACTAGTTAATATAGTAGTATTAGTAATAATAATAATAATAATAATAATAATAATAATAATAATAATAATAATAATAATGCTAGAGGGGGTCTGTGACAGATGGAATCATGTGAAAGAATCTCCAAAAAATGATACATCTTCATGTTCCTTATCAGAAAGCCTATAGTCCTATGTACATAAACGTACAAAAAAAAAAAAAAAGGTGAACTAGACCAAATATATCACGGCTGGTTCCTTCTTTTAAGGTATTTGTTGATTTTGCTAAATGTTCAGTGCATTGCAGGTCAATACAGATAAGTTCATTAAATCAGGGCAAAAGGACAGACAGACTTAAAAGGCCAAAATTTAAATTTAAAAAAAATTAAAGCAGTCTCTAAATTTATGATTTCATGGCCAAAAAAAAAAAAAAAAAAAAAAAAAAGTATTAAAAAAATTGTCTAAGCCATCATTTTATTTATATTCATTTCATTTCCTCCTCAAACACACACTCATACAACCAGCGCTGCTTATCACACTATGTACGTACATAACTTTATGTAACTAACTACGTACTACTATGTAACACGGCCAATTTTATTTTTAAATAAAGGCTTTCGTCCAAAAGCATATAAGCCGATCTCTCGCAGGGGTGCAGCTACAGATCGCCTGCTTACCCGCGGCCTCGCCTCACACCCAACAACGACTTTTACAGTCTATTCGGGCCGGACACCATATTGAATTTTCATGGTACAACGATATATTTTCGAAACGAGATACAGGACGACACAATACCATTTGAATTGATCATTTTTTTGTGCGTTAAAATTAGGGTTAAGAGATTGAAAAAAAATGACGCGACGCGGCAGCTTTGATTAAGACGTTTCACGGACTGCCAAAGTCCACAGCTAAAATCAAACTCATAAGTAAGCATCTCACAGGGTAGCTGATAAAGGCAAAGAATAATTGGTACTTATTTCATTTTGATTTGAAACATTGCTGAACGACCGACGGGTTAAAAATGTTTTAATTTGCAATGATGGTTTTACTTTGTTCAAAGAGCAGGTTTGCAGGTTGTTAAACGAATAAAAAAAAATCCAGAAACTTCTTACATTAATTATTTTATGTAAAAGTGGCCCCATATTTGTGGGGGGGCTGCCCATACTATATAATCTGGATGGCGGGTTCCCAACCCTCAGCGACAAGCGCTGACCGTCCTGCATCAGATACCTTGATCTTCTCACTCTCCTTGCGCACTCTCTGGCCATCCTCCACCACTGTCACCAGGTATTTATTCACTTCATTGTCAGCCTTGTGACGGAGCCAATCCTCGTACCCCTGGGGAGAGGACACAGAAAGCATGTGGGGGGGTGTGCGCATATTAAAGAAAGAAATACGGCGGGGGTGCAAACGGAGAAGCCTTTGCTGCCCAGCGCTGAAAAGTGTGGCTTGGAATGCAAACCAGCATGGGCATTTCGACCAATCACAGGGACGGAAAAAAAAAAAAAAACAAAAACAGGCACTCTGGGAAAGTTGTGGTTGGCCAGCAGGTCATAGAGCAGCAGCAAAGGGGAGCGTGGGCAAGGCGGCGGGTGCTGCTTGAGCAAGCTGATGGTCTCACCTGTTTGATGGCAGTCACTGTGATCACAAAAAACAAGGGCAGGCCACTGGTAACAGGGCTGGTGGGCGTGTCCACTATTACCTGTCAGGGCAGAGAAATCCAGATGTCTATTATTTCACAAGACCCTGAGGCTTTGGAGAAGAATGCTGAAACACCTGGCTTGGTGCGCAGTGAATATACACAAAGCAGGGGCCTGAATTTCTACTAAATGAGGAAGACTCAAATTTTCACTCAAGGACATAAAAAGTGCTGGTACAGTTTCAAATATTGTTTTGAGTAAATATTTTAATAAAATCAGAAATAAGACAAGTCAAGAAATTAGCATTTTTACCTCTAAGGGTAGCTACATGACTAGAGATTCTGATCGTTTTCACATGTAGCAGTGATTTGCACATGTAGCAGTGATTTGCACATGTAGCAGTGATTTGTAGTACTGATTTGCACATGTAGCAGTGTCCAGCAGAACGTCTTTGATTTCTGCTATTTCGCACACAATAGGAGCAAAATGTGTATGAGCAACCAGCAAAGGAAGAAGAAACCGAGTCTTAAAATACAAAATACCTTTCTACAGCACATGCCTTTAAAGAGATCCCATATACATTTCCTCTTAAGCATCCAAAAAATCTGCACACGCCTCACCAAACTGCCCCGCTGCTGATTACTGTCATTACCTTGCCTGAATTTCCGCACTGCCTTCATAGCTATATGACCGGCTTGTATTGTGTGAGAGGTTAGGCGGCTCTGCAAGACGTGTCATCTGCCTGCCTGAAGGTCCCCGCGAGTCACGCCTCTGGGTTTCCTTCCACTGGCTACCGGTCAAAGTATAGATCTAGGTTTGAAAAAGTGCCAGAGGGACAGTGAGTGGTTCAGCGGGCTAATTCTCCGTAACCGCTGCCATGCTATGGAGAGCAAGGTGGCGTTGGTGGAGATTAACATTCCTCTATTTGTGCAAAAATGGCAAATAAAATGTTTACGCACATATCTCAGCCATTGACATCAGTGGTGTAATGTTACCCTCTATCTGGGAGCTCTCACGTCAACATTAAGGAGTTCCAAGGTCCTCTATCACTTCCCACGCTTCCGCGTTTATTGCTGTGAGCGCCTCCCCTGCAGTTCGTGCCTATTCTAAAGCACGGACTAAAAAAAGGATCCTGGAACTACCTCCAAGGAACTACAATCAGACCCAGTTCCTGTTTCTGGAAAAAAGGTTCTGGATCCGGAAAAAAGTTCCTGCGGCGTAAAAGCACCCCAATGGTTCCAATCCTCTCTTCCTCTCGGCTATTGATTTCATGCTTGATTTTCTTGTGTCTAGCTGTTTAACATAAACCCAGCAGGTTTAAAAACTTCACATATCCTAAAATATACCTTGTGTCTGAACAAGTCACCTTGCTGTATACATTCATTCATGCATTTTTTTTTTTTTTTCCAGCGGACACTTTTGTCCAAAGGCACGGACAGTTGAGAATTCAGGGTCACACAATCACTAGGCAGTCAGTCACTGGAGCAATGGGGCTAAGGACCTTGATAAGGGCCCAGAGGCGGAATCACCTGAGAGCCACGCATGCATCTCATGTTTGTATTTCACCGAAAACGACTGTCATTACCTAATGGCTACCCAGCTGTTCCTGTTAGCTACCTGTCCTGTACTGCATGGACTCTAGGGGCATTGGCCCCAAGGCAATTCAATTTAACTAACATTAATGAGGGAATGATTCAATGCATCGGAAATCATTCATTTCGAACAATGATTAATCAATGTTGTTTTTGTTCCACAAATACTAATTTCACAAATATTAACTTGGAAACTTAATTACACACTATTAATGGAACGCAAAGACAGTAGAAGCTCAGAACATTTATTGTTATTATTACATAATAAGACGAGAAGAAAAGGACAGTGTTGTAATTTGCTGAACTGTACAGATAAAAAAAAAAAAAAAACAACACACAAAAGAGGTGCTATCTGATGTGAGGTGCTGGTGGGGCGAGTGTAGGGTTGCCAGGGAACGAATCAAAATCACCCATATTTCGGGATGTCCCGGATGGCTGGCAACCCTAGGCGGGAGGATTCAGCTTGTAGACTGTGAAAAACGAGAGACTGACCTGCAGACCAGATTTAATAATGAAGAGTAAACAGGATGCAGACCACTACTTCGAGACCTCCACTACGGGAAGCAGCTGAACATCCACAGTGCCATCATCACCATTATTTTAATAGTTGTGTGCTCATCAATACTTTAGGTCTGCGACATCTGAGCTAACGTCTAAATATCTACAAAGACTGACCAATCGGACTGATGCCAATATATTGATAGAAATGAAAAACAGCCAATACCGATGTTTAACCATTACGTCATGCATCTCTAAGGCTAATGTTAACTTCGCTGGGTAGTTATCCAACTCAGTCTTGTCCATTGCTGCCATAGCTCGCAAAAAAAAAGAAAAAGTCTTTTTCGTGCTACAAAAGAGAGGCATTTCCCAAAAGTGTCGTAGAGCAAAGGTTATCTTAACCATTAGTGAGTGTTCTGTGCTGCACAACGGGGACAAGTTTCCCAAAGGCACGGTAGGTCATCAGGCAGATCATCAGGCGGTGCTTCCCTTACGAACGCTGAGCCTCCCCCCCCCCCCCCCGCCGGCCTACATTCCGCAAATTCACATGCCGACACGTGCCATCATTTCGGGCGCGCGACCCGGAAGCAGGAGCGTCTGTGTTTCATCCTCAAAATCAAAACTGACATTCAGATGATGCGCTGCGTCGGCACCTTCGTAATCGGTTCGCGTCACGACGCCCGGATGCATCTTTACACCTCGACTGGACACTGAGGAGAAGACCCGCATATGTGTTCTGCATCCAAGTATCACCGAAGGCATGCTTCACAATCTGCTCCCTGCGCTCCCAAAACTGGCAAAGGGTGAGATTTAAGGCTGCCCAAACCCCACCCTGAGGAAGTAGCATATTATCTGCACTGTTAAAGCATTACCTCTGTTTTCCCTTCCTCTTTACCTAAGAGGAAATCCAGCATTACGGTAACATTTTACTTACAGCAGTCATCATAAAGCTTATACTCACCATTTTAATGCATTGTTAAGGTGTTTATCGTGCGTTATAGATGAGAGCTTCATAGGCCATTCATAACGCATAATACACATGACTATGTGTTATGCCTTTTCTTAAACAGTGATGTTTATAATACTTTATGAATGCGTTATAATGCATTATGAAGGTATCCATGATTGTGCTTTAAGTAAAGTCTTACCAGCATGACTAATCATTTCAGCCCAACTCTCATCAGTATTTTGCCATTTCACTGCCCTTTTCAAACAAAGCAACTCACATGAAATACAGTGCATTTCCAAGAATCTTCGGAGCCCTGCTCAGCCCCACCGACCCCAGCCCCTTAACCATCGACGCGCAAAGCGGAGTCACCTTGTGATGACTAACGATTATGTCTCACACTCAGCTAGCAAGAACCGGAGCCGAGTGGTTTCGGAAAGCAGGTCGAATGACACGCTTTGCCTAGCTTACCACGGCGCCCTGGCCAAACCAAACGCGCACACACTCCTTGTCCTTGTCACTGGCGTGGTGCTTGTGTCTCCAAAGACCCTCCAAAAATAGCATACGCTCTGAAAGTTCCCTCTCCAAAGAAATTTTTAGTAAGGTGAAAGATATATTCCCACATCACAAGCTGGGCTCCATTCCAAACATTGACCAGGAAAAGTCTAGATTCGCAGCAGATAATATGCACGACTACGAGGAGACTGACGTTTTCACTACAAAATAAATTATTGAGGCATGTGAGAATGGCTCATTGCAAACCAGCTGACGCTTCACTACAACTTCAGCTTTTCGGAAAATGGGACATTAATATAAGCTGACTTGTGTGTTGTCATTTGTCTATTATTCATAAACTGGTGGTAATTCGGTTGGTCATTCTTTGAAAACACTATTTGACTATTTCTGCAATTTGGAATTGCCCTACATAAGTGGATTTTCAGCTTTTGAAATGAATAAATTCAATTAAAATGTCAGATTTCAAACCATGGCATAAAGGGAACCCAGTCAATAAAGAAATACAAATGATTGTTCTTGATTAGCATTATAAGGCAGCCATTAAGGGCT
>JAODKF010000002.1:15818161-15846834 GCA_026779585.1 Mormyrus proboscirostris | reverse complement strand
GGGGGCATGGAGGCAGTTCAAGTTCAAGACAAACTGCTGCTGTGAGGACTTCCTGTTCAGAGTGGCACAACAACCAGCTCCAGAATTACACATGCTTATGTTGTACATTAGCACTGTCATTCTGCTACGACGAACGATCAATGTTTAAAGCTCAACAGTATATTATTACGATTAGCCCAGTCGAATACTGAGGGTTCCTCCCACACAACTCACTTGAATGGATGGCCCTCATTGGACTTCTGCACAGCCTGGATGACTGATTTATAGACACGGAAGCTGATGGTTACACAGAGCAGGGCCAGCAGGATGTAAGAGACCACGCTGATAATGCTGAACGCAGCCAGGGAGAGCAGCAGCAGCAGGGAGATGCTGAACACCACACCCGTCTTTTTGGGGTCTCGCCAATACACCAGGTCTTGTACTGAGATAGTGATGGGGGGAGAGAAAGAGCATATATAGTTACGGATATGAGATGAGGCACAGAAATTCCAATCGATCCTCATACAAATTAAGCAGCCTGCCAACACCATGGAGATTACGCACGTTCCTCAGTGCAAGAAATCACCAGCTTCTTACCTCAATTAGCTTCTTACCTCGATTAGCACCATCCTGACCTTGACATTTTTTAATACTTTACTCTAAGCAGAGGGAGCATGGGTACTAGATTGGGGCGAAAACCCAGCAAGAGCCAGTGAGATCAAGTCTGATCCCCCAGCTTTGATGAGCTACTGATTTGTGTTGCCTATACAACTTCATAGATACATGCACCCCGTCATTATACAATTACAGAACAGACTCTGGAAGAGTACCAAACAAGGGGGAGGGGGTTAGTTAAACACACAGTGGGGCTCTTTAGTGAAGTGGGCCCCCCCAAGAGGAAGCGCATGTCCAATACCAGCTCAAGCTGCTTGGGGTGAGAGGCAGTGAATCCCTGCCACAAATGGGCAGTGGTCTCACTATACAGCTTCCCAGCTGCATTTTAATTACCCAGTGGCAGAAACCTGCTGCTCCTTCCCTCCTGTCAGAGTAAGGGAGGCACCCAAAGCACAGGGCCAACGCTTCTGCAGAGTTTGCTCAAGGCCAAGTGGCAATGCCATCCTGAGGCCTCACGCACTGTACATCAGGCTAACCTTTTAGGACGTGAAGGCTGAATTCTCACAATTACAGCCACTCAAGGAAGCCCAGCCAGTTAAATGCAGAAGAGGAACCAATTCAGAGTCATTAGTGCCATCATCTCACTCTTGTAAAAATGTTAATGCTGCTAAATTATCAAAGTGTGGGTAAAAATATCCTGCGACCCGAAAGTAAATTCTGAGTTTCCCATGCCATATTACCCCTCAGACTAACATTTAAAAGTTGTACTACTTCACCTGTTCAAAAAAATCAAGACTAACACCAATGGCATTTAGAGGGGGGGAAAAAAGCTACAGTGTGAAGTAAACTACAGATTTAAAAAAGGAAAATCCCAGCTCAATTATTCTGCTGCGCAAGACACTGCTGGTATATTTAGAAAAAAGAAATAAGTTTAGAGGGACAGTATCCTAAAAGATATTTCCTATTTAAAGATTAAGAGATTGAAATTCCAGTAAATCAGGTTCTCATGGGTAGTCAGTGATGAGGGCACGTACATGCCCAGCACCTCAGGGATCCGGTCACATCCCAGCATGCTCTGGGGTTAACCACAAGAAGCAGTGCAAATTGATAGCCCCTCCCCTTACTCAGTGCAGCAGGCCCAAACTGCAGCAGCGTGCCCCAGTGGCAGTGCTGCCGCAGTGGCCTGCTTTCCAGCATTGGCACAGTGCAGCTCTTAAAGGTACAGCATCAGTTCTGCCTGCATGACCTCATTGCAGCTCAGCTCAATGCACACTCTCCAACGTCATCCTTACATCCACAGTAGTAATAGTTAGCAGTGCTTACTACAAAGAAAGTGAATCTGGTATTTAGCTTTAGCTGATGCTCATCTACTAAGCATCTTACAAATAACTGCATTGTCATTTTTTCCTAAAACACCCCACTTCACACTGAAAGAGAAAGATCCCAGATGTTGTGCACATGAAGAATGAAATGGCCCTGACAGTTAACAGGCAATCACATGGAAGCGTAATTGAAAGACTGCATATTCGAATCCCCGATCAGCAAGGGACCACTAAGGTACCCTGAGCAAGGTACTGCCCCCAAGCGCTGAATTAGCTGCCTCCTGCTATGTCACAATCACATATGGGTTAAATGCAGAGAACACATTTCATGTTCTTGTGCATTGTGTGCTGTGGTGTGTCAATGACAATTAATCATATTGACAAATAATAAAAATAATTCTAATTTTCTGACATTACATTTCTCAAATGCTGAGTAAATTTACAGCCCACTTTACTGCCACAGTTGTAATTATACTGCGACTCTGTTCCTTAACAGCTAAAAATAGCGAGAAAAAAAAGTTAAGACAGCTTGGGTAAGTGGAAGAGTGGAAAGTTTTCATATGGCTTTAAGAATTTATTTTTAAGAACTCTGTTTGGTCAAGGGCATGTCCACACGGTTACAGCTCAGTTATGGCTCACATACTTGTTTGCCAATCTGAGGGACGGGTTGCGTACAGCTCGGTTCTTGGTGGCAGTGAAAAGTACCAGGTGAGTGACTGGTAAAGGAGATCTAAATGCATTGTCAGTTTAATAAATATTGTCCCTCAATTAATCCATTTTTCAAAATTGGAAATCACCCCAGCCATAAATTCCCATATGCAATAGGATATCCACTATTGAAAGATACAATCAACATCCATTAAGTGTACAAACCACATGGGGGGGGGGGGATTAAAATAAACACTCAACAATATAACTGAAACATAAGCAGGCTGTGCATCACATATCAACCTCCATGGCTCAACTGAAGCTTGTGTCATTGTGACGCAGTTCTTGGATACCTCTAACATAACAGGACAGGACAAATTTAGTACACGTGTTCAGGCTGATGTATGGGTGGCAAGAGTGGTGTGCATGAATGTGTGATAGCTACCATAGCAGTCTACAAATATAGATCCACATAGCAGTATACGCAAGAAGGGTCTTCTTTATACCTGCATCGAAAGCATGAACCCCTGGCAGGTTGAAAACTTCCCATTTAGTAATATATGGCCAGAACAAATGACTGTAATGGCAGTACTTTTAGATACAATAAAGATCACCGGATAATTATACATTTAATGCACCATTTTTCCAATCTTGGAAATTTTGATCTGTATTAAGACCTAAAAGTACAGTTACTTTTCTCGAACATGCCCATACACATCAACTCCAAGCAAGGAGAAAGTGGAATTAATGATGTCCAAAGTAATACACTTAAGGAACTGACACTGAAATGCTTCAAATTCTTTGGTACCATTTTCACCCACCACCTCCTTTAAGCTGCAAAATATTAAAATACCAGACAAGCCAAATCTGTCTGTAGTTTCTTTAAAGCTAAATTAAAACATTTATGTTCTTTAAAAACTGCCATAAAGAAAAACCTGTGTAAGAGGAAATTTAGCTGCTTTTTCCAAGTCACACAGAGATACACCCACTCCCCCAGCCCTATATACATGTGGTATACATTCTGTTATATGGTATATACACTAATAAAGATGCTCAATCATCATTCAACTGTTAGAGGTGATTACCATTTTACACAGAAATATTGTTGCATTTGTAGATTCTCTTACTGGGGGAGTCGCATAAATCTATCATTGCATCAACCCATTGTCCTAACACATACCCATTGACAGATTCACCTCCATAAAAACACACAATTCAATCTTACACCGCAAATTCCATTTACAAATTGTACAAGTGTAGGTAAGATACTGCAAGTAGATAACGCAAAACAGCAGTGTTGCTTGTGTGAGGAGTTAGCAGGCCAAATGCCCAGGAGAGAGATGTTACCTGAGAGGTGGGTTAGTATTGCTGTCAAAGCATGCTCTGCAAGATGGTAAGCATCAGTCACCCATGCGTCGATCTGGTCTACCTCTTCAATTGTAGACTCTCGGACAAGAGGCTCACTAGTGGGAGCCGGAAGGGATGTTAATAGGGGAACGTTTCCTTCCTTGGGTGTTACTTGGGAGCTCTTCTCACTGGGCAGGTCTTCATCCTCTTCTTGACTGCTGCCCAGCTCTTTCAGGGCACAGATAGTAAGACGCTCCTGTTCCAGATCCAAAACCATAGCAGGTGCGGAATGAAAGGACTGTGCATCAGTTTTAGGAAACTCCTCAGTACCCAAGCGATAGCTGCCGACATCAATGGGTTCCCCCTCCTGTCGTGATTTCAGACACTCTCTCATGAACTCCACAAAGCTGTCAGTTGCATCAGAAACTGAGGACTCTAGCTCAGTGCTTTCAGGGTCACTTGTGGTCTCTGGGGAAGTTTGTTTTGGAGAAATTTCAGGTTGATTGTCTTGCCACTGATCCACCACAGATTTTGGCACCAATCCAGACTCACTACTCAAGCTTGTTGGGACCTCAACCTTCTCCAGTTCAAGGGAATTAATTTCTGAAACTGTGTCTTTGTCTGGCTGAAGTTCAGTTGACATTTCCAAATTAACATTCTGGGGAGTGTTCTGCAAGGCTGAAAGTGAATCTTGGGTAATGGCTTGAGGTGAGGGCTTTTCTCCTAAAAGATTTGGAAGGAAGTCTTCGGCAACTACTCTGAGATCATCTGCAAAATCTGTCTTAATTTCGGTAGTGTTACAAACTACATCGGAAGGGGCACTTAATGACCCAAACTCAGCCCAATTCTGTACAGGAGAATCAGAGGAAAGAACATTGGTTTCAGTGTCTGAGCTTAACTCTATGTCCATGGACATACTTTTAATGGCAGGACGACAGCTCTCAGCTTCAAGCTTTTTGTCACATTGCAGAACATGCTCAGTGCTATTCACATCTTCTTGAATAAATTGAGCTGTTGAAGTTTTACTTGACACATCTTTACTTGGTAGATCTTCCAGCACAGAATGAGAGCTGATATTTTCTGGAGAGGAGGGCAAGCTAATTGAAGGGTTATCAGCAACACTATTTGTTAAGTCACCAGATGGGATTTGTTTTGCTGGATCAAAGACGGCAAATTGCATCTCCGATTTTTCTAGAAGTTGGTCTGAAGAAAGGGAAGGGTCATTTCCAGTCTGCTCTTGTGTGAAAAACTGAACTTGGCTTACATTTGAATATTCCATTTGTTCTGAAACTGGAGAACTTCCATCAATTTCCTTTGAAAGCACGTTTTCAGAAAATGCATTTTCTGTTCGAGTGTCAGGTTTATTACTTTGATCTTGAAATGAAATCTCAGCAAGAGAATCAAGGGGTAAAGTTTCAGTATCCAAAATGGTCTTTGATGGAGGAGACTCATCCTCCAAGGTATTCTGTTGATATAAATCAGAGCTCCCTGCAACAGAATCTTCATGTTGATCTGATTTCTCCTCTTCAAAATTTGAACTAGGTGATTTGGGCTGTTCTTCATCTATATCTTCGACAACCTGGAAACCCTCCTCTTCATCACTTAGAGCCGGTTCATCAGTTTCAATTACATTTATAATTGGCACCAAAATTGCTTGCTTCTCTTGCTTAGCTGGCAGAATTTCCTTCTCCCCACAAGTTGCTGAGGGAGCAACAGTGATGGAGACCTCAAGGTTAGACACAAGACTGCTAGATACAGGAGCTTGAACAGACACAGCATCCCCAATGACAGTATCATCTGATTCTCCGGAGCTGTCCAAATCTACAATCTCGACAGGATCCATGTCAGAGCTCCAGGGAGCAGGTTTCACCTCCAAAGCATCAAATTGCAAGGCAGGCGGAGAGGGAGGGGGTGTAGGGGATCCAAAACCAGCAGGAGGGGGAGGGGAAGGAGGGAGCTTTGATTCATCAAGTCCCCCTATCTCATCATCTATTTTTTCTTGCTTGTCCCACATGTAGGCAGTGGGTAAAAAGCTCATGTCAAATTCAGATTCTTCATCCACACTACTCTGCTTAGTTGATTCACTGGTTTGTTCCATCTGTTGAAATGTTTCTCTTGGAACATCCATGAATTCATCAGGAACACTTGCCACTACTGTTGTTTCTGTGTGAGTCTCCTCAAACTCGTGAACACACTCAGATACCAAAAAGTCTGTAACAGCCTTGCTTTCGAGCTCTGGGACACTGTCAAAGTTGGGTGCAGGAGGCAAGTGAGCTCGCATCCAGTCTGCTGTGTCTTCAAAATCGTTTCCCCGCTGTGTGTCCCCCAGAACCTCAAAAGGTGACTCTGGGGAGCACTGGTCTGGGGATATGTCCTTCTTTGGGAATGGAGAGGAGGACTCAGTGGGAGACTTCTCATAGTGGCGCTCCTTAAAGTGGAGGAATCCTCCATCACTCCAGGTGTCAGTTTCACCCTTCTTTGCTGCAAGAGCTTCCAATGCTTTGATTCTTTCAGATACAGGAGAAGTCTTAATAGGAGATGTGTCATCCCATAGTGGCCCAGTACAGGTTTTTGTTCCAGCAGAGGGGCCTTGCACAGAAGAAATTAGAGCAGTTCCAGTGAAAGAAGAATCTATCCCATGGATCTCCATATTTTTCTGCTTGTCCTTTGTACAATGGCTAATACCTTCACCTGCATTTCCCAGTGACTGGCTGCCAAGCGGAACTGGAGTAAAGGAATTAGGTTGAGAGCGAAAGTGAAGGGAGGTTGATATCATGTCTGTGGGTTCACTAGGTCCCTGATGGACCCTTTCACCTGCAATTGTCAAGCAGGAGGGGAATACAAAAAAAATAAAAATTCAAGATGCATTAACTCCCATGCATATAAATAAAACCAGTGGACTCTGCTTGTAGCTCTATCAAATACAAAAGTCACATGGGGGCACACCAAGTAGATCAACCAAAATATGCAAATCCATTTTTTAATATTCTAATAATCTTTATTAACGTCAACCAATCAACATCATAAGACAGAACCAGAAGCAGATCCACTATCTTCAGCACACTACAGTAGAGTAGCAGTTTCTCTGTGCAGTACAGTACCATCCAATATAGGTCATGCAATCATGCATGGAATGGGGCACTAACAGTGTATGGAGTCTTGCTGCATACTATGTCCACAACTTTTAAAAAATAAAAAAAAATAAAAAAAACTTCCCATTGAGGATATTCCTCAACAAGTGACTTGCATGGCATATTAAAAAACCAATTACACTACAGAAACAAAGTGCTAAATTAAGGTCTTCTGAAAACTACCCGAGAATGTTTGTTCATTTTTAGCAGGACAACAATGGCTAAACTGTATTTAAAACTAAATCTGTTAGTTTTGGGATTTTTTTTTATTCCTTGAATAGGGATCAATGCTTAACAAAAATGACCCAAATTAATACAGAAATAAATAGAAGATTAAACTATTAAAGGATCCTAGTTTGTTCTTTAGCAGACTTTGGCTGTCATTAAGTTCACTGATAAACCAAGTGGCTTGGTTCACAGGATCAAAAGACTGTACCCGAGCAAAATGACTATTGTAAACCAAAAGCAGACTAAAGAACAATTGTGTGTTTTGCAGGTGTACAAAGTTCAGCGTTCGTTAACTATTGAATTCCTCTCTATATTAAATCTTAAAATTAACTGCAGAAGTAGAAGCTTTCTAACAGAAAAAATGGACCAAACTATGCTCATACAAACATTTTCTTAAGCGTTTTTTTTTTTCCTCCCCCCTCAGGGAATACAAAACCATAGGACAAGTGCTCAAACCAAGATAACATGGAACACTTTGCTTACAAAGAAGGTCCATGAGGAAAACACTCCTTGTTTTGAAAAATGTTCCTATGCAACCTGTTTGTGCTAAAACCACTTATGTTATGACATAGTTACAAAACTAGAATGTTAAATTCTGAAATAGACCTACATCCACAAATTATCTTAAGCAGTATCTTAAGAGGCATTGATGAATTTACCAACATTTTATATTTCTATTTGCAACAGAAAAGGCATCTGGATAATCATATACTCAAAACACTTTGGAAGAGAGTAATTCACGCACAAATTTGATTTAGCATGTAAATTTTAGGCATAATTTATACTACGTGTACATAACTATTTATATCTGATCCGACTCAGGAATGTTGGAAATCTCAGCGGGTGCCAGGGCATCCGAAGGATGTCTGTCACCTTCCAGCCCAAGAGGAGCCGCTAGACACACTAAGAGTCACATGACTGTATAGCTAAGGTCATAGACACTTCTTGCTGCAGTTGCCATCAAATCATATTTAGCTGTACTGTTTTTGCATACACAGACACACACCAAGACCTCTTACGTACACATGTAACACAAATGTGTTAAAAAGTGATCAGCTCACCTGACTATAGCACTATTCTGGATCAGAACTATTTTTATCCCACCAAGCTTCTGTTGGAAATGCACTCATGGAATAAGTCAGGCTTCAAGGTGCCCATCCACCCTCACGGGCGCTATTCAGTATTCTTTACTGCTTGAGAAATTCACATATTTCCTGCCAGGCTTCTAGTGACATTTCCATTGCACACACAGCTAAAAATCAATGTGTGCATTACAAAAATTACCCTCCTAAGTGTGCGAATTTGACTGAGCAATGATACCACTACCTGTAGTTCTTTTTCGAAAGCTACACTGAATTGACATGGCTACGCAGGTTAAAACTAGTATTTTCAACATGCATCACACTGCTAAATGACCCAGTACTGAACAGTCAAAGCAAAGCAAGTAACTGGTGTTCACACTCAACCAAGCTACTGCAGTAACACACTGCAAAACATTTCCCAGGATGCGTAAATTTAAGTTAACGACCTAATGGTATTAGATAATGAAAAAATAAAATTACTCATTATTTCAAGAGGAATGCTGATAGAGGAACAAGAAGATGACATTGTCTCGGAAGGAAGAAATGATTATGCTAGCAGTACTGTTAGCATTGATAGCAAAACCTGGGAAGATTCCATGAGAAAAACCATTCTTTATTGAATTTGTAAGATACCAATAGATATGCAAAACAAAAATACACTAACATATCAAGGGAGCCCCCCGATGAAATATACCTAGGAGGACCTAAGTAGGGAGTGCTAGTAAAATTATGCGCTACAAACTAGCTTAATAGCATGCATGCTACTTGGTGAAACAGCTGGCATAGAGCCCTGGCTACCACTATTTGTCCCGGAAGATGAACTAGATTTTGTGTTTTTTTTTTTTTTTTTTTTTGAGTGAACATGCACAAAAAGAAAAAAAGTTTACCCAAGTTCACCAAGTCTGTATGTGCCTTAAGTGCTGGCAGTGGAAAATTCAAGAGCGCTCAAAACATTTCCTTCATAATAAATTACACACAGCATAGTGTGGTGTTTGTCAATTAACCCAAATGGATCCATTTGTAACATGACAAATTTCAATTACCAGCAAGCTTTCAAAATATGCCAGTGTCTAATCAAAATGTGAATTTCATTGCAAATATGTTTGCAGACATTTCATTATAGTGTCTAAGCAGAAACTTTGGTTCAAATTTTAATTAAGGGGAACATAAGGTACTGTGAGAAACACTTTTATGGACTGCATTAAAACATTGAGTATTATGTCAGCCTTTGTCCTCTGCCAAGAAAATGATCAAACAGCACTTTAAAGATGTCTGACTAAGCATGGGCCCTTCCATAACATTAGCCTGCAGAGTCCCGGACTTGTCATGACAACAGAACCGAAGTAGCATCTCTCAATAAAGCTGTTGCGTTGTGGACAAGACGCATACAAAAGGTTTGAGGTGAAAAACCCAGGCTCCAGGGTCATCTGAAGCTGTAGGCCAGAAGTGGCAACATGCAATGCTGCAAAAGCGAGAAGCAGAGGCAATCAAAGCACTGGGGGACCAAGAACCTGGGGGCAGGGGGGTTGGAAGTTATGCTGAAGACGTTCATATACTCATACCACACCTCCAGGTGGGGGTCCAATGCAAAGAGCTGATTTGAAATCCAATGGGGCCAATCTTAGAGACCCAAAATATCTAAATTATGTTCTCTGCAAGTAAGGACTCAGGTACATCAGCTGCTTCCTAGTAAGTAAGAGTAATATGTGTATTAAAATGTTATTACCACAAGGGTACACAATTGAAACAATTTAAAAAAAACAAGCAGCATACACTGATAAAGTCACTTATTTCTGAATATTGAAAAATGTATGGGCAGCAATAAAATTTAACTCAATGGATTTTTATTTTTTGGATAAAAAGATACACCTCACTGACATGCCAGTGGCAGACTGGGGACTGACCCAAAGAACTGCTCCCACACCATAGAGTGGGAGGTCCTCCAAGCTGGAGTTGGGGCCACCCTGCTGTCATGGTATTACCACAGGGAGGGGGTCAGCTCACACAGCCATTCAGGAAGACGGGAATACAGGAGACGACTTTTAGGCTGCATTTCACCACCAGGTTGTGGGTAGAGTATAGAAGTACCAAGGATGTGTGGAGCTTTTTAAAGTAGCAGCCCAGCAGGACAAGGGGAAAAAAGCAAAAGCAAATAAGAAGGAGACGAAGGCGGATCATCAGAAAGAACAAGTGCGTGGCACAAGAGAACTAAACACTTGCCTTGAGGAGACTGAATGAGAGATACAGGCGAAGAGGAAAGAAAGGAATCTGAAAAAATAAAAGGGAAAGGAGAATAAGAAACCTACAGTGGTAAGACCCCCACGTTCCCCCCAATAACCAAGGCTTGTGCTAAAGGAAAACAGCACTACAGCAGTGGGAGACAACTCTATGAAACCTACTCTGAACAATACACAAGGTGACGCCAAAGTTCGCTTCCATATACCACACAATTTCCAGTTAAAACAGTACAACTACATATAGGGGGAGAGGAAAGGGGAGGGAAGAAAAGGTTTTTTTTTTTTTTTTTATTTATTTTACACATGCAGGTTAAACACCAAAGATGATGATGATAATTTAACATTTCTAATAGATTCACATTTTCCTAAAAACTTACAAAACAAAGACAAATGCAAACACATGGGCTACGTAAATAGCGACAGTGGGTTGGGACTTGAGTGTCACATTCGCTCAACTGGTTGTATGATCCAAGGGTCACTTTCATTCCTATGAGAAGCATTTGAAGTCTAAGCTGCGTCTTCCCCCAGCCCCCCAGAAGACAAGGAGGTGCAACACACAGGATTCCAAGCCAATGACTAACATGAAGGACAAATCCTGGAAAGGCAAGGTGTGACAGGGTAAATTATCAGACAGGCAGAGCGGGTTATGCTTTTGAACCAGATACTAGAACACCCACATTCCACCCTATCCAGAAGCCCATCTCATCCAGCTGGTTCCACATTAATCCTGTGAACACACCCAAAGCATGGGCCACACCCAGGACCAACCTGACAAGCACAGAGACCAGGGGGCTTGATAACCAAGGGGACCTAGAAATAGATGCCTACAGATTTGCTAATGTTACAGCAGCAGGGATCATGCTGCCATTGTTGTCAAACCCATTCAAAACCCCATGAAAACCACTCACACAGGGTCCCTTTTCAGAAAGCACTGCACATCTGTATCCAACTTAAAAAATAAACACCAACAGCTTTTTTTTTTTTTTATGTTTACACTGACGGCCACATTACAGCACCATGCACATAATCCCCAGCCTGAACACGGCCCTGACCAGAGGACAGCCATGCCTGCCACCAAGATCCTGTTCCAGGGGACGCAGAGTCATGAAACAAGACCCCACTAGGGGTGGAGGCACTGCTGCATCAGCCCATTTTGGAGACTTGAGTCAGGGTTCGGGGTCTAGGAGAACTCGCCGTACTCTCAAAATGCCACATGGTACTTATCGACCATGCAGGACAACTTAGTTTTGTGACAGTACCCTGCTGCCAACACACAAAATAAAGGTTGGGTATCAGACTTGCCAGGCTACTTGTCCTGAGAAACTGCCTTTTGATACTGAACCCAAATACATCAAGCAAACAAAGAACGTATATGTGAACAAACACAGCTCGTGACCTTCAAGCACAGTTAATGTAAATGGAAAACAGGTGCAAAGCCAGATCAAATGAACATCACCCTCAAAATAAGCACGTGTACCAGGCTCTTTACCCCTGATAACGAGGAGAAAACATGCATCAGTATGTCTCAGCTATACCATTCACAAAAAATGGAAATGACTGAACAGAGAAATTAAATACAAGAGATACCTGGGAGAAAAAAGAAAAAAAAATAGCTTTGTATGATACGGATTTGATCACTTAAAAATGAGGAATGGGCACATCCAAACCATAGAGGTAATTGCTGTACATCCAAGACTATAATATAAATTTCAGTGAGAGTAAGCATGTGGCATTTGGGGCAAAGCATATGTGGAGGAATGAGGCCTTGAGCATTACTACTTGTGCTGAAGTGTGCCACCTCCTAAGTGACCAGCCCCCACCCCCCTTACTTAATCATCCTGGACACAGATGAGTTGGGGGGCGACCTGCCAGCAATCACAGGGTTACTGCCCATTTGGCATCCCACCAGGGAGCTCCAGGTGGCTCTGAGGCCCACAATGGAGGTCTTGTCTGCCAACCGGGCCTCGGAGCCCCTGACCTCAGTGAGGTCTTGGCAAAGAAGTATAGTCCATGAAACTGGCCCACATAAATACCACTTATCACAAGATCCCCTTTAATATTCACAAGTGACCCACAAATCTAACCTTAAAGTCACAATACATGGCTGCTACATTATTTGTTCTTTAACAAAAATGACCAGAGCAAGCTACAGTACCTGAAGTGAGGCTAATCAATCAGTTAAAATCAGACTGTGTGTATTCAAGAACAGTGAGACAAGGCTTAGTGTGACAATGGCATATTCTAGTAACACCAAGACATGCTACTGTGTGGGCCAAGCATAAAAAGCACAAGCGTTAAAAAAAGCACACACCCGCTCGAAAATGGTGAAAATCTCCTTAGGAACTGCAGCCGGTGGAGGCACAATGAATATAAACGTGTGACAAAACAGGTCAACAGAAAAGATGAATTGCGGTGTAGCGTAATAATGAGAAACGCGGTTGCTTTAAGAGGCGCTCCCTCCCAACGCAGTCTCCCACTTACTGAGCATCTGCAGTGCAGATTGGCGTCGCCGCAATATGCGGCCATTACACCAGAGTCCGGAGGAAAAACGATCTTCCTTCGTCCCTTTGCGTCTTACATAATAGACGTTAGTGTTCACTTTAAACGATGCTTAATTGCTGATATTATTATTAATAATCCAAACATCATTTAAAGAGAACGCTAACAGCTTACAACAACTTGACACACAGTAATAATTTTATCATCAAGAATTCCTGTCTGGGGAAGGTTGTGGTTTCAGTCGTTAAACTCGATGTGCTAGTTTGCCGTGCATTATTCATTAATAAAAATAAAAATGCACGACGAGATGTGGCCCTCAAAGCACCCACAAAAATACATAGAGGCTTAAGAGAAGGAATACTCAAAGCTTCAAAAATGGTATAACCAAATGATAAAAACGAATGTAGCCTGTTAAACAAAATGCACTGCATAATTGTAAAAACGCGCAAATATTTTAAAATAAAACGTTAAGAAGACAAAGTCAGAAGCCGCTGTTTTACAAAGATGAGACTTTTTACAGCCCAGTTGAGAAACTGCCCACAATATTTGGGGAAAAAAGGGAAACTACACTGGATTAAAGCTAAGCTAACGCATGGGTCCTCCTCTTACCCGAGCACTTGGAGTCTTTGGCCGAGTTTGGACTGGAGGAGCCGTCGACAAGCCCCTGCGATGACGATATCTGAGCCGACTGGGTTGCCATTTTTCTATGCGGCTTAAATTTCTACGCTCGTAGCGGTGCAAAAGTGAGTCAAATAGCCTCTAACGACGTAAGGGTACTTTGTATCTTCAGCTCTTTTCCGTGCGGTTCCTCGCAATATCCCCTCTCCTGCGAATAAGCGGCAGCTGTATGCCAGACTGCAACTGTCGCACCTACATTAATATGAGACGAGAGTCGCTGCTAAGCGCGCTGCTTCAGCGCTAGTTCGGGAGTGCAAAACAAGAAAGGCAGGGAGGGAGTCACCATATACGCTACCTCATTTAAAGGAGTATGCCCTCAATTAAATCTATACCGTCATTTAATGGTGGAATACATACGAAGCAGACGCCGGGGCCATATAGCTAGATGAATACTAATTTCTGATATTTTGTGTATATTATTACATATATTAATTGTACATTCTACCTATCTGTTCATTCAATTCCACTGCCACTTTGCGCAATATTTCCCACCAAATCAGGTCCTGTCATCCATTTTTTCTGAAACCGCGGGTCCTAGTCTGGGTCTGGGGGAGGGGGGCGGACCGGGGCTTAAACAAATCAGGTGTTTATTTTTGTCTTATGTTCATGTCTAGATTTTACCGTCTTGTGTCTTACATATTTCTTTCAGTGTTGTACTTGAGTCCGATCTTGGCACCGAAAGCAGTTTTTACAGAACTGAAAGAATTTCTAGTCTGTCTCAGACTAGAGCGCCTAATAATCTTCAGACTCGCAAATTTACATTTAGTTATAAACTTTCATATTTCTCCATCTCCTCTCGAAATAATGATACAGGTTAATAAAATAAAATAGAATACAATAAATGTAATGTAATTAATCTATTATTCATCGTCATACCAAACCTATTTTATAAAAATATATGATTTTTTAAAAAAAAATCTGTTCTCAGAGTGCCACGCCTTGAAAATCCCTTCAGAACAGACAAGACATTAGCGTCAGTCGTTATTCAATTTGACGTATGTCAGTCACAAAAGCTGGGTTTGGTTGTACTTGTACCGGAATCCAAGCATTCGCCGATTCATTTGGCGCGCAGTGCGTTTTTAAAGCTGTATTCGAGAATGCAATTACTTAATGATATTTGAACAAGAATACTTTACACTACATATCCTAGAAATAATGTGTTAATCAGTCGTTTTTAAAGCAACAAACACCTTCCCTCCTGTGCACGTCACTTCTGCTGCCTGCTTCCGTGAGAAGAGAGAGATCATTCAGCGCTATGACTGAGATCGGCGCCTTTGGCTCTTCGGAATGTTTGCACCATTTCGAATTAAAAGAAGTCGAAGGCAAAAACATGTACGTGAGGTACCAGTTAGACATACCACAAATCATTTCTCTTTCTTTGTTTTGAATCTTGTGTCGTTTAAAACATTATCGATGTTACAAAAGTGAAGGGGGAAAGATTGTTTTGTTCTGATTAGAGCTGCCGGCCATCCAATATATTTTGAAAATAATAATGCCGAAATTCTCTTTTCGCCTACCCATTGGTGTCTTGCGCCTATAGATATGTGACTCTTGTGCTGAGGCTGGGCTTGAATCAGTGACCTTCCGATCACCCGCACAGAGTCTTAGCACTCTGAGCCACATGCTCACGTTATGTGACACCATCCCTTATTGACAAAAAAAAGTTGTCTCCCCTATCAAGCAATAGGCCGGCAGGAACGCGTGATTGATCCCCCCTCCTCTCTTGGCAAGTTTTGTTATTGTGAACTCCCCCTACTGTGCTGTGAGGACGGGGGTGTTTGTGACCCTAATTACAGTGTTTGCTAGTTATGCTGTTTCACATTTTAAATAAACATTCAGCATGACCAATAAAAACGTGTTGTACTTACTGTAGTTTTTTATGCATGTCACGATAAATGCCTCATGAAAATTTGGTCAGATTAGCTGTAGTTCGCCAATATTTGCGAGCAGTGTGTGACTGTGATTGGAAGGTTTCTTGTTCACACCTGGCCTCAGCACATTTGTGGGCACTTTAGCAAGACTCTTAACCTCCAGCTCCCTGGGTGCTGCTATGGATGGCCGCCCTTCACTCCCAAGCTTGTTCTCACCTATGGAGAGCACCATGTCTTCAGGGGGCACCAAGGAGAGCAGCCCCCCCACTCTGGACTCATTCAGGAATGTCTCTTAACAAGTTAATGTGATTCAATATCTAATACGTTTAAATAAGATTGTATATTGTCCTTTTAATATGGTGCTCACTGAAAAGCCTATGTAATGTTTTCCCCATGTTAGATGTATTTATGAATTCCTTAAGCTCTGTTGGTTTCTGACATGACATCATGTGTGCTGTTGCCCAGAGGCATTTGCTACTATTAATCAAGGGTTAAATCAAGATCAGAGAGTAGGGGGGCCCTGTCAGGTACAGAGTGGGGGGATCCTGGATAAGCCATTCTGTATATTAATTGAGTAGTTATTATATGTATTTATTATCACAATCATAAAGCAATAAAAGACAAAACTAAAAAATGTGATCAAAACAGTTATTTTTATCTTATTGGGGTATTGCACATAATGACTGGTTAACTTCTTATAATATTCTTGCTTATTCATTTGAAATCTCTCTTTGAAAATGCATTGAAATATCAAGCTATTCATGGATTGCTTCTTACACAGTAGTGTGGTTACATAGTAAGATTAGTACAATAAGTCAAAATACAAAAACATGGGACAGAAATGTAGGCGTCCTGTAGGAATGTCCATTTCATCTCACATCAAAAAATGAATGTCTGATCAGGGCTACTAATGAAATTAACATTAAATATGATCAACAACATGACATTCCATGCATAATTGACCTTTTATTAAACAATTCACTTTGAATGTTTTTGATTTGAAAATTAAATTATTACTCTGTGGACCCTCTTCTTAATCCTGCCCTGATGATTAATGAGGAACAGTACTTCATGTCAGTATATGCATTATACAGCTGAGATGACAATAACAATAGAGATATTTTGACTTGACGTTACACAGGACGTGGCATTTTAATGCTGGTAATATACGTAACCTAAAGCGTAAAAGTTTATAAATATTTTTAGATGCAGCACTCATGATGATTTATGGGTATGACAGGCATCTGCCGACAGCATCAGCAGGCAGAAATGCATTAACATGCTCAGTGGCCCGTCAGTTATCAGAAGGCCTACTTTTTTTCTGAAATGGTGTAATTATCAACCAATAAGACCACTTGTGCGGTCCAGGATTAATTGTATTTTGGTCCAGATATGAAAATACAATTAAGATGGGACACAACTTCTTTTAAAAACAGGGCAATCCAATAAAATACGGGTGACAACTCTAGGTTTAAAATTTTATCATAAGTATCATTGTTTGAGGGCCCTTGTTAGGGAAGACTCTTGTCATCAGGGTGTTTTATTTTGGGATTAGACACTTAATTTTGTACCATAGCTTTGTCATGAGGTATCTCATTATCATATTGTAACTGGAACTACTGATGGACATTCCATTTCTTTTCAGTCACATCATTGAACTCAGTGTACAAGAGAGGTCTCCATCAGTTGCCAAACAGCACTTCCAATTCCTTTTTCAAATATAAACAGGGCTGTGGTACTCGAGTGCAGTCTAAAGACATTTTTCTATTGTCATGGATTCGTCTTGGACTTGTTCCTATCTGCATTGCCATTGGTCTCACCAAATATTCTAGTTGGCCTCAACTGAGTCCAGCTGGCTTTAAATATATGTTTTTTTCTCAAGTATTTCCTCCTTCAATACAAATCCATAGATTAAGTGAGCTTGTTCAGCAAAGGGACATTGATTTAATTCCATATAGAATGTGCATTACCATTGGTCTGCTTGTAGCAAATCAAATCACCAGCCAACACTCAGCTATGACAAGTATCAATGCTCATTCATTGCATTTTGGTGATAAGCACGATGTCAGCAAACTCAAGATTAGAAATTTTGCCTTTACAAAACACAAGAGGGGATTTCTCAACAGTTCACCGAAGAGGAAACATAAGGGGGCCTGCAAATTTTGCAAAACAACAATTTCAGAAACCTGTCGGAAATATAAACCTGTCTGATTCAAATAAGTACTTAACTCAAGCCTTGAGCTATATATTAACTCGTGTTTGGTTGATTACAATTGGGAAAAAAAATAAATCCTGGATGCCTGCTGTAGCTCTGTGGATAGTGGATTCAGTTGAATACTAATTATGCTATATTATCTCAGACTATTCTAAACCAAATAATAAAATCATTTAGTATGATTATTGTAAGACTACTATTCAGTATGTTTAGTGTATATACTCCATACTCTTGGACCTATGAATGATCAGCGCAAATATAGTACAACACCCTTTTCTGGGTGGGGTTTACATGCTGTTTTGTCTTTGGAGCGTTTTGGGTATGATATCAGCTACAACGACTGTACTTAAAGTAAATAATGTGGCCTAATTTTATCCTACAATATTGTTACGCTGCATTTGCTTTTTGATCATAAATAATAATGTGGCTCTTAAAATAGAAGATATACTGTTTCTCTAGTATCACACACAAATGATACACAGACAAGTAAATGGTCTTGAAGAGGGTCATTTTTTTCTGTCATGGTCTTGACTGTCTCTCTCATTTGGACTCGAACCGCTTTGGACTTGGTCTTTACTCGGTTTCGATTGGTCCTGGTCTTGAGCGTTTCTTGGACTCAGCAATACTGTAGGACCATGAAACATAGCCACTATAGTTAGCTAGCTAATGTTAATTTCCATCTCACCACTCTTTGTGGTGCTTTTGCAGGTGTCTAACCAAAGTGGATGTCATCCGACAGGTTTCTGAAATCATTGTGTTACAAAATTTGCAGCTTCCCTTATGTTTCCTCTTCAGCAGACTGTTGAGAAATCCCCTGCGTTTTGTAAATCCTTATTGAAAAACTTAAACATATAGAGAATTTTTATGCATTTAAATTAATTGAACAATGATGAACAGAAAATGTGCACGATACACTGATAGTTGCATCGATAAAGACAAGCTGCTTCACTAATGAGGGGCTGGTCTCGTTTTTCCTCTCTGTAATGATTCAACCTGTTTTTGAGAAGACCCTCTCAGTAGGGACTGATGTTGCCCTGATGCAATCTCCCTTTCATACCTTCAGTAAGATGCGGGATGAGTGAGACCTTGTTGTCCCACCAGCTCAGATTGTCTACATATCTTTAGAGGAGGGGCTCCTTCAAATATGATTGCACCTCTAGAATGGAGGCTGCTAAGGGATTTCTTCTTGTTGTATCTTGTTGCTCTTTCTTCAAACAACATTAAATGGCAGAAGTTTCTGCCTCCACATCTTGTGCAACTGCTCCTCCCTGATGGCCTGCTACCTGAGCCAGCTGGTGGCTTATCCCTGCTGGTCTTGTAATACGTTGTAGATGCACACAGAATTTCCACCTACTGGTTCCCTTGTCTCATTGTTGCTGGTGCTTTTCTCTTGTGGGAGGCTGTGATTCTCTGCAGACACTTGCACACAATTGAGTAGGATGGCGTCAGAGCCTGCAGCCTTCCCTCCGTTCATGTTGTGCTCTGTGGCTATCAGTGGTCCCTCCTGGTCTTTCTCATATAAGCAAAAGGTAGAATGTTTGATGCCTTTTTGAGACAGCTGTACATTCAGTTAAGGTGGCCCTATACTTCACACAAAACTGACAGAATCAACATTGTTTAGGCCATGACTTTTAATAAAGAGAGCAGCTTCCATTTTAAAAGAGATGTCATCTCCTTTATTAGAATGACTGAATCACTCACCATGATACATTTCTGCTTGATATGTGGATCTGCTGCATTGATTTAAGTGTGTGACAGATTGTTCTTGCCAATGTGTTCAATATCACTTTGTCTGGACTTTGACATGTGAAGTACTTTGTGCTAAATATTTAAACAAATGACCAGGAAAGTATGCTTGTATGCTGCCTTGTTACATGTACTCTTGGCCTTTGATCATCTGTCCTGCCAATTGATCACTGTGGAGTAAGTTCATTCCTTGAGTTGTGTGAGCAAAAAAGCAAAATGGCTGCTTTACCACATGGTACGGACTCTGTACCGCCCACGACTGGAAAGCCTTGAGGAGTATGGTGAAGGCAGCACAGAGTATCGCTGGCAGCAACCTGCCTGACATCCAGGTTAATTGCAGAAGTAGATGCCTGAAGAAGGCCTGGTCCATCCTCAAGGACCCTAGCCATCCCAGCCACAATCAGGGAAACGGTATCGCATCATCAGAGCACAGACACACAGGCTCCATAACAGCCTCTGCCTTCCGGCACTGAGGCCACTCAGTAGCCGATCAAGCTGTTAGTATGGACAATTTGCATATTTGCTCTTTTAGTTTATATTTTATATATTTAAATATATATACATATATATTTTCTATTTAATGCACCACTTATGCATTTATATATTATTATTACTTACTATAGGGAGCTCTCAGGGAAACTTATTTTCTTTGCCTGCATCTACCACTGCTTGTTGTTCTGTGCTGCATTTGAGAAATAAGCTCTGATTTGATTTGACTCATTACCAATCATGTAAGAAATCATAAAATCGTTTGTAGCCCAACCCAGATGTGAACGTCCAAATGAGTTGGCTCCCAAAGTAGATACTTGTGCGTTAAACTGTAAAACTGTTTAATTAGTAACTGGACATTAGGGTAGGGCTATTCAAAACACGTGCACTGCTGATTTTCCAGCCTTCCTTTACCAGTAAGCCGGGTGTGAAACCTCAGGTACTGATCAGGATCAGTAATTATTAAAACTAAACACCTGGGAAAAACGAAATCATAGCCTAGATTTGGAATCGAGGGCCAGATTTGAAGAGCCCTGAATTATGGCCTCCTTCTGTTAACCTCACAACTACTTTAAAAACTCAGAGTCCCAGAATGCAACAATGCCGTAGCGCCGCCGCCGCGATTGTACGCATGTGTCAGAAAATGACACTGGTTTACGACGCTTCCAAAATTTACGACAAAACGAGCTGCGCGGCAAAAGCAAGGCGGTATTTTGGGTACAAAACAAAAACATGTGGTTGAAGTTATGATTTATGCGGTATGTATAATTTAATACTTTAATAAATAGTAGAATAATTTTGTTAAAAATTATACTGCTGTTTGATAAAATACTACTTATAAACGACTTCCCAATTCACATTGTAGATAAATTGTTCGGATTTATGAAATAAAGCGACAACTAGACACAATGTGTTATGCGTAATAACGTGATATCGCTACGCTGTATCTGATGATTTACTGATCAGTTTATTGGAATTGCTAGCTGAGTGTTAATTATTAGTATAGACTGGTTGTAGTGAGCTGTCTGTTTAACTTTAATCACTTCGTCAGACGTATACAGGTTATCTAGCGAAACCTGAAACAGAAATGCGCCCGTGGTGGTCGTGTTGGTTGCATTTGTAAAGGTGTAGTAAATGATCTGAAGGCTATGTTCGCTTGTGTAGATTGCAGATAATCCTGCCGATGTGCAGACATCATCTTTACATGCTGTAGCTATTATTCAGTTACATTAGATCTCTTACGCAACATATCGTAACCGATCCGTCACAGTGTAAAGCATCCAATGCAAAAATAGCATTGATGGTATTTGCAATAAAGCTTTGTGTTAGCAAGACATACTGTTTTTTGCGTAAAATATTTTACTCATGCATTTATTAGCTGTGGTGGTCAAATATGCTAACGAAAACCTTTTATGCGTACACGTAGTATGAAAGCTCTTAATGACATAATTAAATTTATACTCGTATTGCAAAATTTAAATCTATATAAAAATATAAATGTTATTAATAGTATGCTTTGGATTGTGTTGTATTTAATTAAATCCTACATAACATTATTATAACTTTAAAAAAAAAAAAAAAAAACTTAAGAACATGTTACAATCTACAGATTAAGAGACAGGGCTCCTTATCCACCTTGCAGAATTTTAGTAATACTGGTTATACTTAAACATGCATTTCTAACTCAGTGCTGATATTCTCATTACCTTTAAAGTACTTGAACTGGATGTACAGTACCTACCAATTGAAAGTTCATTTGTACTTTTCTGAATTTTAGAATAATGTATATATGGACATCAAAACTATAAAAGAAGATCTATAGAATTATGTACTGACTGAAAAAGTATAAAAATAGTAATTTGTTGGGCAGTGAGACAGCTCTGTGAGTTGGGACCCAGAAGGTTGCCTGTTCGAATCTTGTAGTCGGTAGAGTGATCCCAACATTGGGCCTCAATGCAAATTACTCCAGGCACTGGCTGAGCCTACTGTCTCCTCTATAGCAGTTTCATGAGGTGGGCTCCTGAAGAAGGTGATACATATATGCTGAGCTCTCTTTTGGGTGCTTTTTCTTTATGCTCTGGCCAAACTCCTACAAAACCATTTCTGCTATGCGGTGAGATCATGTAGTGCAACACTATTACTGACCTTTTGTAGGCAGCTTGATGTGTCCAAATTTTTGACTGGCACTGTGAATCTCTACTCTCCAGAACAATGTATATAGGATATTAATGTTTGTACATGCTGGTATTATTGATTGTTTTAAGAATTGAACTATGTGACCTTTGCACATTTTTCATGACTTGCTTGGTGTGTGTGTGGCTCTCTCCTGGTGCAGAGGAACCCTCATTATCCGGCATAGAAGTGAGTGTGACAGCCAGGCAGGGTCATGGGGTTGCGCTCAGCCCAGAAGAAGCTGTTCCCTCTGCGGGGAATCGATGGAGTGGTGCAGTTGTTCAACGCAGAGCTTTGCAAGCCCGAGCCCGACCTGGCATTGCTGTCCCTAGTCCTGGGTTTCGTTGAACACTTCCTGGCAGTGAACCGCGTGGTTCCAGCTAATGTCCCCGGCGTGACCTTTGAGCCTCTGGAGCTGGGATGCCACTCGTCCTGCTTCCCCACTGTGGAGCTGAGCCTGCTGGCTGCTCTGTATGAACGCTTTACCGCACAGATCCGTGGCGCCGTTGACCTCTCACAGTACCGGCGGCCAGCCGGCGGCTCCAGCCGAGAGCTGGTGAAGAAGGTGTCTGACGTCATCTGGAACAGCCTCAGCCGCTCATACTTTAAGGACCGGGCCCATATACAGTCTCTCTTCAGCCTCATTACAGGTGAGGGCCTACTCTTCATAATGTTTATTCCCTACGTGGTTAGAAGGGTGCTGTGGCTCTTCGGGTCAGGGTTTGAATTCCGCACTGGGTTCATTGTGCGTGAAGTTTACTTGTTGTTCTTAGTAGCAGGTTTAAAAACAAATGTATAGGTGAAGCCGTATCTTTGAATTGTCCTTAGTGTGTCTGTGAGTATGCTCATATCTGTGTCACATCTGTGTGTGCGCATCCAAGTGTGCTCGTGTGCTGCATCTGTGTTGGGATAAGCTTCAGGCACATTATGCTACTGCTCATGGAAGATGGTTGAATAGAAACACTGGGCTTGAAGGCTACCTGCCATACTCTTTGTAAACAATAGTGAGGTTTAGGGGTGGGTGATATGGCCAAGATGTTCTGTCTCAATATTTTTATTTTTATGGGAGCAGCATGTGGCTCAGTGGGCTAAGCCTGTAATCACAAGGTCGCAGGTTCAAACCCAGACTCAGCATGTCTGCGGGTCCTTGAGCAAGATATCTTTGCAGTTTACAGTAGATAGGTCCACGCTGGATTTGGCAAATCCAAACCATTTCCACACAATTGTTTTTAAACCCATTCGTCCTTATATGCCATGCCGCAAAGTCTCTTTGCTCAACAGCATAAGTGACCCTTCTATGGACCGTATGCTGTTTACCCCATGACATGAGTACAATATTTTTAGCAGTCTGATATTATATAAATGTCAGCTAACTGGTTAGAAATGATCAAATAAGTTTAAAGATCCATTCATTAAGTCATTAAGATCCACTGAGATTTGTAACATGACAAAAAAATTATAGGCGCTTGCTGCTTTGCTCTGTGGTTATGATAGTGTTAAATAGCATACTTGTAATTGGGCATTCATTGGAAGCTCAGCCTAGCCTACTTATGCCTCAACTCCTGGATAGCATGTATGTTTGTAATGTACTATTTGCCTTAAGGCTGATTTATACTTCTGTGTAGAATCTATGCCATTGGTAGCTGCATGCTCTAAAAATTAGCCTGACATCTGTAGTTAGATTTCTGGGGAGGTGTTTTTCAGGCTATAGCATAGATTACGGTGTAGGGTATGTAGCTATTCTGTACTTACACTGTACTGCCAGTTCTGATTCTATGCATAAGTCTAAATCAGCCTTTATCTGTTGCTTTGGGCAAAAGCATCTGCTAAATAACAATGTAAATCTAGTGCTGTATCAGGATTCTTGCAGTAACTCTGAAACACCTGAATTCCACCTGGTCTCGATACATTATTGTCATATTGCTCATCACATATTTATCGGGAATAGGAACACCCTCTTCACTGGCTGCAAATACTATGTAGAAATTCACCAATGACTAGATGGTGCTGTATAGTTAATTTTACATATGTAATTATTTAGTTATAGTACAATATGTCAAGGTAAGTATGCCCATAAATTTGTGATATGTGTCTGTCATAAAATCAGAGCTGGGACTCATGATCCTTTTTTAGTCAGTAATGTTAATGAAATTCCTTTTACAGCAAATAGATTTGCCATGCAGAGGAAGAGAGTGCAGTATCTAATGCAACTGTCCTTTGAATGTGTGATCAGGCACCAAGCTGGACAGCTCTGGGGTGGCCTTTGCAGTGGTGGCAGCCTGTCAGGTTCTAGGGCTGCAGGATGTGCACCTGGCGCTCTCTGAAGACCATGCCTGGGTCATTTTCGGCAAGGGCGGTGAAGAGACAGCAGAGGTCACGTGGCATGGCAAGGGTAATGAAGACAGGCGTGGCCAGACAGTCAGCGCCGGTGTCAGCGAGAGGGTGCGTTCTGTGTGCGTTTCTTTCCGTTCTCAGCATGTCTTCCAGGGTGGCTGTGTTTACAGTGCAGGCATGTTGGTCCATTTCTCACTGCATATTAGTGTTTGGACATTGTTGCATATTACTGTTTATACTGGAAGTTTGCACTGGACAGCATGGTGTATTAATATTCACTAGGACTGCTACTAGCAACTGTTTTTCCATGGATTAGTCTATCGACTATTTTACTGTTTGTCAGTTAATCTAAACGATTTTCCTCCAGAAAATAAAATACACCATTTAATTTAAGTAAATTTTATTGTGACAACAACAAACTGTATGTAATTGCTGGGTTTTAGATAGTGGATGCTGGCTTTTTGCCCGTAGCAAAATATTTTAGCCAATCTTCTCCCGAATATTATTTTCAAACCTTCTTTCTCAATAAAAAAAAAAAAAAAAAAAGTCAAGCCCCAGGTAAGCTTGACTTAGCCCCTGATCTCTGCCATAGCTAGGAACTCTCCTGGTCCCAACAAGCCCAAAGCCCAGGAACACGAACACGCACACGCACACACACACGCACACACACACGCACCGTCAATTAATGTCGAACAAGCCCAGATTGTAGTTAAACATTTTCTCAAACACTTACTCAATGGAGATTCTAAAGTATCAGGCAGACGACTTCATGGCTTTAATAATGAGTATTTAGCAACTACAAGGACAAAAGTGATATTAAAGGAAAACGGTTGTTATAACTGAAGCGTTTTATAAATCATAAATAAAATATATATATAAAAAAATTATGTGTTAATTTCAAATATTGATGTTGACGGATTTTTAGTATTGACATCATAGACTATGTTGCCTAATCGCAACAGCCTTAGTATTTACACTGGACATTACTGCATATTAGAAGTTGCATTGGACCCCAATTATTAAGAAGCATGGATTTTTGGATTTGGATTTAAGCTTATGATTCTTGCCTACAGTTGGGGCATTCATTGGTAGGATTGCAGCATTAAGCAGTTGTTTTTTTGCAGACTTTGTCACTATGGCATTCCCGGTGTTTGTGGCTCATGTCGGCTGGGGTTGTTGATGGTTCTGGGTAGCTGGATGGGCACATGTGTCTTACCACTTATGCACTGGTGTGTCATGGTAACAGAGCTGGCTGTACCTGAAGGGCTCCTACTTAAAGTGCAACAGGAACATGGAAGTAGCCTTCATGGTGTGTGCCATCAACCCCTCTGTGGACCTACACACGGACAGCACAGAGCTCCTGCAGCTCCAGCAGGTATGCCTATAGCACCCCCTAGTGGCTTCAGTGTGCCATGTTATGCATTAAATACAGTTATATTTATAGGCCAGTACTCTCTGTGACATACTCTCTACTCTTTACTGTCCATGCAGAGACTGCTCTGGCTTCTTTATGAGCGGGGAGACTTGGAGAGGTAAGACTGTGGTCACAGATGAGCCTTACTTTGAATTTGCTTAACATTTAAATGCCTGGCCTGCCAGACCCACATGGTGTGATCGGAGGGCCGACAGTTCAAATCCTGTGGCCAGCAGAGTGATGCCACCAATGGGCCCTTGAGCAAGGCCTTTAACTCCCAGCTCCAGGGGTCCTGGACACTGTCTGAACCGGTGCTATGACCTCCCATGCAAGTGCTATGTTTCCCATGAAGAGCATGATCAGTTAGACAAATACATAACTTCACGATAGAGATGAATATGGTCACTAATCATCACTATTGACTATTCATCACTATTATATTTTATTCTGTTCTGTTTCTGGTTTTGTGGAGTAGGTCATATCTGAATCATAGTTGTATAATTCAGAAGGAAGCATATCTCCAGTAAAAAACAAACTCAACTGCACATAAATCTAATAATAATCGATATTTTATTGATCCACTTGGGGAAATTGTCTTTACACCTTCCTCAACTCATTCTATTTTGTAGTGTAAGTTGTCTGCGGAGGGCAGCCACCCATAGCAGCGCCCAGGGAGCTGGGGGTTAAAGGCTTTGCTCAAGGACCCACAGACATGCTGAGGCTGGGTTTAAACAGGCAGGCAGGATTAGCCCACTGAGCCACATGCTGCCCCAACTTTTTGTTAACCCTTGTTTGCTTGAGTATTTTGCTTGCTCAGAATGGCATGTATCCAAAACTGACACGCTGGCTTTCTGTATATGTGTCTTTTAGGTATAGATTGGACCCTTTCACGTTTTGCACTCTGCCCCTGGAGTTTCCCCAAAAGCACACAGCGGTCTCTAATACCGGTGCTCTGTCACCCTGTCTCATTGTAGGTACCCCATGGCTCTAGGCACCCTTGCAGACCTGGAGGACCAGGATCCCCTCCCTGGTCGGGACAGCCCCCTGACGTTGCACATGAAGGTGGGGGTCTGCAAGCTCTTCTACTTATGTTCACTGATGTCCAGTTTGCATGCTACACACACAGATTTCAGTTATTTTCTAGTGTAACTAGTCTAGCTCTCTGTCACATTTTAGTATATATATTGAACATGATTATACCCTGGTACTGTTGGTTTCTCGAGGATGAAGGGTGTTGATTCATTTTGTATAACTGCACACATACTACTAGCCAACTGAATCACCATAGCAAGTCAAACTGTATTATAATCTGTAATTATAACTAATGTTACTTTAATGTAAATTATTAATGCAGTGCTGTCTGCAGTTCATGAACACTGTAGCTCACGAACAATTTGGTTTATGACCAAAGAATTTGTGAAAAAAATGCATTGGTTCGAGTGCAAAATTTGGTCGATGAACAGATTCTTTGACCAGATTCCTTTTTTTTTATACTAGCATAGCACTGGCAGGGTGCATGTCCCAGCATGCCCTGCATGTCCCAGCATGCCCCATGTGCAATTGTAAATAGAAGGACCACAACAGTCAACCAATGAGCATCGAACCCAAATACACAGATAAGAAACACAAGGTTGTTAGATGCACACACGGTGGGATATTTGGGGCGTGGCACATGGGAGGGTCAGAACTATCGGGGCATGACACCTGTGATACCCCGGTCTGCCCCTTGGCCACACTATACAGACGCTCCTCTACTTACAAACTTTCAACTTACGAACTTTCAGACATATGAACGAAGAGGACTGTATTCCCAATTGTTCCTTGGGCTGCTGTTTCCTGTCCACAACATCAAGTTTATTTTCTGCGCGCCAATTTCGCCTAGCACGACTTCTGGCCACCCTAGTTATTTATACTTGCGCATACCTTTAAAATTATGTTGAATAATGACTTACAAACATTTCAAGTTGCGAACAGGTGTTTGGAACGTATCTCGTTCACAAGTAGAGGAACGTCTGTGTTGTGTTTTTCTTTAAAGCTTTTACTATAAAAATCGAAAATTAATTAAAAATTATCATTTGGTAGGCTTGTGAACGAATTAATCAAATTTCAGCGCTTTCTTATGGGGAAAAATTGCATTGGTTTACAAAACAAATTGGTTCACAACCACTTTACTGGAACAGGTTGTGTTCATCAACCATAGGCACCACTGTACAAATAAATTGCCACAGGTCACTAAGACAACAACAGTACATCAGACTGTGAACCATGACCTGTAATTAAATACAAAATGATTTAGTGATGCACTTGTAGTCCAGTCATACTTCACAGACGACTGCCTCAACGGGATGGTACAAAGGTCTGGTAATGATGATCAATAAATAGATTGGTTTTTGCACAAATCACAGCTGAAAACCATGAGGATGTCTTTGCCTCTGCAGCTGTGTGATTAAAAACATAAAAAGCATAGCTTGGATTAAATGCATTAACCTGCTTATACCACGGTTACCACATTTCACTTTCACGTTTATACTTGTAGACATTATTTTCATGTTGGGTAGATCTTTGCCATGCATTTAAAAATATATAATGTAGGTGGAAATTAGTGGGAGAACATTTCAAACTAGATTTAAGGAAGCACTTCTTTACGCAGCGTGTAGTCAGAGTAT
>JAODKF010000002.1:15796365-15809279 GCA_026779585.1 Mormyrus proboscirostris | reverse complement strand
TCACATATAATGCCCAAAATTTAGTATAAAGGAAGGGGGAGATCTTGGTACTGGCTGGAGTTCAGCCGTGGGATAGAGCGCGCATCGCCCAGCACTTTCTCGGGACTTATGTGTTGGTCTCCTGCCAGAACTGAAATCGGCTCCCCAGTCTAAGAGTGAGGGTAGGTGATGATGGCACGTCCGAGTGTGAAGAGCTTTGCAGTGTCAGTGTGTTGATTCAATCAATTATCACAATAACTATAATACAACAATTTGCACTTCCTATGTATGCATGTTTTTTTTGATCACTTTTTATATATACTTATAATTTCATTATATGCATATAATCAGTTTTATTCTTGTTAATGATATATAACTATAACAATAATTATTGGACATCACCTATGATACTGGATTATTTTGCATTGTCTTTGATCCAATGTCTTGGTATTGGTTTTAATGCAAGGTTATTTTGTATTACTTGTAATAAACATTTTTTTGAAGCGAACCTAAGTGTACCTTTTTGTTCCTTCGAGAGCCCTATATCCCCCTCACATCATCTTAAAACACCTAGGAGGAGCTGGATGAAGTGGCTGAGGAGAAGGTGGTCTGGGTTTCCCTGCTGAAACTGTTGCTCCCGTGACTTGACCTTGGATAAGCGGAAGATGATGGATGGATGGATGGATAGTTTCTTTTCAATTAGCTTACCCCACGTTTCAAGTATCCTAATTATTGATTCAATTTTATTCTGTACTTGAAAAACTCACTGCCTTTCCTTGGAGAGAGAGATTCAGTGCTTTTAGGTAAAAAAAATATATATCAGTCAGGTATGCCAATTAGCCAGCCATTGTAAATCATTGAAGCGGTGTACAAGTTCAAACTTGGAGTTTGAAAAAATACTCTCACCTCATCTGCCAGTATTCACTGCCCGTTTCGTCACACAATATTGCAAACAAGCATGATTGCAGAGGATGGCTTTTGATAAAACAGCGCTCAAACTGCCTCATTCATGTTCTGTTGACATTTTGTTTGCAGCTGAAGCTTCCATGTGTATGTTGCATTGGATGGATTTTACTTGCGCAGCCACTGCTTTCACATGCAACAAGCGCACCCTTCTGACCTAACATCTCATGGGCTCATCAGCACTTATTCCCACATATTTAGACCAGTCAGTCCCATTTGTCAGTCCCATGTATTTCATTGCTGAATGGATGTATTTAGGATGTCAAAAATTGCCTCGACAGTTGAATCCATGGTAAGAGATTTATAAAAAGGAAAATCTCTACATTACGTTCATACCTTACAATCAAAAGCAGATTTGACAAGTTGGCAGCGTCTTTTGATTAATCCAGATGGATTACAACTCTCCCGTATTCTTGCAACCATCCTTACCCATGTCCTCAATTCTGTGTTTAACCGTGTCATTCAGCAGTTAAATGATTATTTTCTGGCATTCTCTCCCAGCATGACATCCACAATCTTTTTGGCAGCAGGAAAAATCAAGTCCTCACCTATAATGTGGGCCTTTCCCATCTTAGCAATGAGCTCTGCTGCCTCATGATGCATGGACCACTTCAGCATTTTCTGTTCCGATACAGGCTGACTCAACTGCTCTCTTACTGCTTAGCAGTCACCGCCACAAACACTAATTTTGTTAGTGTGAAACTCAAAAAATATTTGACACATTTTCTTAAAACTTGCAGACACATTATATAGGTGAAGATCACAAACTGTTTAACTGTTTATTATGCTTATGCATAGAGGTAGAAAAGAGAAGGGCAGCTTCATACACGTGGTCTATATGTGGATTTGGGACCGCTGCACATTCACAGACACTTTCATGCATCACATTGCACTTAACCTGTGTGTTCAGGATCAAGTACTTTTTCTGAAATTTTCCTTTTCAATAATTTGTCTATGATCTTGCCTTACGCTCCGGTTCAGGCACACTGGTTGAAAAACCCTACTCTCTGCTTTAGTTCACTCTTCAAAGGCCTTCAGGTGACTCTCTGCTTCTCCCCATTTTTCTAAGGCTCGGAACATCAAGACATCAGAGATGTCTGCAATCAAAATAGTAAAACTGGATCCTGGTAGGTACAGGTACTTTAATGTCTCTCTTGTGTCGTTGCCGAAATCTTATAGTCAGTCAAAGATCCACATAGAGGTCCCCCCACCCCCTCCAGGTTGCATATCTGTACTAAGGCCTCCTCAGCAGTTTCTTTCCACCTCATCCCAAGTTCCCTCTCCCAGAGTCCTCAAAGTGCTGATCTCAGCTGAACTGGAGGAAAGGTCCAGTCGTTTAATGAGCAGAAATATATTAATAATTTATTGCCAATAATGCTTTGCAAAATATGTAAGGGTTTGTGGTGTATTCTGTTTTTTTGTTTAAATTATTTATTATTATTGTGCATGTGTTCATCAGAAATTCTGGTTGCTTGGTCTAGTTTTCAATAGCTCTTTGAATGACTATTTTTGAATAATCATTCTCCCCCCATACACACAAAGGAGATGACATCACCTCCATCCAACAGGAGATTACCATGATGAAGGAATGCAAGCACAAAAACATTGTGGCTTATTTCGGCAGCTACCACAGGTGACTATGGTTTGTGTATTTCTATTCTGTTCCAATTTAAACTGGAAAAGCCCAAAATGCTGCAGGGATTGAGTATCTCGGTGATGCCTCGGTCCATCTGGTGCTACAGTTAGAAAACTGTGATACAGTTGCCCGTTTCAGAAGGATATGTGTCTATACAGTAGTACTAAGTCAGCCTGGAAGGCGTTCTTATTAATTTACAGAAGCAGTGCTTTTCACTTAAACTGTAATTTCATTTAAAAGCTTATGGAGTAAAACAGGTCAAGGTCATCCAGTAAGTAAATTTAATTCAACTGCACTAGGGACCAAACCGTTGTGAGTTTTGGAAGGTTTACGGCCCAGCTGGGGGATGCTCTGAGCCAAGTGACAGTGATGTCAGTGATATTGGCACAAGCACGAAGCAGACCTGCTTTTTATAGACATGGCGCTGAACCAGCGCCTCAGAAAGGTTAGAGTGGCTTGTGTGTTCAGTGTCCATATTAGCTTACAGCGGCTATTACAGAACATCCCAGAAGGGGTGAGGTGTCAAGCGTATGAGGGAAAAATGCTTGGGTTCTCTCATAAGAGGAGAGCGGATGTAGTGAGATACCTCTGGGAGCAATGTGGAGCAAACAGGAAAATGAAAAGTGAGGCGAGTTGACTTTGGGAATAGGAACCAAGGTCAAGAGTCTGAATGGGGGGTGAAGGCACATGTGCAGGTGTGGGAGAACTGGTACACACACCTACACTGAGGCGACACACACACACACACACGCACCTGGCAAGGTACCTGCAGAATCATACTCAGGGTGAATCAAGCACCCAGGGATAAGCAGGGGACCGAGGTGCTTGATCGTCAGACAAAGGTCAGCAATTCTTTGCACTGGGGAAATTGCTAGACCAGTTATGTTAGCCAATGAGGAGAATCAGGTACAGATGTCAGTACTCCAGAGAAAGTGAGAGATAAGGGGACATGGCTGTGGTGCAGACGGTGCAACAGAATCAAGTCTTACAGTGGATTGCCACAATAAAATCCGACCCCAAACAAATATTAACCTGTATGCAGCACAGAGGAGGGCAGATTAGGATTATCGTTATTGTTTCTTAAATTATATGAGGTCACCTCTGATTAATGATGTTTGTTTGGGGCCATACTGGGAAGTGGACATATTTTAAAAATGAAAAATCTCCTTTTGAAGTCATTTTATTAATAGCAGGTCTGGGTAAGATTAGAAACTGCACATCTTCTCTGGAGTATAGCCGTCCTGAGCAGTAATGCCCTGTGGATGTGTGTCCTTTTCCAGGAACACAAAACTCTGGATATGTATGGAGTACTGTGGAGGAGGGTCATTGCAGGACATTTACCAGGGTAAGTCTGACCCAGTGATTTTAAACGCTTTCATATGCATATTCATTCTTGCATAGCACAGGAAGTAATCCGGTTTTGGGTACTAGCACAGTACTGTTGTGGTGATGTCATTTCCAATATATTTATCTTCATAAGTTAGGGGTTGTCTAACTCCCACAGGGTCCTGAGCCCTGCCAGTTTTAAAGCCAAATCCATCCCTGTACATTTTAAATTGCAAATACATATTTATCATGTTAAAAAGCCAGCAATGCAGAGTGTTTTTTGGTTTTATTAAAGTATAGAAATTAGCTATTAAGCGAAGGGCAAGGACAGAGTGTTAAAGCACTGAGGTGTCCTCTGTGGCAATGTGTGGATAGGGGTTTCTGTGATTTTACCCGGAAATTTCACTTTAGGAATCTGACTAGGGACATGAGCCTGAACTGGTTATGTATGAGATTGGGCTGTTTTCTACTGGCGTAGTGGGAGTTATTGCTAGTTTGAATTGGTCGCTGAATGACTGAGTAATGCGACTGACCACTGGTAATGTTCCCACAGTGACTGGACCGCTGAAGGAGAAGCAGATTGCCTACGTCTGCAGGGAAACACTCCAGGTGAATATACCAGAGTGCAGAATGCTGTACAGTACGAGGCCGTTGCCTGTGCTGAATCATCACAGCTGAGGCTAGTCCTGTAGCACAGCCAGCTAGCTGGTGATGCTGCACCTGAATACGCCTGCTGACTGTGTTACTTTGTCTCTCCAGGGCCTACATTACCTGCATGAGACTGGGAAAATGCACAGAGACATTAAGGTGCCGTATCAGTCTACGAATGCACTTCGATACTAAGCTGTTACATCTGTATATGGTTGCCTTGAGACCAGGGTTATTATTGTCAATAAAAACTATAAGAAAACATTTATGTAAAGTGAAATAAGATATGAAAATGAAATAAAAATTCCTGTTTAGACTGCTGCCCCTGTGACCCAATCCCATATAAGCAGCAGAAAATGAAATTAAGGTAGAATTGATAAATGGATAAAATAAAAAACTAAGCTAAAACTATAAATATTGCTACAAATAAATAAGCTAATACAAAAAAAGCACCAAATTCATTGTTGCTGGTCTTATAATGATTGAATTCGTTAGAGGAAACGTAATCCAGTATATTATTTTATGGGCACTTGCACAATAAATAGTATTTTGGATCAATTTATGTATTATTCGTAAAAAAAAATTACAATTACTAGACTTGAAACTAAAATATATAAAAGCTTGATAAAGAATTATAAAAAAAAATGCAAAATTATATAAAAATAAAAATTAAATTAAAAAAATAAAAATTATAGTAACACTGATACAGACATTAAGGTGCGGTATCGGTGTACAGATGTAGATAGACGTTAAGGTGTGGTATCGGTGTACGGATGCACATAGACATTAAGGTGTGGTATCGCTGTACGGATGCACATAGATGTTAAGGTGTGGTATCGGTGTACGGATGCACGTAGACGTTAAGGTGTGGTATCGGTGTACGGATGCACGTAGACGTTAAGGTGTGGTATCGGTGTATGGATGCACGTAGACGTTAAGGTGCGGTATCGGTGTACGGATGCACATAGACGTTAAGGTGTGGTATCAGTGTACAGATGTAGATAGACATCCATGTGGCAGTAGTGACCTAATGGTTAGGGAAGAGTGCTTGTAATTGGAAGGTTGCTGGATCAGACCCCCAACCAGCACACACACTCCCACACACTGTCCCCTGAGTGCTAAATTAATAGCTGACTACTGTTATGTCACTTAGGGGTTAAATGCAAAGGGCACATTTTACTGTGGTGTGTCAACAATCACTTTTGCTTCAATAGACATTAAGGTGTTGGTGTGATATCAGTGCAGGGAGATTTAGGCTTGGTGTTTGTCATTGTCGTTCTGTGCAGGGGGCTAACATCCTACTGACAGAGCGAGGGGACGTCAAACTCGGTGAGTGAAAATGACACATACATACTTCAGTCATACACACATCTGAAATGTAGCCTGATGTTGTAGTGAAACTGACTCCTTGCTGTTTTCTGTCTGTATATGCCTCTCTTGCTCTGCCCAGCGGATTTTGGTGTTGCTGCTGAGATCAGTGCCTCTGTTGCAAAAAGGAAGTCCTTCATCGGAACACCCTACTGGTAAATGGCCTGGACATCAAGCCCCTACTGGTTCTGACACAAAAATGACAAAATAACATAGAGGAGAAAAAAATAGAGAGCTGTAGTGGTGGGGATTCAGCATTTTGTTCAGGAATCATGTTGCCTTAAAGTTTCAGTGTTCCTTGATACCTTTGTCAGCCATTCTTTTGTGGGAATCCTGCTATGCTGCTTCTGTTGTATAAGATCCCCAAAGCAAAACCACAGTTTCAGTTCGCAGTTTGAAAACTGTTAAAAACTACAGGCCTGCTGACGTTTACCTGATACAGCTGTTTACAAAATGAATTGTCACTGTTATAAATGTATCACTGTCATGTCGAGTCGGCAGTGACTGTACAGTCAGCCAATGCAGGTAGGCGATCGCTTCAGAACGCTGTCTATATAAGGATCTTTCAGATGCCTTGTGCCATTCCATTTGCATTTAGCTGTGCTTGGGGCTCCTGTAGGTGGTTATCTATGAGGCACGAGATACTAAAACTTTGGCTGGTAGGATTATGGAGAATACCACGTTAACCCTCTTTGTAGGGCACAGTGATACCAGTCGTGAGATTCACACTTTATTCCTCCCATCACATTAGGGTCAATTCTCTGTCAAAATTGCTTTTGACTAAATTCGGGTTGGCACATGGTATAGTGGTTGATCACATGGACTTGTAGTGGAAATATGGATCATTCACACCCATGAAGGGCTCTATAGTACTAGACGCGAGAAGCAGTAAAAAATATGGACTAAACAATGAAATGATCCTATGGGGAATAAATGAAAGGTTAGTTGTACTTTGCGAGTCTGTGCATCTCTGTCATGGCACCCTCTCAGGATGGCACCTGAGGTGGCTGCTGTGGAGAAGAAGGGCGGATACAATCACCTGTGTGACATCTGGGCGGTGGGCATCACAGCCATCGAGCTGGCAGAGCTGCAGCCGCCTATGTTCGACCTGCACCCTATGAGGTAGGTCCCTCTGCCACTGCTCAGGCACCACTGCCGCATTCTGAGCGCAGGCCTGGTCCATTTATCCTCTGCAGAGTGTCAGTAAATGTTGGGGTGGAAGGGATCGGCTGAACAGAATGTGGTCAAGAGTCCAAGTTTTAGATCCATTTGTATTCTACTTTGAGCTCTTAGCTCTGCTCTCTGAGAAACGTTCTTTTTTTCAAACAGAGCCCTGATGTTGATGTCAAAGAGCAACTTTCAGCCACCCAAACTGAAAGACAGGACTAAGTGGTAAGGCACGCGTAGTAAATGACAGCTGTGACCCAGTATCCACAAACCATATCGATAAGAAGGCATGGACACGTCACGGCTGGGCTGCAGATGTTTGTGCTACTGCCTCTTTGTATAATGGCCTGAACATTTCAGGGCTCCCTAACTGTGCCATCTGTTATTATAGGGATCATGTCCTAGCATGGCCTAAGGAATCTCTCTGTTAGCTTGCGTTGGATGGAGCTTTTTCATTCCAACTCAAGTTGTGTTTATCTCTCTGGATGCCATTGGTCTACGACTTGAGTGATAAGCTTCAGAAGCTTCTCCCTGAGCATCACGTCACTGTCTCACTGTAGGTCGGCAGGGTTTCATAGCTTTGTGAAGATGTCACTGAACAAAAATCCACGCAAGAGACCCACAGCAGAGAGACTTCTGGAGGTATCTGTTCTTTTTAATAATGTTCAGTCATTGATCAGAATTGATTGTTAGAGATCTGGTGTAACTTACTCATGGGTCATTTAGACATCTTTAGTTACTTGGCAAGATGCTTATAGCCTTGATTAAAGAAACTGTACTTTGTGTATAAGTGGGTGTTAGTATAATTTGTATGCTTACAGTTTATTTTAGCACAGAAGGAATATGAGAAAATTAGCCATTTAGTCAAGGAAGTGATTCCAACTTTTATTTATCAGGTATGAGATATATGCAACAGTTGACCCTTGGCACATGTAAAAGGATACGGATAGTTATTTGAAAAGTCCTATGTGTAAGAATTCACACATCAGTTAGATAACATGACCACTACTGATCACATATTTGTAAAAATCCGCACTTCAGCACCTTTTTCATTGGGAAGTTCTGACTCACAGTCCTCCCACAGCACCCATTCATGACCCAGCTCCTCACTCGAACTCTGGCCCTTGAACTGTTAGACGTGGTCGCCAACCCAGAGCTGCATGCCCCGCCAGCCCAGGACGAGAATGACGTGGAGGTGAGTATGGCCCTGGGCTTCAGTGTCTCCCCATGCTCACCCCCACACTTTTCTTATCTTCAAACCTGAATGAACTACTGTTACTTGGGATACTGGTGCTTAATAGGTACTTTCAGACTCTCCCACTCGTGCAAGAAATCTTGTGGCAAATCTATATTATTGCATTATAAATCTAACATCTAACATTAGCTAAATCATAAGCACTGAAAACCCTACAGACTATTTACAAGATAATAAAAGTCTTACATACATGTAAATGTGTGTGCAGACTTGTCTCAAATTGAAAATCTCACACTCAGAAGCTGGCTGAAGCCTGCAGCCCTGGTGAGAATTGCATGCATCATGCTACTGTATATAGCATGTAGTTCCAGTGCACTAGCAAATTTGATTTATTCTCCATAAGTGCTTGCATAAAAAGTTGTGAGGCTACTAAAATGTCTGCTAGTTAAATATGATCTTCAACTCAGTGAATTATTATTAAACTAACTACCTGGGAGAACTGAAAACAAGGCCTGGATTTGGAATTGAGGTACAGATTTGAAGAATCCTGCCCTAAAGGGACATAGGTGATTATTATTTTTTTTTTTGCGCACCAGATACTAAGTGATTCTCACCAGACACGGTAAAAAATATATAAATGACCTGTGTCCCTTTAGGGGCTCCGTAGTTTTTGGTTCCTCTCCTCTGTTGTCTTCTGGCTTTTTAAATTTAACTTCTTTCCTTCCTTTTTCACATTCTGTATTTCTCTCAAGGAAACGTTTTTCATGTTGTCATTATGGGGTGTTTTATGTAGATTTTTGAGGGGAAAATGAATTTAATCCATTTTGGAATAAGGCTGTAACATATAATGTGGAAA
Organism: Mormyrus proboscirostris; assembly: GCA_026779585.1. Taxonomy (NCBI): domain Eukaryota; kingdom Metazoa; phylum Chordata; class Actinopteri; order Osteoglossiformes; family Mormyridae; genus Mormyrus; species Mormyrus proboscirostris. Next base: position 15,800,141 of record JAODKF010000002.1, on the reverse strand, counting down.
AAGTGATGCGCTGTGAATACTTTCCGGATACACTGTATGTATTCTCATTCAAGGAATATAAATCTAAGATTTTTTCTATGTTCTTTGCTGGTTAACTTTACAACAACATTCACGTATGAATTATAACACAGAAGTTAAATTTAAAAAGCCAGAAGACAACAGAGGAGAGGAACCAAAAACTACGGGGCACCTGAAGGGACACAGGTCATTTATATATTTTTTTTACCGTATCTGATGAGCACCACTTAGTATCTGGTGCGCACCAGATACAGTAAAAAAAATAAATAATAGTAATCACCTATGTCCCTTTAGGGCAGGGTTCTTCAAATCTGGACCTCAATTCGAAATCCAGGCCTTGTTTTCAGTTCTCCCAGGGAGTTTAATAATTACTGATTCTGATTGGTCAGAGGCTTCACACCTGGCTCACAGGTAAAGGAAGGCTGGAAAACCACTGTGATTTGAATAATAGGGCTTTAGGGGCTCCGTAAAAAACTCCCAAGTATGGAGAAAAGAAAATCTCTGGGGGTCCAAGGTCAACTTCTTCTTTCTCCAGTTCATCTGCTCAATAAACAAATATAAAAAAGATGCCCCACAGTGCATTATGTTTAATTATCTAACTGCTTAAAACACACTGTAGGTGCAGATGGTAGTTTGATTATGTTAATGTAGCCTGTTTGCCATATTTTAAGATCTTGCCATGTTATTTAAATCACTGACTTGAAGATCATATTTAACTAGCTGACATTTTAGTAGTATCACAAATTTTTATGCAAGCACTTATGGAGGATAAATTTTCACGTTGTCATTATGGGGTGTTGTGTGTAGAATTTTGAGGGAAAAAATGAATTTAATCCATTTTGGAATAAGGCTGTAACATAAAATCTGGAAAAAGCACTGTGAATAATTTCCGGAAACACTGTATGGTTTTTCAACTGTCCACTTCTGCAGACACTGTCTCGTTAGCACAATTACTCAAAAAAGTACTTGATGGATCTTTTTCAAACTTTGCAGACATATTGTTTGGGCAAAATTAAACTAATCAAATTTGATTAGTTTGAAGCAACTTCAAATTTGAAGCAACGGTGCCTAGTGACTAAAAAGGGTGATTGGAGACAACATTTGACCTTGTGTATGTCATAGAGTACTTGATTGATCTTACTACTATTTCACAAAAATATATACGGACAAAGATCTACACCTGATTTAAATTTGAGACAAATTGCCCAAATAAAGCAGCAGTGCTGTGTGGCAACAAAGGAATGAATAGGAGGCTGCAATAAATCAAAAACTGTTTGCCAGATCAAAACTTTTCAGGCCCATTATTTGAGTTGAGATCAAGACTTATTCAAAACTTGATACAAATTGCACTAAAACTGAAGCAACGCGACCCTTGTGAACAGGATAACTCTGTTTGAGTTTATCACCTTATTCACTCTATTTGACCTTTTATAAATTTTTACTACCACAAAAACATTACATGGATGAAAAAGTACACCTGAAAATCTAGGGTAGGCTTGAGTGGTATTGAGTGGTAAATAATTTTTTTCAATATAATGTGTTATTTTCATTTGGCAAAATTTGTCTTCAGTGACTCCCTTCCCAAGATTGTTCACCAATGGGAATATTGTTAGGCATGTCCAAGCTATCACTCTATCACAGCAATAGACCTTGTGTAAAAAAAAAGCCCTGGACATTTCTTCTGGAAATATATTCTGAGCACGGGGTCAAAGCAGTGTTTGAGTGGTTCCAGAATAAAATGTCCTCACATAATTTTGTCTCCATAACCTGGTTGAAACTCCAAGGTTATCTTAAAAAAATCATGTAATGGGACTGGCCAAACAAATGCAAAGTTGGGGAACCACTACCCTGTAGAGGTTATAATTCCAACAAAAGGAGGTTCTACCAACTTTCAGTGTACGAGTTTTCAATACTTGTGCTAGCATATATGCTGATTGTTAACAAATTTTGTTTTAAATAGTTGTTTAAGCATTGGAATTATCAATAAAAAATGTGATCATTACTGATTACATATTTGTGTTTATGTACAGTGGATGTGCGTGTGTGTACATGTACTTATGTGTTTTTGTGTGTTTTCACAGTTGTGTGACGCCTCCCCTGATAGGATCAAGTCTGCAGGGAAACACCCAGTAGTGGAGAGGAGTCTCTCCGAGGAGCAATGTGAGGAACCGGCTTCTGTTCTGGACACTGCAATAAACAGACACACTGTGTCTTTGGATAAATACAAGTCGATTTGTATTCAAATTAGAATCTTGCATTAATGAGTAGGGTGACCATTCATGCTTATTATCCTGGACTTGTCCTCTGTTTTGGTACCTAAAAATGCCTAAAATATCTAGGATTTCTCTTGGTTCCAGGTCAGCATTTTCTTTCTGCAGTCATGTGACTGCAGAAAGCAAATGAGTTGATTCATTAGAGGCAAGGTGTTTGATGGGAGTTTCGTCGTGAGGTGTGGCCTGTGTGTCGTGGTCTGCCGGCAGAGTGAAAGAGGGCAATTGTCTCCTCCCTAGGCATGGTCTGCAGTGTTCAGGAGGAATGGAGCCTCCACTTCTGCTGCGTAGGGCTGTAGCGTGGGTTTCCTCTGACAAGGACCCACTTTGTAAGAGTGCTGAGGTGAAGGGGGGCACTACACACAGAGATGGCATGTTCTGTGCCACTCTTTTATGCGGCCCCCCTCCTTTCCTCAGGTTCACATACATGGTCCAGAATGGTGGGGGTGGGCTTTGAGCCTGGCAGGATGTGTTGGTTGTGACTGAGGACCCATTGTCAGGCTCAAGGCTTGGCCTCCAGCAGGCATCAGGACAGATACTGGGGGACGTGAAAGGAAACATTATATCTCAGCTGTATGCTGCCTCCCAAAGATGTACATACCAGTAATGTGGACATGCATTACATGTGAAACCATGAATGCAGACACTCACATACAGTATGCCTGCACATAGTACCCATGGACATACACTGAGCCTATGTGATTAATCTATGTTAAAATTAGTGTGGCTTGTTTCAAGAAAATGAAGACTATTTGACCCTTCCTAGATTAATACTTAGCACAGAAATGTAATAAGCTCATTTAGATGAAATTACTTGTTTTTTAACTCTGCTACAGTATAGGTAGGATTGCACAGAGACATACTGACTAGCACTGTGGTCTCATACCTCTGTAGCTCCAAGTTCAGTTCCTGCCCTTTGCTCTGTTTGTGTGGAGATTGAATGTTTTTGCTATGTTTGGGTGGGTTTTCTTTGTTTCTCCAATTCATTCTCACTGTGCAAATGCAGTTTTAGTGGGTTGGCATCTATAGGCTGTTTCTAAAGCATATTGTATCCTGTGGACTGGCATCCTGTTTAAACTGTCCCCTGCTTCCTGGGGTAGGATTCCAGCTTTAGGAAAACTGATGGATGTTATAGAGCTGAAATTTATCATACTTTAGTACCAGAACAAAATATAGTTTGGCTGTCTTGGTATAAAGCCAGTACAGTGGTATGCAAACGTTTCGATAACATATTTTGGTCATTTTTTAATGGAAAAGATGTAAACACAGTGTCTGTAGGAAATGGGAAAAAAGCACAACATTTTCACCAAACATTGATGCATAGTTACTTTTTATGTCATAAATTGAAAAAAGATAAAAACCACTGGCTACAACACAACCCAAAAGCATCATGCTTAATAGTTGGCAAGGCGTTCTTTTCATGAAATGCTGCTTCTTTTTTTCTCCAAACATGCCTTTGCTGATTGTGGCCAAAGAGTTCTATTTTAA
>JAODKF010000002.1:15756748-15768896 GCA_026779585.1 Mormyrus proboscirostris | reverse complement strand
CCTATCTGTTAACCAGTTATCAATCCAGGTCGCTACAGTTCCTAAAATACCTGTCGCTTTGAGTTTAAGTAGGAGCCAATGAATGAATGAGGGAAGGGGGAGGGACCTGCAGGCCGAGTTTAAGGGGAGTAAAGCAGACTTATCCCAATTAATCTTCTACCCGAAAGTACACTCATACTCACGGAACAAGCCCAGCACATACTGAAGGTCAGAGGGCACATTCCCCAAATACAGCAGAACATCATCAGCATATAGTGATATTTTATGGGAGGTGTTAAAGGCCAATATGGGGGTGCAGGAGACTGAGGAACGTATGGCAGCCGCCAAAGGCTCTCAAGACAGAATGAAGAGAAGGGGCGACAGTGGGCAACCCTGACGGGCACCCCGTCGGATACAGAATGGCCGGGAAATGGTATTATTGGTAAGCAGACAGGCAGTGGGAGAAGAATATAAGGTTTTTACCATGCCAATACAGGAAGGCCCAAAGCCCATGGGCATTAAAATTTCCCAAAGGAAACTCCAGTTAAGCCTGTCAAAGGCCTTCTCGGCATCCAGTGAGAAAAGAGCAGTAGGAGGAGAGGAAGAATAATCATTATTAACAATATGTAGAAGACGACGCATGTTGTCGGCTGCGTAGCGAGCTGAAATAAAACCAGTCTGATCGGGATGTACAATCTTAGCTATCACTAACTGAAGGCGGCGAGCCGACACCTTAGCCAATAGCTTAACTTCAGAGTTCATTAAAGATAGGGGACGGTAACTGGAACAATCAGCTGGGTCTTTGCCCTGTTTTAAAGCAAAGAGATTATCACAGAATTTAAAGCGGGGTGGAGCTGAGAGGAGCGTATGGTGGAGGACAGAATACGAAACAGAGGGGAGGCTAACTGTGACCAGAAGGTGAGCAGCACCTTAGCATGAATACCATCCATCCCAGGAGCTTTATTCTTAGAAAAAGACTTAAGGGCCTCAGTAAGCTCACAGACTGGGCTTCCAGTAGTAAGGCATCCTGCTGAGTAAGTGTAGGGAGAGAAGCCCGGGGAAAAGGCGAGTCCGAGGCTGTCTGAGATGGAGGGGTGTCGGATGAGTGGAGATCCTTATAGAAATCAACAAAACGGTCATTCATTTCAGAAGGGTTAGTGGTTACAGCTCCATCCTTGAATTTTACACTTAAAATGGTGGCGAAAGAGTCACACTGGCGCAGCTTAAGCACCAACAACTTACCAGGCTTAGCTCCACTAGCATAATACCGTGTCCTAGTGCAATGTACAAGAAATACAGCCCTACGCAAAAGTAAACCATTGAGTTCGGCCCGCACCCTGGCGATACGAGCCTCAAGCCCATGGTCCAGATGCTGAGAACGCACGGACTCAAACACTCAAACAGTAATTCTACGCGCAAGGTGAGAAGTAAAAGAAATAGTGAAATCCCGAATGAAACCTTTTATAGCCATCCAGACATAGCCAGGGTCCTGCACAGACTCATCATTCCATGATATAAACTCTTCTAGGTTCGCCGCCAACCGAACAAATGTACAAATGTATCTGTAATGTGTTCTGCAAAATGTAAAGGTTAAACCGCCAGCGAGGAGCCTTCGATATTAGAGATGGCAGGTAAAAACTCAGCTGAACGCACCTGTGGTCAGATAGTGAGGAAGATGCCATAGAGGAGTGGAGACAGAAAGACGCTAAAAATTTAGATATAAAAAGGTAATCAATTCTAGACAGTGTCTTGTGGCAGGAGGAAAAGAAAGAGAAATCCTTAGCAGAGGGATTAAGAAGGCAAAATGAGTCCAGTAAGTTAAGATCAGCTATGAGATTAGACAAGGCACGAGATGATGGAGAAGCACGCCGGCCAACCAGAGGAGGTGATTTATCTAAAACAGGGTCAAGAAAAGCATTAGCATCCATACCAATCATCAATTCGTCGTCGGAAAAGGACAGAATTTTACTCATTATAGTTTGGAAGAATGAGCTACTATATGGCGTAGGTGCGTAAACTGAAAAGCAGGCCAGTTTTCTCCCAGCCAGCTCAAACAACACATAACCATACCTGCCACCATCATCACTCCCACTGCCCAGGATCTTAACTTTAAACGAATGGTGGATGAGTATCATGACGCCACTCTGGCGAGAAGATGCGGAAGAGGCAGCCACCACAGTGTCATCCTGGAGGCGGCACGATGCACATCCTTAGACTCCAAATGTGTCTCTTGCAAAAAAGCAATGTCCACCCTATTTCTAAACAAAATGTCTATGACACTGGAGCACTTCTGAGGGGTCGAAAGCGTCCTTACGTTCTAGGTAGCCATCAACAGCTATAAAAGACGTAGATCCACAGCACAATACGAGAGAGAGAGACAAAGTGGGAGGCGTCAAAAGAGTAGCACATCGTTAGAGAAGGAATAAGTGAAAACAGACAACCCATAAACAAATAAGCTCTGGTAATACACACCCCTAACATCCCATAAGACAGAACACCATCATCCAATGAGCCGAAGGGAGCGAACCCTAAGGCAAAACAACCGCACAACACCCTCCTCCCCCCCATCCCCGCAGAACAGCGCGGGGCCAAAAGCCAGCGCGTGACACACAGGGGATAAGGCATGTGTGAATACTCAAGTCCACCGCCCACCCCCAGTCTCGTCGTTGTAACCTACAAAGCAAAATCAACTATATAGATATAGTATATATATAGAACAGACACAAAATCGTTAACAGAAGAGCACCCGGTTTATATACTCCACACGCACAGCGTGACCGCAATATAATAATAGGCAAACAACAAAGCAGACCGAATAAGCATATTAAATTGGTCAGGTCCCGGTGGAGGTGAAAGCGCCAATTGCCTGAAGAGCTTCTTCCGGTTCAGTAAAAAACCACTGGTTACCCGCAAAAGAAAGGCGAACTTTAGCCGGGTACAACAGGAAAGCAGTCACACCAGCTTCCCGAGCCTTCTTCAGAACAGGGGACATAGCCTTGCGAGCTCGGGCCGTCTGTGCGCTGTAATTGGCGAAAAAAAGGATTTTTCGTCCCTCGAAACGAACCGGCAATCTTCGAGCCTCCTGCAGCATAATCTGTCGCTCAGTGTAGCGTAGGAGATTCAGGACAATGGGGCGCGGGCATAAACCATCGCCTCTGCCGGCAGACACCCGATGAGCCCTCATCACTTCGGGACTGAAGTTGGCAAGACCCGGAAACCACTTCGGCCACTGAAGATCCAAAAACCGTAGTAAGTTGCCCTTCTCCACGTCTTCCGGACTTAGGGAGCGAGACTAAAACATCGCCAGCGTCACGTGGTCCCTCCTTTTTTTAGTTTTTGACCCCTCGTGGTCCTTTTGGTTTTGTTGTTTTTGTAGTGTGTTCTGTTTTATTCAATAAACCCCGTTTTTTGAGTTCCTGGAGCCGACAGTGGGTCATGCACCATGCCTCGTTCTTGCACCCGAGCCACCCGCAATCGTGACAGTGTTAGTTTATTATACAACTATCTGCTGCAATGCCTTTGCTATGGACATATGTTACCCTTTCAAAAACAGTTACATTGAAATTTACAGATCAATTTATATACCACAATATATTGTCTACCATCTATGGTTAAAATTATACCGCAATGTGAATTCTATGCCATTTCACAAAGCCCTACAGTACAACCAGTTTCTTTGTGCTTTTCAGCAGATAGCCGGAGCAGGCCATAAAAAGCAAAATTATGTCATTTTATTTTTTTCTGAGCCCAACTGAATGCACCCACAAAAAACCATTACATCTCATGAGAATAAAAAAGACAGATTCAAGAGTTTATTGTTATTCCAAGAACATGGGGGTAGCATGTTAAAGAACAAAATTAGGCGCAGAGGTCCCATGAACAGCACTGTAGTCTAAAACAAACATTCACTTCTAGGAAAAAAATGGTTAAAGGGGGTAAAATTTAAGTCTGTCTTCAAGCTATTTTTAAAAATGACACAACATTTACACATGATGGTAATGAAACTGTGAAAATAACCCATATAGGCCACTTAGTCTTAATTCAACATTGATTTAGGGATTTAATTGTAAATTTTTATGATTTTATGAAGTTAATTACTGTTAGTATTTTTAATCGATTCACAGCACAGCATTGTACCATTGATAAAATTCAACTGTTTCTGAAGCACAGCTGTAAACAGTGAATTGCTGTAGAACCAACTGATGAACGAAACTGCTATTACAGTATACTTTATACATTTATACATGTACACAACATCCACCACATATTCCAGTCTTGCCCTGTACATTAATTTAAAGATTATTTTATGCACATTTACCCCCAGTCTCTTATGTCATTGTATTCTTATGTTTGTTTTTTTAACTCATTATTTAGGTAAGTAGTTCTTATTTCAAATAATATGTTGCAAGTTTTACTCATGTTACTTTTACTTTACTCGCAAAGTTTTATTAAACTTTTGTGACACCATGTATCCTCTACATTAAAGAACACAATTTCTTATATAAATGTTATGCATGGAGGCATTAAAAATCATATTTTATTGATTCTAAAATACAAAATATGTAAATTACCACTGTCATCTGTCTTAATCCATTTTGAATAGAAATTACCATCCATCCATCCATTTTTAATATCTTTGACACCAATAACACCAGAATTTATATTTAAAAAAATTATAATTCTATTTCAGTTAATATTTCGTTATTATTTATTTGTAAATAAAACCTGTACAAACATAGTTTTAACACAGTAAGAATGTACTGTACAGCATTGTTTTAGCCTGTAACTTCATGTCTCACTTCTGTATATAGAGTTTCTCTCTCCATGACTGCTCTCTTATTCCTGTTTTTGGTTTTCTTGCCAGTTAAATTCAATGCAGCATAGTTCAGTCTGTCAGCTTCATGGTTCTGAGAAGAATGGACAAATTCAAACCCATTCATCTGATTCATAATTGTCAAGTTTATATGTGTCAAATATCTAGTGATTTTTTCACAAATCTTAATCAAATACTTAAATGGATCAGATCATCCAGAACCTCACCAATCAATTACTGTTATATAACTGTAATATTTTGTATTTGAAATGCATTTTAAATGTTAACAAGTGTCATCAAAATGAGTGATAAAAAACATGGTGATGACAGAATTATTAAGATATGTATTTACCTCTTCAGTGGACAGCTTTTCATTTTGTCCTGTTTTAAATATATGAACACCGCCAATAAGGATATAGATATGTACAATACACATTTTCTGCAGAAATGCATCATTCCAAAGCATATTCAAGGTAAATTATATGCATACAATTTTTGAATACATCATAAGCAATTGTATTTGAACTGTATTCAATTTTCATACTGCACTCAAACAGTTAAATCACTGTAATTGCAAAATACACAAAGTTAATATATGAATAACCGTCACATTACTACAGTATATTTAAACTGCTGTATTCTGAATAAAATACCTTCACGATGCTGGTAGGGTCTTCTTATGAGGTGAATGAGAATGGCAAACAGGATGAAAGTAACAGCCAAGGTGGCACCCAGAAAATACACAATGTAGAGTAGGGCAATTGTATGTCCTGAAAATGTGGAGAAAATTATACTAATGCTACATAGATGAAGCTATTCTAAATGTTAATTTTTTCAATGGAATGAAAATATTCTCTGATAATACAGATTATGATGATATGCTAACAGCTAATATGATATATGCTGTTAAAGACTATATTTAGATGAAATTCACATATAAATAACGAAGAAAAATATAAGTTATTTCTAAAAGATTTCCAACATTTTTTTTATTACAGAATAGCCTATATTGTTAACTACAGTAATAATAGATTATTTTGACTTGCATTTTGCTATTTCTATTACTAGCATTTAAAAAGAAATCCTTACCTGACAAGTTTACAACTGTCCCATTCCCAAAAAGGATCTCCCCGCACATGGCCACAGCACAGTAGTAAGTCCCAGCATCAGAGAGGCTGAGGTTCCTCTTGGGGAGGCTGTAGACACAGCTCTGTGTAGGAGATCCAGCCTCAGGGCTCTTCTCACACTCATCACTCCTGTTTCCATGGGTGTAAATGACTCCTGGAAGGGATTCTCCTGATCCATGTCTGAACCAGTAAACACTGTGTTCTCCTGCACAGCTCTCAGTCTCTATTGTACACTGCAGGGTCACAGAGTCTCCCGGCTGCACTGCGTCAGACACAGGCTGCTGAATCACAGTCCTGCTCTTTGAATCTGTGCCTAAAAACATAAAAAAGATATTTTTTGTGTAAAATGTAGACTATAGTAATAAATATTATCTGCATAAATATTATTGAAATTGTTCCAGTATACATCTAATATTCAGTTGTGTTATTTATATATAACAAACAGAATATTGTTTGTATTGCACCGGATTACATACATTTCACACAAAATAGCACAGAGAATTTAATGCATTCATTATATAACGAAAGACATTCAATAACAGTACCTGTTAATAAAAGTGTTCCATTTCCAAAATGAAGCACATTTATAATTGTTACTCCACAGTAATACTTTGCTGAATCAGAATCCTGTATGTTTGAAATGATCAAGTGATTTTTTCCTTTGCCAACCTGCACTCTGAAGCGGGAGTCACTTTTAAACTCATCATAAAAAACTGGATTTCCTTCATAATTATAGAATGTGGATATGAGGCAAGGTTTCCATCCCCCTGATTGTTTGTACCAAGACAAATAAGCTGGATCAGTTGTCTCATAGAAGCACTGCAGAGTTACTGTGTCCCCAACCTGGGATGTTACCAATAGATCTGGCTGAATGACATCTGTGGTTTGTGATTTGCCTAATTGTGCTACAAAGGAAATTCAGAAAGAAATTATGCAAATTATTTTTAAATATAAAAGTAAACATAAATCTGAACAGTATTAATTACCAAAGACACATTTAATGTCAATATGCGAAGATCTTCTTTTTCCATTTGTGATGCGTAAAATTTCATGTACCTACCAAACAAAAACTGCAATGAGAATTAATAAACTATATAAAATTTTTCACTTACATTCTGTTAACAAAACAATAAGCAGAAGAGTGACATTCATTATCCACAGTAAATGTTATGTTCTATTGCCTTCACACTCCTCTTAATACAATCAACAGGTCAGAGAAAATCAAGAGACTTGACTGGCTTAGTGGTGAGAAACCAGATACACTGTAGCACTTTCCAAAACTAATGAATATTTTACACTTCTATCTTCTGTCTTGATCTTGACGTATTTCTTTTGGTCACCACCCCTTCTCAGAAATCCACCTCTGCATCCTGAACATCATGAAGGTGGTGCTCAAAACTGTCTTGAGCTGTCTTTAGTATTTAAATGTAACCACATTTAAATATAGTTTGCATGATACTACAACTCACATTTACATTGCATTTATTTAATTAGTTGACTTTTTCATCAAAAGTGACGTCAAAGTGAGGTAAATAGCCATTATTATTGTCAAAGAGACAACTAGGTGTAAATGCAGTGATCTTCCACTGAATGGCCAGTTACAAAAGTATGCAGTATTGGAGCAGGAGGAATATTTCTTCAAAGCCATTTTTCAAATGTTTCAGTCCCATTATAAATAAAGCAGTCTTTCCCCCTCTAACCAGACATCCATATTGAAATTGGTTTGCAGCATTTATTGAAAGTGCAATGTGGCCTGTAAATCCTGCACCGCATGTATGTATTTTATGGTTACTTTTATATTAATGTCATCTGACTTGTGGATGAAACATTCAGACCTCAAGTAATATAATTGCTGGTGTGGGAAAGCTGACTTAACTTGAGGAAAGAACCATATAACATGGAATTTATGAGAACCCTCATTTTTATTGGTCAAGGTTGAATTCCCATTACAGGCTAAAGGTGAGAGTGGGGAACTAAAACAATTAAAATGCTATTTCAATGATGAGAGGATTTTTTTTTAATTTTCAAGTCTGAATGGTGAGCATTTCAAGTTCCATCCCTAGAGGGAAGATTCAATCAGTTTACATGCATCTATCTTATAACCACTTGCCCTGGTCAAAGTCATAGGGGGGGTCTGAGTGCCGTCCTAGGCAGCAGAGGGGACAAGACTGGGGCAGACACACATGCACAGTCATACTTTATGGGAAATTAAGAGATGTCAGTTATGGATTTTCTTTTATTATTTAACTTGTGGGTAACTTATGTATATATGATACAAACTTATTTTGATATTGTGGGAACCATTTTTTGGTCCCCACAAGGGGAAATTCAATTTTCTAAAAATTTGTCAATCAAAAAAAAAATAATAATAATGAGAAGTCTTATATTTTGTTTGGTTACTTATGGCTGGGTTGGGGTTAAGGTTATCATTGTTAGAATTATGTTTTTTTTCCCCTAGAAATGAATGGACAGTCCCCACAATCATATGAATACAAAAGTGTGCGTGTGTGCATATGTGGGGGTCCCAGCACAGGGACAGCCAGGGTCCTTGGAGTGATTGGGTTCTGGTCACAGGCGAGTACTAACCTGCTGAGTCACACACCACTCTCCAATATGCATATTTCGGACGTTTGCTGTCATTTCTGGTCATTTTATATAAAGAAGATGAAAGCCCGGCTAAAGTAATCTGGTTACAGCAGCTGATCACAGCTCTGGAGAACACCTAATGCTCTTATGTTACCACTAGAAGGAGCCATCACTGCAGCCTTCATTGCAGATATCTATAACATTCGCTGCAATAATATAATAAAAAATGCATTTACATGGCACTGTTTCTTTGTAGATCATCTTATCAAAATTATTATATAAGTACACTACTGAGAATTAAGCAACATGTCCCATGTGAAAATGTTTTTGTCAAATTAATAACAGTAGCCAAGTATCTAATATTAAACATGCCTTTATAATGTGTTTATTCTCCATATTTACTTATGACAAATAAAAGTTGAAGTTTAGCCGTAAAACACAGCAGCCTTCCCTGTTCATTTATTTCCAGATCTTTTAAAGCTGAAAAATGCATCATTATGTACCTCATTGAAACTGAAAACCGTTATTGTCATTGCCTATTTGTACAATGAAATTAAGTGTGTGAGACTCCTCCACAGTTTGACAAAGCTCAGCTCAGAGTTTCTGCTTTAGGAATATAATCATGTTACCTTCAGTGGCAACTCTGGTAGATAGGATCAGGAGTAGGGTTAGGGTTACCTTCCAGTACAGGTATATACAGTAGTAATATCTTTCATGTATCCCAACTTGGTCTCCTATGAGACACATGCACATATGGAGGTGAGAATGAAGTTTAGGATTAGAATGCAGGGTCAACTGTTTATTCACCACCAGTGGAACATTTTCAGAGCTAAAGGCCATGCTCAGGGTGAGGGAGTGGTTTCTGTGGTACACAGGACCTTATGCAATCGTGTTGGTCTCTCCTATATCCTGTTTCTTTGTATGAGTCAGGACAAGAAAGCTCAGGGTTCTGGAGAAAGGTCAGGAAACTTTACAGGCAGGACCAAGGACAGCAACTACAAGAACCGGGCAATTTATATGCCAAGAACAAAGCACATTTAAATGTTTTCTAAAATATATGTATGAAGTCTGGGCCGTACTTTCCTTAAAAGCAGGTGACAGAAATTTTCATTTTCACACCTGAGCTCATGTGAGTAGTGGTAACTAACACCTTTGTTGTTGGTCAGTTGCAAGTTTGTTTTTGCTGACAAGACCGTCACTCTCCAAGAAGGTTTCCTACAAACTTTTTGCTGAACTCCAGTTGTGGGCTTAGGTAAACATCTTAGGCTTCAAAAGACTCTGATTTATGCTAGAGGTAATATTCCACAACATTTCAAGAAATGCCACCTTTTTGTATTCAGTATTACCCACCCTTTCAAATGATATTGAGATATCAGTTTTCAGTATATCATACTATAGTACTATAGTATATCATATAATATCCTGTTTAGGTCAGTGGTTCTCAACCTTTTTTGCACCACGACCCAATTTTCACCATGCCTGCTCAGTCACAACTCTATATCAAGTATGGGTTTAAATAAATGCCATGATCAAGCACCCAGCACCCTCTGCAATTTGTGCTATTCAATGCCAGTTGCACAAATCTGATTGGATGTGTCAGTGAATTTTAAATTACGCATCTGTTGGGACCGCTGTCCAGCAGATGAAAATCCAGGACACACGGGTTTATTGGGGAAACACAGGGCAGACGGTGATGAACATCAATGACTAATTTGGGGAAACAGACTTGAACGCGGACGCGGACGAGCAGGTCATGACAGCATCTGTGGTTTAGCTTCTTGGATTACACGAGTGTTCAGTAGTTTTGCGTTTATCATTTGCAGACTCAAGATCTATTTATATGGGTTAATTCTGGGATTTGGATGTGCTAGCTTTGGCACAGCACTGTGCAAGGACAGAAATACTATTCTGAAAACCCTTCTTTCTAGGTATCTAAATGCACTCTTCACGGAATTTAAGATGTATGTAATTTACTAATTTCCCAGCTCTGTGGAGGTCTGACAAGATGTGGCTATAGCATCTGCTTTCAAAGTGCTTTGTGGGGTTAGATGTCACTATCACCTTCACCATCACTAAGACCTGGGCATCTAATAATTTCTGATTTGTGTTTCTATCTGTAAATGTTCCTTCAACGTAAATGGACATGGTATTATGTGTGATGAGGAGAACCTGAAATGATTACTCCAACTGTGACTCTAAATCAAACACCACAAGCACTGCCACTTCACAACATTTAGCACAGCCTATATCTTCCTTTCAGCTTCACCAGTATACCCATGTCCACCTTAATCTATTATTAGAGAATCAATACCATTTCAATCTCTCTTTCCTGCCTTAGTAATTATCCAGTCTCCTTGTACACTTTTAAACTGACCTCTGGCTCGTTCTCCAGCATAACTTCAACTATGAAGCAAACATTTAAAGATTGGTACAATGACCCAGCCTCATATGTCCAGGATTGGTAGTCTTAAACTCAGCCCTACACTGTGTGTAAATGTTCTTCTTGCAGGTCCTCCTTGTGTTATGTGACTGTCCATTGTGCCCTGGGCTGGTGGTCCCCTGTCTTGCTGATTTGTACCCTGTGGAACTAAAATCTACTGATGGGTTTGGGCTCTACAGCTGAATAACCCCAGCCTGTGAGAGTTTACTAAATATGCACAAAATGGAAAAAAAAAAGTTAAATATGTTTTGGTATAATGCAATTTATCATGGTGCGACAGAGTTATTTGGCAATACTGTGATTTTTTTATGAGGAAATTTACTGAGATTAATATGCTAAATATTCAACTGATTAAAAAAAGGACTCATGTTGAGCTTAATGTCTTCAATAGTAAATATGCCCATAATATTAAAATTTAATTCAAAATGTTCTTTGCAGCTTTCTCACTTTTATTATTTCACCATGCAGCACATGCATACACACATGCTTTTATCTGTGCATGATGAAGTTGGTTTGAGTACTGCAGGCTTGTGGCTGCACTTGATTTAGAAACTGGCCTACTTTCCACCGTTTGTTAGCTCGCAAACAAGCAAAAACCACAGAGTAGTCTCACTACATGAAAAGAAGGACAATAAACTGACCTGGCAGTATCTTGGAAACTAGGTGCTTGAAAAGAAAGACTATAATCTGCTCAGCTCTTTAACAAGTTTTGAACAAAGATTACCAGAAATATTTTTTTGCCTTTAATTTTGATGTGTTGGAAGCATCTCACCGCCATCTCAGACAACAGTATCTTGAGAGAGAGACTTCCTAAAGTGAAAGAAATACTGCTGCTTGCGTGTGGCTTATGTATATATTACATTGTGAGGGCCTAATGTCCCCACAATGTGATATAAACCAGTTTTTTGGACATTGTGGAGACCATCTTTTCAGTCCCCAAAAGGGGAAACTCAATTATAAAAAAATATGGGACTCCAATTAAAAAACAAAAAATGTCAAGGGTTATTTATGTTTATTTATGTTATTTATGACTTAGGGGTTAAGGATGTCATTCTTAGTACTAGAGTTTTTCCCATAGAAATGAACAGAAGGTCCCCATAAAGACAGAAATACAAATGTATGTGTGTGTGTATGTTAGTGTGTGTGTGTGTGTGTGTGTGTGTGTGTGTGTGTGTGGATTAGGTTTATATTTCACTGTGGGGA
>JAODKF010000002.1:15630901-15655516 GCA_026779585.1 Mormyrus proboscirostris | reverse complement strand
CATCTACGTTCTATTACAAATAAAATATTGACATTTGCCATCTCCACATCATTGCATTCAGTTTTTATTCACAATTTCTATAGTGTCCCAACTTTTTTGGAATCCGGTTTGTATTAAAAACACAGGTTGGTTTTGTAAACTGTAAGTAAACAGAAAACAAGACAGAACCAAAAACTACAAAAGTAATTCAATTAGACTAGTGTCATACCTCCATTTATATTAGAATGACCATCTCTCCCATGAAGGTCCTGCCAGGCAGAGCCCTGCACGGATTCCAGTACCCGATGGGCGACCCACAAATTTTGATGAAATGGGTGAAAAATATTCTATTGTGTCGGATATGGATTCGGGTCAAACACAGGAGAGTGCGGGTATAAATTGCAGTTTTCAAAACATCACGTGCCAACAAAAAATACCCTAGAGCTGTATTTTAGTGACATACAAAAAAACTCTCCCACTTTTATTTTCAATAAACGCATGCAGTCTCCTGCAATTGTTCAAAATGGATGCTGAGGAGTTATAAAAAACACTAGCAAGTGGAGAGTTTAAGGTTGTAGCCTTAAACTCCACTAAAATCAAGTCCAATGTGTGGGAGAATTTCGGAGTTATCTCGGATAACGACAACAACTCTTTTGAAGTCTTTTCTTGGTGGAGAGAGCATGAGCGTTTGTTTTCCAGTATTGCTCATATTGTGAGATCTATTACTGGCATCCAGCGCTGCAAGTGAGTGAGATTTCTCATGCACCGGATGTATCGTCCAGAAGCAAAGGAGTCAGCTGAGGCCATCAACTGTGGACAATATCCTTTTTTACATAGTAATATAAAGCACCACAACAAACACTAGTCTTCGCCTTCGTCTTCGCGTAGGAATTCCAATCGGGTAATCAAAGGAAAATGGACAGTGCCTATAAAACCTAATAATGTGCAGGGTAGCCTAATGTACATTTTATATAACTTTAGTTTTATTACATTTGATTGTAAGCTGGTAAGGCTATATGTGGGCATGGCAATATCAAACATTATTTGAGTTTGGAGGTAGGCTACTACTGTTTGTTTGTTATTAGGCTGTTATTAAGCAACGTTTTCATTTCACTATGCCTTTTCAACTGATGTTGCTCATGTCGCTGGTCGTTTACTTTTGTCTTTAATTAATTAATCTGACTGATTTTCATTTGCAAAATCTGACTGATTTTCATTTGGCAAGAGCAATATAATCAAAATCTCTCCCGTTGGCCAAATTTATATTGTTTATACCTCACAATACTAATTCAATGTTGACATTTCGGTTTATCAACAACACACTGTACCCCTCCCCCCTACTCTTCCCCCAAAGTGTCCAAAAATGCGCCGGAACGGCTTTGAGCTGAAAATGCAGGACCGCTACAGCCACATTCTTGCGGCAGATAGTGAGACAGAGATGGAGGACTGGGTGAACACACTGAGACAGGCCCTCCAAAGCAATACTGAGGCTGGTCAGGAGCGGCGCAATGGAGCCGACATGCTGGACCCTGCCCTGGGTAAGCCCACACGCGTGCCTCACACCTGTGCGCCTCTATACTCACACTGATGGCCACATAACATAATGTGAGACAGCTGGTGTTTCTGTTGTGTCCTTAGCTAATGTTTTGGCTGTATGACACAGAATGTCATATGATGCAGTGTATAATCTGGACATTCATGGAAGCAGACACACTCTGCTTCTACAGCACATCATCTTAGATACATGGGTATGTTCTGTAGAGCAGCCATGGATGTTTATCTTTCTGCACGCTGAGATAGTGTTGATCATGTATAAATGCTCTCAGATTACAAATATCTTCTAGATTAAAGCAGAAGTAATTATAGCTCCTGGACCTAAGCAGAATGGAAATGCTACAGTGGCTAATTAATTACTGGCAGCCTCTCGTTGCTGCCATCAGTGCAGAAATTTGAGGAGTAGCCTTCCAGGTTTTTTTTTCTGGAAAGTTTTTCATATAAGGTCTGAGTTTAATTGTGGAGTGTACTGGGAAATCTAGGCTGTCCAGAGTGATATGAATCCCTGGAGGATACACAGCAGCATATCCCTGGTGGTAATGGGGCTTCCTGGCCAAGAGGCTCTGGAGCTGATATTTGCAGAGACAATGGTAATCCTGATCCCAATGCAGTACCATGGTGCATTTGGGCAGTGCTCAACCAAGCTGTCCCGCTATTACATTTTAGTCATTCAGCAGAAGTAGCTATGTAAGGGTTAAATGAGTGTTATCCATTCATACATGAAGTAGACACATTTAGGTTCTTCTCAGAGTTGTAGGACTGGAATGGGCAACTTTAGATTCACAAGCTCATATTCTTAACCATTATGGGACCTATTGTTCTATGCTAATATTTGAGTATTCGAGTTTTCATTTCTTAACATAAATGCACCTGTAAAACCGAGATGAAAACATGTCAAAAGTATGCTTTTCATAGCTTTTGTAGAAAAAAAAAAAACTTAAGTACTCTAGATGGGAAAGCTCTCCTGAATTTATTAAGAACTACATAAGAACATAAGAAATTTACAAACGAGAGGAGGCCATTCGGCCCATCAAGCTTGTTTGGGGAGAACTTAACTAATAGCGCAGAGTTAAAATCTTATCTAACTCTGATTTAAAGGAACCCAGGGTTTTAGCTTCCATTACACTATTGCTTAAGTATTTCTATTTTAGATGATGATGAAACCCTTTATTGCTGTTGCAATACACCATGTGACTAGTCACTAGTACCAGCGAAAAAACTGGCTATCAACCCGACCATACTGGTTAGGAAGACAAGGGATATATATTTTAGTGAATAAAATAACTGAAAAACCATCTGGATATAAAATGAGAAGTAATTAACTTCTGAGGAGAATTCTTTGCCTTCAAGTAACCTCAGCTGACATTTCACATGAGAGTTTAACAAAGAAGTACTTTGTAGTTTGTCTAGTCCTGCATTCTCATTTGGAATGTATGTCTTATTTGTCAATGGCAAGAAGCTATCATGAACTTCTGAACCCAGATTATGCTAACAAATGGCAGTAAGAGGTTCACTGTTTGTGTGACAGTGTGTGTACGCTCAGGGGTCACTTTATTAGATACACCTGCTTGTTACAAACAAAGTTATGTGGCTGCAGCTGAATATATACAGGGCCATGAGATGCAGGTTACTGTGTGGCTGAGCATAAGAGCACCTGAGATTCATGATTTTAAACAATATGGTGCCAGACATGTCAGTTCCAGCATCTCAAAAACAGCCTTCCTGATTTTGTATAATGTTTAGATTTTAGAGAGAATGGTGTACCTTTAAAAAAACACCTTATTAGTCAAAGAAGTCAGATGAGAATGACTGGACTTAAAGCAAACCATTTGGAAGCCATAAGTAGAAAAATAACAGGTCAATACAACAGTGGTATGCAAAAAGGTGTCAGGATGTTGTGTAAGTTTTCTTGGTGTGGGGGATACTTTTTTTGGAATACAGTAGCTGATCCCCAAGGTCGATGATTAATGAAATGCTACAAGGGCAGCAGAAACTCAAGCCTGTAATCCTGACTTCCGCTTCATAATCCACATAGAGGTACCCTAGGAGAGTTCAGTGGACCTCAAATGAAGTCACTCAAAATTAATTAATTTCTCTCTTTGATTTGTTCTCAATGTTTAGTTCTGACTCATTCATTGCTTGGTTTTTACACCAAGAATTACCCACCATACAGATTACCTACAAATTGGAAATTACTATGCAGCATTCATAATTATTTGTAAGAGTAATATGACGAATTGAGTGAGCAGCAACATTTACTTTTAACTCATTCACAATAAATATTTGCTAATGCTAATAATGCTAAATGCGATTTTTTTTTTTTTTTGCTAAGATTATTATAACCATGCTTTCTTGCCCTATGCAAGCCATCTGTTTTGTGAGAATCTTGATTGATTGTGTGGTGCGTGTATTCCTGGGATGGTGCAAGAGCCTGCAGATTTATTTCCATGCCTGTTTGTCATGTGGGTGAGGTGGCCACAGGGTCTATTCATCCAGCCTTCATGTATCCAGTAGTCCTGTTCACCAGATAAGTACCAATGAGTGTTATTATTCACAGGTTTCAGTGTACAATTGGCAGGAGATTGATTTTTATGCAGTGAGCTGATAGAAGCAGCTTTGGCATAATGCTGTCCAAAGCAGCTCTGGCATATAGTGTATTGTCTGCTTCTCTGTGTGTGTCTTCTGCGCAGATGATGACAGCAGCAGCCAGGGGAAGGTGGAGAGCATGCTGGAGAGTTTGGGACGCAGTCTGCACCCAGAGCTCATGAAGGTATAATCTGTAGGGCGGGGAATTGGGATGGCAGGCCAGTCCTGCAATCCAATATGTCGTTATTAATATTTTAGAATTTCTAATTAAATATGCATTTCATTGTTTATAATTTTAAAAAGTACAATTATTTATTTGTCTGTGAAATATTTTAAAATCACCAATATGCAGAAGGCCTCATCTTATGTTGGGAGAGATACATGTAAGACAGTTTAGCTGGAATATTAATGGTTAATTAATATTAACTTTCACCTCTCAGATTGTGGGTTTGAATCTGGATCCAAACTCTATGACCATCATGCATGCTTCCTCTCAGTACCTACGGTTTTAGGCTGTGAATGAATATTTGTGTGCTGCATGCACTAATGCCATACCCATACTTGGACTTTGCAACAGGGGATATTTTCTAATGGGATGAAATGGATCTGAACATAAATAAAATAACATATTAAAATAAAATAAGTTAATTGTAACCCTTTAACTGAGCAATGGAAGGCAAGAGAGTCCATTAGAAATAGCATTGTCTTCCTGTTTTACTTAATTGCCATATTATTGCAACCAAAGTATAGCCAGCTTTACTTCTGAAATTCAAATGTGACTTTTCAGAATGAGTGACATTTCATGGTTGCTTAGTGAAGCTGATTTTCTGAGATACACTGAGAGCTGCTGGAAGGGGACAATGGGTAATTCTGTTACTTCCAGCATGACTGCTGGATGTCAGGCCTTCCATGTGATTTTAGTCTTGAAAAGAGTTGGTCCTGTTTCCCCAAAGAGATTCTATAAGGCGCTGTAACTGCCCTTGTGTGATGATGTTAGGCTGTCCTCTAAGGCCCTATAACTGCCCTTGTGTGACGATGTTAGGCCGTCCTCTGGTTCACTGTAACTACTCTTGTGTGATGAATATGATGTACGGAGACAGAATGCTACAATGACTCACTTTGGGTGCATTTCCTCTGATCACTCCACTTTGCACCCACATTCCAAGTAGATGTGGGTTATGTGAAGGGCTAACTTCCTTAGTCTGCATGCCCTTTGCTTCTCTGCTTCCTGGGATGAGCTCCAGGCTCATCTGGTCTTGGGTTTGATAAGTAAATATGTGAAATGTCCAGATTGATATTAAGCAGCAAGTACTGTGGCATGATAGAGCTCAGAAAGGTTTCAAGGAAAATCCTGGACCATATAGCTAAATCACTGTGTACTGCTTGCCCTTTTAATATATCTCAAATCAGAGTGTTTGGTGTTTTACTGTTGCTTTTTCAGTATGCAAGAGAAACAGACCAGCTGAATAAAATCAACAGAAACGAAGGCAGGCCCAAGCTGTTCATGCTGGACCCTGAAACACAGGTAACTACTTTTCTAGTTACTTTTACTATCTAAATGTGCATAATCTTTTATGGTATTATTGTATGGTTAATGTTGTGTTGTGCCCAGTACATGTTTCTTTATTTTACTGTATGGATGGCATGGTGACTCTGTGGGTAACACTGTTTGGACTGGTATCCCATACAGGGGGTACCCCAGCCTTGTGCCCTGTGTTACTTTGGATCAGTGCATAACTGTACTTATAAGGCTCTAGGTGACCCTGAACAGGAGAAACATGTAGAAGATAGGGGAATATTTGAGTGGGCCTTTTGGTAACCATTGGTTCCATGAGAAAGGCTGTTAACCTGAGCTGCTCCTGGAACTGAGTGACCCTTTTTTCTGTGTTGCTTTGGATTAAAGCATCTGCTCAATCAATAAAATGTATTTGTTTGAGGTTATGGTTTGCATTTCATATTAGTGTACTTTCATAACCTTACAAGTATATATTTAAAATTTCTGCTACCTTAGAACCTCAGCAGAGGCGGCACAGAATTAACAGCCCCATTTCCAGGCCATTAATGTAAATAAGAAATTGTTCTTACTGACTAGCCTGGAAAAATAAAGGTTAAAAAAAACTAAAATAAATTTCCCAACTCTTCCCCCACAGAGATTGGACTTCTCTGGCATCGAGCCAGACGTGAAGCCGTTTGAGGAGCGAGTTGGCCACCGTATTGTGGTCACCTGTCATGACCTCACATTTTCCCTGCAGTGCTCCATCAACGAGAATGATGGCGGAGCCACAAATGTATGCCAGATGCTGTGCCAGCGGCGCAGATGACACCTGCACTAAGTTATACATGTTTTATGGCTGTAGTGACTGAAGTATAATATTAATTAAATTATATTGATTTAAAACTTAAAGGAATTGCTGAGTCTGCTAAATAAAACAATGACATTTGTATTAAAACAACAATAGGAAAATAATGACATTTATATAAGCATTTTTTTTTTTTGCATGTTACACACTCTAGTATGTAGTATGTGTCTTACAACATGTCTGGGTCATTTAACATGTCATGCATCTGGGGACCAGAATCTAGAGATGGATTAGAGCCACGCTGAAGCAGCTCACTAATGCTATCAAGGTTCTGGGGAAGTGGTGGCCCCCCATAAGCCTTGCTGAAGCTGTGACAAGCTTAATATTACTATATAATAATATATTTCCTGGCATGTCCTGAAAGGAAAGTTTTGACACCAGTTAGTGATGCATCCTGCCAGGGTGGGGGAATCCTAGCTGTTTTCTAATGTCTTATAGTTTTTTCTGCAGCCTTTGGTGGGCAACATATCAACACTTGGGTTGTCAGGTTGGCACAGTAAAAGTAAAGGGCCTAACTGTGAATCCACATATCTGGCCTGTTAATATGCAGCTTTGAATGCAGTGTGCTGTAATATTACAGAATGCATAGGTGTGTGGAAAAGGGTGTTAAAATCTGAAAGCACAGTTTAGTGTTCTGTATCAGTATACTCAGTAAAATTAATTATACAGTATTATAATGTATTGTATTAAAGTGTGTATCAGTATTACAGTAATGTAGAATAATGTAGAAAGAAAAGAAAAAAAACAGATTGGAAACAGGCTAGAAGGCTGAACTGAGAACCAGTTCATAAATCTTTATCTTGCATTGCATGTAGCCCAAGCCTGCTTCCCTGACAAAGAGGATAACTGGCGGTTAGTCACTGTCAAGTATCCACACCGGGTAACTTGTACCAGTAATCGTATCATGTTGCCCAGCCCTAATACAGAAGACTGTGTTGTAATGTATAGTATATATGTAAAGTGCTGTGTTGTAGTCTGCATTAGTGCATGGGATTATGTACAGTACTGTGTTGTAAGAGGCAGTTTAATGTTCAGCCAAATAGTTACATCAGTATTAGTTTAAATACTATAACTCGTGGCCATAGGTGGAAATTAGCGGGAGAACATTTTAATATGGATTTGAGAAAACACTTCTTTACAGTGTGTAGTTAGAGTATAGTCTTCCTGTTAGTGTAGTGCCAGCTAAAACCTTGGGTTCAGAGCTTAATAAGATTTTAACAACTTCAACAAAAATTGAACAATTAGTGCAGTTCTCCCCAAATGAGCTTGATGGGCCGAATTACCTCCTCTCGCTTGTAAATTCCTTATGTTCTTAATGCACATGCCTGATGGGCTGTGTTACCCCTCCCCACCCACAGGTAGAGCCATTCTTTGTCAGCCTGGCGCTGTTTGATGTCTCCAAGGGATGCAAGATCTCGGCTGACTTCCACGTGGACTTGAACCCCCCCTGTGTGCGTGAGATGCTGTCTGAGGGTTTGGCTCAGACCATCATGGAGGCAGGCGCTGGGCACTGCAAGGACCTGCCCATCCTGCAGAGGGCATCAGAGGCATTGTTACGCTTTCCCACACAGGTGTGTACAGTGCACCTTATCTGCAGTGAGACAATGACAGATGAAGCACAGCATCTCCTAATGGCCAGCAGCAGAACACTCATTCCTCCATTTATAAACATTCAGTATCTTAATTTTCCCTTTCACTCAAACATGAGGAATTACTACCTGTCTGCTTCTGAACTCATTTTTGATTATCCAAAGCTCTTTGTTTGAAAGTGGCCCAAATCTGAGAAGAAAAGTTTTTAACTCTCTTCTCTTCACCATCAGATTTTTCTGATTATAAATTAAATTGTTTTTTTACTATGTTTAATAAATATACATAATGCATTTTTAATATGAAATACTTAATACTTAAATAAATACTTAAATTATTATACATTTTATAATTATATTGTTTCACTAGATTTTTTTTATGTGAATAGTTTTATGTTTTATGTGAATAATGCTTTTTTCAAAACACAACATAATTTAATGGATGTTTAGGTTTGTTATTGTGTTGCTTTGGATCAATTAGCAAATTATTCCCAAAAAGATATATTAGGAATAGTGTTTCAGATTTGTACTTTTTCACCTTCTGAGATGGAGAGGGAGGGGCTTGACAAGATGTTAACCAATCCATGTCCAAGGAGTTCTTTTAATGTAATTTTCTGTTTGTCACTTCAGCTTCTTAGGCTTGGGTGGTATCTATTTTTTCATACTGTCATACTTTCTAGACATTTCACCTCAATATACAACGGTATTTTTTTTTACTTCAGTGAGGATTCACTCACTGCTAACACTGTGCGCTACAATACATTGCCTCAATACAGCATCTCAGTATCAGTTTAATCGAAAGAGGAATGTTTTTGATGTCACTAAAAATAATACCTTCAGGATTGGTCAATACTGCAGTGTCCCATCATGCTGTCTTACCACCCAAGCCTACGTCTTTTACCTCAGTCTCATTTACATTTTAATACACTTACGGCCTTGTTTGTTTCGAGCGGGGTCAGCTGTAGACCGCACTCTGTCTCACGTGTTACACAACAGCCCACCAAGCTGGTCACATGGTGCCTTTAACCGGGGACACAGACACTCATTTTTACAGGAATTATGAAAGGGACTAGGACTAAATTGAGTCTTCTTTGACTGAGGTTGCTGCTTAGGAAATTCGGATTTTGAGAGTAAGGAGTTGCCCTAGTGGTTGATAAATGACTGTGCGGAGTCCTGTAGTTGGCCTTCTCTTCCCAGTGAAGGCAGTAATTAATCTGAGCTAGTTCAAAAAATGTTCAGCTGTCTGCATGGTTCAAATTACATGCTGCATACACTGCTTTGTTGGAAAAAATAAACAGCGCTGATCACTTAAAATACATGTACGTGAGTGTAATTTTAGGTACTGCTGGTACTGGTAGCATGTCTAGGTGGCACGGAGCCACTCCGCCACCCCAGGCAGACCTACCTATCACTGGGCTTCCGTGTTCCTTGAGCCTGGCACAGGGTGGGGGGAATGCGAGCCCAGAGCAGGTGGAGTGCATGTTTGGAGAAATCCTGCTCACTCTCCTGCCCGAGGTGCGATGGGACGGGGTTGTGCTGGGGCTGCCCGCGTGCTGTGACCTGCCGGGCTGCAGTGTGGGGGTGGGTGTAGCCCCCGTAACTCTCTGAGGATAGCATTTAGGTGGATACAGAAACCTCAGGCTTCCGGGGTGTTGGTTAGTCACAGTGTAGTGTGCTGACATGTCCCTGGACACACTTATGGAGACGGAGCTGGCTGTGTAAAGACTTCCGATGAACATTACAGACTCTGAGATTCACCATGCGCAGACTGTGCCTCTATACTGCCTCTTTCAAAGTCATCATAACACAGATGAGAGCAGGCCGGTCACCACTGGTTTTCAAATTGGTCTCCTGCTTTTATTTCCTTTAGAGGTGATGTCATGGGCAGTGCCTGGTTATAGGAAGCACTCAGAACCAGGCAACCATGTACACAGGGCAGTAGCCACTTATAATGGCTCATAAACTCACTTGGAGTTGCCATTCCCTCCTCATACTCCTAGGGCATCTTCTCAGTGACTGACCCGCACCCCGACATCTTCCTGATGGCGCGCATTGAGAAGGTGCTGCAAAACAACATCGCCCACTGTGCTGAGCCTTACATGAAGACCTCTGACATGAGCAAGGTTTGTGTACACTGTCAGACTGACAACTGCAGCTACGATTGGCTGCATGTATTTATTTTTGTGTTTTTGTAGCATATAGATAAGTAGCCTCTGTTCTATTTTGTTTGACCACATTGATAAATTTCCTGTAGCCATCATTCACACATATAGCTTTATTTTGTCCATATTAATTAGTCAATATGTAGCATATAGGGATGTCACCTATTGCTCCTCTATCTTGGACACATTGTTTAGCCTGTGTTTTCCAGTAGCTAAGCTACAGACAAATATAGTTCATTGAGTTATTTGTTAGTCACATGTTAACTTCTATTTCCCCCCAGACTGCACAGAAGGTCCTGAAGGCTGCCAGACAGACATGTCAGCGGCTGGGCCAGTACAAGATGCCTTTTGCTTGGGCAGCCAAGTAAGCACTCCTTCACACACCCTCCAGGTTCAGCCCTCAGTTAAGATGGACTGTGGTTTGATTTTTGTGTAGGGAATCACCCAATTTTGACTAAGAGAGAGTAAAGGGGTTAACACCATCAGTGTATCTGCTAAAACAGCTTATGCTGATTTAAAAAAGGTTTAAGATACATCTGTCATGTGCTGTAGCGATTTCTATGACAATTGTTCTATTTTGATCAGGCATATTTAAAATTTAATTAAATTTAACAGGTAGCAGCTTCCCTCTGATTACTGCCCAGGTTTATAATAGCTTACTAAAGCAGATGTTCCCCAGTTCCTCATGGACTAAGGTACACATGCGTGATTTTCTCAGGTCACCACTAACTAAAGTACCAATGTTTTAGCCTTATGCTATACTATGGCAGTGTTTTACTGACTGTAGTACAGATGGTTTGACTAGTTTGTCTCCTGTTTGTCACCACTAAGACTAAGTGAAGTATGGAAGCTCTAACCGGGTGTATGCCAGTTTGCCACTGACAAAAGTACAGTTGTTTTAATCAGTTGTACCCCAGTTTATCTCTACAGATGTAATTGAAGGACTAGATATGTGTGAGTTTACCACCTACTGAAGTACAGGTGCTTTCACCACACATTCTCGAAGCTACCTTAACCTAGAGTACAGATTCTTTAGCCAGCTGTTATCCAGCGATGCTTTAAGTAGGTCTTCCCCAGGATATTACTGAAGCTAGATGTCCGGGTTGTTTGAAAAGACGTTTGTGTTTGACTCATCTGCTCTCTCAGTGGCTGCGTAACAGCTACCCTCTACTCCAGGCAGGTGTTCAAGGACTCCAAGGGCAGTTTGGAGACAGACGGAAAGTTCTCCTCCCTATACCGCCAGGATAGCAGTAAAATCTCCACTGAGGACCTCATTAAAATGCTGGTGGATATCAAGAAGTGAGTGGAGTGGATTTCCATCTTTCACAGAGTGTGAAGATCTGTAAGATTTAGTCTGGAAGGCTTTTATTTATACTTGCTTACTCGACTCTTGCTTAGTTAAATCTTAGATGTAATCTTTAACCGTCTTTGGACGAGTGCATCGTTGGCAATGTAGCATTTTATATTTATATTTATATTTTTCACGTCTATTTCAGCTTGTTTGTCACTTAAATCTTTATGTAGAATCATGAAGAGAACTCTGACTAAATCCATAATCTGTCAGAAGTATTGAAGTTTTTAAAATTAGGTTAAGTCAGCAAAAAAGTAGACGATGTCACCTTTTTCATTTTAACTGCATCTGGGGCATGTAGTACTGCCCTCACCTTGAAGATCGCTATTCACATTCTAAATAGTCGCATTACCACGTATTCAAATCACATTTGCATGGTAATTTCATGAACAATGCAATGGTGAAACGCGATCCAGATACCTGTACATCCCCATCAGCACCATAAAAATGGGGGAGGGGGATGTGTGCCAAGTGTGAATGGCTCATGCATACACATGAGAGCTCCTACATATTCAATGGCAGGAGACCAGAAATAGTGACATGAGTTAGGTTTTTCTTATTTTTTTATCCAACTGAATGTTGCAACTGCACCATTTATTCATCTTTCTGTACCTAAGACTTTGGTGATCAGATATCTGGGATCAAAACAAGCTGGCACTATTGCTTGCTATGTACTTTTTATAAAGCTTCTGCGAGTGTTCCAAACTGCATTTCGCAATGTCTATACTTTGATGTCAGACTACGAACTTAACATAAATTAATGTATATTTACAATATTCAATTAAGATGAGTGTAATACCAAAACAAATATACAGTGCTGTTTGAAAGTTAGATTCTTGTATTGTTTTACCATGATTTTCTTATTTTATCACCAGTTTTTACATATGAAATCAGCATTATATTCATCAATTCCATGTACCTGTTTTAAGGGAACTTTGTAAGTAGCCAGCAGACTATGTGAAGCATTTAATCAGAGTATGTGCAAAAGGTAATAGATTCAGGTGAAACGCATGTGGGTGCTCAAGTAATCAATTAAGCAGACCAATCAAATGAGACATCATTAGGAAATGTTTTAAGCAGCATTGACTAAAATCCCTTGAACACAGGTATTTTTCAAAACGGTGTTTTCCTCCGTTTAAAAAAAATCCCCGTCCACACGAACATTGTCTTCTAAAATATTTCCGTCCACATGAAACCACTAAAATGCGCTGTCAAGAGCATGCCAAACCAACAGGCGGCATTATAACTCTAACCGTACTGCCAGGGGCGCCGCTAAGGGGGGGAAAGTTGGGACAATTCTAAGGGCCCACGCCCTTTAGGGGCCCCCAGAGATCTGCTTTATTAATAATAACACTGGTAAGGGGGCCCAACCTCATATTTTGTCATAGGGCCCAAAATTGCTACCGGCGCCCCTGCGTACTGCCATGTTAGCCAATCAGAAGCCTAACTGCCAGTCCTGTTAAGTTGAAAACCATGGTGCACGTTCCGACTCCTGTGTTGATCAATATAATGTGAGAGTAACTCAACATTTATCTGTACACATGTAAGAAGTCCTGTCAGCAAGGTTAGCACAAGCACTATTTCGACTAAGTCCGCTATTGCACAAACTCACCTAATGTTTTTTTTTTCTTTTTTATTGGTAATAATTTACATACAACGTCAGAAAATATTATATAACAATGAACAATACCAGACATAAAATATTTTCTGCATATATAGTCTACATACATAATATATAGCAATTCATCATAAAATATTACACTACATGTACAGCCCGGAACATAAATAAATAAAGAATACAATAAATAAATTACTATTTCTTAAGACTCCTCAAATCGGTCCTTGTAATATTTAAAAAATCTTTGGGTTTTCTTGTTTTTTATCAAGGAAAGCGACTTAACTCGCCTAATGCATATGCCTAACGTATGACGTTAAACAAAGTGGACAACAGCGCACAATGTGACGTTTTGAGCCAAAAACTCTGTTTTCCCTGTCCACATGTCAACGCTGAAAACGGAGTTTCTTAAAATCTTCACCATGGATTTTTAGAGTTTTGCAAAAGCCGTTTATGTGTGGACAAAAACCCAAGACTTATAGAAAAAGGTATGTTTTAAAAAATACCCGTGTACGTGTGGACAAGGCAAAAGAGAGAGGAAACCAATCCAAACTACTGTCATGTCAAGGCATAAAGCACACAGATCAACAATGCCGAGAGGAAAGGAGACATCTGAGGATATCAGGAAGAAGGTGGTGACAGCCTGGGAAAGGCTACAAGACCATCTCCAAAAGATTCCAGCTCCATCCATCCACTAAGACGAATCATTTACAAATGGAGGGCACTCAGCATCACCCCAACTCTTCCCAGAAGTGGGCAGCCATCCAAACGTTCACCAAGAAGCACCAGAAAAATAGTAATTTGGGAAAAGGCCAACCCACACATCACCTATCATCGGACAGCATACATGCATCTGCAATCAGGTGAAAAATAAATAGATATGGCATTTATGGGAGAGTTGCTAGAATGAAGCCTCTGCTCACAAGAAAGAACAGAGTTGCCCATTTAAACTTTGCCAGAGAGCACTTGGACAAATCAGAAGCCTTCTGTAAGTTTATTTTCTGGACAGATGAGTCCAAAATTAAATTATTTGGCCACAATCACAGGCGTCATGTTTAGAGAAAAGTCAACATTGCATATAAAGAAAAGAACCTCCACCTAACAGTGAAGCATGGTGGTGGAAATGTGACTGTCTGGGCCTGCTTTTCTGCCTCGAGACCTGGACATGTATTATGTATTATCCAGGGAACCATGAATTTCCAGGCCTATCAACAAATTCTTGACCAGAATCTCCTGCCATCCGTCAGAGAGTTGAAACTGGGATGGAATGGACTAATGCAACAAGACAACGATCTAAAGCATTCCAGCAAAACTACCTAGGAATGACCTAAGAGAATGAAGATTTGGACCTCAATAACATAGAAATGTTGTGACAAGATCTGAAGCGGGTGGTACATGCCAGATGTCCCTCCAACTCTCTCAACTGGCTGTTTTCTACAAGGAGGAGTGGACAAAAATCCCCAAAAAGCACTGGTTCATGGTTACAGAAGACATTTGGTTGAAGTAATGGCTGCAAAAGGAGGTGCTACAAGCTACTAACTAAAAAAAATCACATACTTTTGCAAATACTAGATTTTCTGTTTTTTTTTTCCAGAGAGAAATTACTTACTTAATGGAAATATATGTTTTTTTCCCGTGTATCCCTTATTTGGAAGGTCTGCTTTACACATTGGTATTTAAATGTTCATTTCGTTATTTGGATGTATTTTTAGAAAACAATAACCATGTTTGAGGGGTTCACAAACTTTCAAGCAGCACTGTATAAGAAATAATTTATTTGACTTGAATGAAGTTTATAATATTGAATGAAATGTGTGACGATGCCTCAGTCAGTGAAAGTGTGTTCCCTACCCAAGAGCCCAGAGGGTTAATACAACCTGGTTAATGGTTGTATGGTTCATGTTTTTAGGTGTCATGTTAGCTCTTAACCTTCCCTGCTCTGATCTCCCCCTCCAGGCCGGAGAAGAGCAAGCTGCAGGTCATACCAGGGCAGCTGAACATCACCATTGAGTGTGTGCCCCCCCAGTTCTCGAGTACGGCAAGCAGAGCACCGCATGGGCTGTGCAAGCTGATGGGTTGCGCTACTATCCTCTCTTATCATCATGATGTTCATCTCAGCTTGCTTTTTAATCGCTGTCCCCCTCACCACAGATTCCGTCACATCCAGCTACATCCCGGTGCATCCCTTCAAGGAGACTTGCACAAGCATCTCTGTGGAAATAGAAGAGTTTGTGCCCAATGAAGCTCGCTTCCACTGCCCCTTCACCGTCTACAGGAACAGCCTGTACGTCTACCCACTGCAGCTTAAATACGACAACCAGAAAACCTTTGCTAAGGTATGAGAACTTGGTAACATTTGGTATTTGGTAACATTTTACATTAAGTGCATCTTCATAATGCATTCATATAACATTCAGTGCACCTTCATAATGCATTCATAGAACATTCATAAGCAGCATGCAAGTAAACCATAACATCCTAACATCCCTTAACAGCTTTAATATACATTAATAACAAACATTACATGATTATACTATTATAATGTTAGTTATTATTATATAATGTTTGTTATTAATATATATTACAGCTGTTAAGGGATGTTAGGATGTTAAAGTATACATATATGATGTTTATGAATGTTTTATGAATACTTAATGAATACATTAAAACGCTTTATATATGCAATATAAAAGCATTATGAAGGTTGCAGTTATTGTAAAGCATTACTAAATATTTTTAATTCTTGTTTAATTATTTCTTATATTTCTGTGTCTTGTCTTACACCTCTGAGAATTTGTGTGGCGTTTGCATGTTCTTGCCGTGTCATCCTGGGGTTCCCTTCAGGTACTCCAGTTTCCCTCAACAGTCCAACACGTGCTAAAGTGAATTGGAGTTACTAAGTTGTCCTTAAGTGTGACTGTATGTGTGAACGGTGAGTGTGCCCTGTGATAGGTTGGTATCCCATTCAGGGTTGTTCCCTGCCTTGCAACTGTAGCTTCCAGGATAAGCCCTTCTGGACCCCCTGTGACCCTGCATAGGACAAGTGGATATAGAGGATGGATGGGTGGAAGGTTTAAGTACAGGCTATGGAGTGGGTAGCAAAGCATTTCACTGCACATGTGAACATCAACATTCATTGAAACATGAGACTTCCTACAGCGGCTTTTATTTCATACGGATCAAAAATATATAGTGCATATATAGTGCTTCTGAAAGTTTGCCTGTAGGGTCTGTGGGCTTATCAGTGCATTTCAGCTCATTCCTAGGCACTTTTGTGACAAATGTGTCTTTTCCCTGCAGGCACGAAACATTGCAGTCTGCGTGCAATTCCGAGACTCAGATGACGAGGGCACCACCCCTCTGAAGGTGAGTGCAGTGGGGTTAACAGCCATGCCTGACTGTGTTCTCTAGCATGTTCCAGAATGCAGCTCAGCCTAAAAAATAGGTAATAAAACACCAACAAGGATAAAGATGGAGTTGAAGCCGGTGATTACAGCTGGCAGCCGGAGGTAATGAATGGTGCCCCTGTCTTCAGACTACACTCATGCTGTAAGAACCGCCCCAAATATTTCTGGGTGGAAACCTTTATAAAGCTGCACACAAGTTATTTTTTCCATGCGTCAGAGCAAAAAAAAAAGACAACTGGAAATTTTGGGGGGCGCAGCATGGATGAGAGCAGCGCCAACTTCCCTCATGCAATTCTGTAGCCATCAGGGAAGCTGTGATACAGGAGGGTGGTTACCATAACACACAGGAAGTCGCCAGGGGCTAGGTTGGTGACACCTTGACGCCGTCATTAACACACACACTGGTACAAAAACTTACCCATAGTACTCTGCAAGTGTGCCCTTTTCATTAATAGATATTCCAGTATTATAACAATGGCAAAGTAACTAAATCTCTGCTCAGATTAAATCAGAGGAGGAAACTGCTGTTTTGCTTCAGTATTAGGTTGCTTAAATAAATATTCAGTCAATGGTATACAAAGTCATAATGCAAAATAACGCTTGGCACAAACACTGGTAAATTACTTTTGGCTGAAGGATCTGTTCCCACAGTCAATGTTGTATTTCCTCCTTGGAGGTCTGATGCTATGAAGAGATTTGTAAAAAATCTTTCTGGGATAACCTGATTTCAAGTGTTTTGATAATGTAGTATAAAAGATCTTCTTCGGGTGACATGGTGGTGCAGTGGTTAGCACTGTTGCCTCACACCTCTGGGACCCGGGTTCGAGTCTCAAAATTTAAAAAAATAAAACTTACATTGTAAACTACAATAGCTATGAAACTTCATGAATCATCGTAACATCATCGGCTGTACAAACAAAATAAAATGTCACAGAGCAACTGTTATCTTTCAATGACTTCTTTGGATTTCCACTGAGACTTTTTTTTTTGATCAGTGACTATTTGCTTTGTACACAGAGCACCTTAAGCCTCCTGTGATTTCAGATTCAGACCACTTGGCATCGTGGTGGAGCCAATGAATCATTTAGTTAGATCCGTTACTTCACTAGTATGCATCCTTCCGTCAAAAGGAGGAGACTAGATATTCTCTGCTTCGCTACAACATCACTTTTTGTGTGACAACTTGTTTGAAAGTAATTGTAATTTGTGGTTCTGTGACACAAGGTGTGTTGTAATGTCTTGTTATGTATACAAAGGGTTTCTTTTATGAGGTTTATTATTAGTTATCTTATCTTGGGATGAAACAGTACAATGGCTTTCATAAGCTGTGCTGTCATTACTCTGTGATCAGCGCCAGCTTGTATTCAGAGATCTCTGTTGTGTGTTGTTTCCATGGAACAGTGTATCTACGGAAAGCCGGGGGAGCCACTTTTCACCACGAGTGCTTTTGCCGCCGTTCTACATCACAACCAGAGCCCCGAGTTTTACGAAGAGGTGAGCCTGTGTGCAGCGCTGCTTGACTTCCTGTCCAGTGCCCCGTGTGTCACACATGTCCTAAAGCCCCACTTTCATTATTGTGAAACCTAGAAGGTGCACGGATACTGTATGGAGATAATTCACAAAGTAGCTGGGGATAATTTACAAAGTAGGATTCTGCATGTTTTAGACATTTCGGCAGTGTTCTGGTTCTCATTGGTTTATGTCATGTTTAGTTAAGTTAGAGACACAGATATTACCATGTTTTAGCTCCTGTTCTACTTGTCAGCAGACCATGAGGGTGCATAATTATAATCACTTTATTCTGTCCATCAGCCTCTGTCTCCTGTGGATCTTTTAGCTGCAATGAAGGGCCAGGTTCTTCAGAGTTACATATTAAGACTTTAGAGTCATTAATGTTCATTGCTGGAACGAGTCATCTCTTAATCATATAACGCTTGTTAGCCAAAGCTGATTCTAAAATTAGATCTCTCAAGGTTGTCTTTAAAGGTTTATATGGCCTCCTGGCTCTTTTCAGGTGAGCAAAGCTATTATTACTTGAATGGGATCCGCATATTCAGTAGAGCCGCCCCCCCAAATAATTTCAGAATTCTGTAATTATTTAAGTTAGGCAGTGTGATCTGTTCACATAAGCATTCTTTGCCAAAGGGTCAATAAAGTCCTTATGATGCTTGCTTAAGCCTCACAGAGACATTCCTAATGGAGATCATGACAGTGGTAAATGATTTTGTTTACTAAATAAGCACTTTCAACATTATCCTTTGTATTATACAAATGGATCTTTGTATTATGTAATGGACTTTAAGTTATTCCTTTTGCATGTCATCATCTACTTGACTTTTCTGATTATTCAGAATGCCCCCCTTATTGTTTTATACCCACTATTTGCACTACAGTTAAGAATTAGTAACATTAATAGCATTGAACATTCTCTCCGGTTTCCCTGAAGATCCATCTGTGCATAGTATACCGGACAATTATTTTAGGGGGAAATTATTGCTACTCAAATCTGAATTCCAGTTACAATTTAGTAAATGTACTTCTAAATCTGGGTTATAATTTTGAAATAATCCTGTTGAATGGTTTCTCTTGATTGGAATTCTCCTTTTGTTTTGAGATCCTATCAGTACAGTTACTTCTGGGACTGGGAACATGCTGTAATGAGAGTTATTTATTTTGATTTTGCCAAAAATGTTTATTTTTTTTTAAGCCGAGTCACTAAATCAACCTTGTCATTATTTGACTGCCAAGTTGCTTTTTTGTCTTTCCTTTGATGTTAGATTTTTTTTTTGCATGTTATGAAGCCAATTCTTAGTCATTGGTTCTGATTAATAATGGCTGTATTAGTGTTGTTTTAATAGTAATGCATGTGGAACTGTAGAATCTTGCTAGGTGTAGGTTATGGGAGCTTACATACTCATGCCTCTCCTCTAGGGGTTGGAATATTATTTCTCAGAGTTGATGATGTCATTTTCAGAAAGTCAAAGCAACTGACGTGGAATTCTTTTGAGGCAGGCCATATTTATTTCTCATTTGCCACTTCTGGTTGATGCCCCCTTGTGGACAACTTTGAATTTTTTTATATCCAGCAAGCTTGGATATTTGTGATAAAACGGAAAATAAAATTTTATGTGCATTTATTAAGTGAAATTGCAGTTAATACAATTAACAAAACGGAAATTTTCTATAATGTGTTTTCAGTTGTGATTGTATAATATTCTGATTGCTGAATGGTTGCCTGAGGAGTTAACCATTGCTCTGCATTTTTACAGGTCAAGATTGAGCTGCCAATCCACGTGCACAGCAAGCATCACCTCCTCTTCACTTTCTATCACATCAGCTGTGAGATGAGCACCAAGAAGAGGGAGGGGGTGGAGACCCTGGGTGAGGATCCAGTTAGCCGCCCCATTCACACAGAGAGCCTGCGTGTGCCCGGCAGAGAACAAGTGCAGAAGGAGAAGATTAATCCTGAAAGGAATATAGTCATAAGGCAATATCATCTGCATTAAAAAAAGGGTTTCAGTTTTTATCTGTTTTGAATTTTTTGTGGTTTGAGGCTAGATACAAATAATAAAAATAAAATCAGAGTGAATGGATATATTTACATATGGATATAGTGCCCTGGTTACCTCCTACAGTCCAAAGACTTGCAATTAGGCAGATTACTGTGTGTGTGGGGGCATATATATATATATATATTACATTATGAGGACCAACTTTCATCACAATATGACAAAAACCTGTTATTTTGACCTGTGGGGATGTTTTTTTCGGTCCTCACTATGGCACACCCAATTGTGTGTGTCTGAGCCCAGGGTGTACTCCTGCCTTGTACCCTTTGCCACCACAGATTCTGGTTCCCCTCTATTACACACTGGAGGCTCGAAGATGGATGGATGGATACATTACATGACATATTCCATGAATGTGGGGGTGCAGGTTGAACATTGAAGTGAGTGACTTGCTTTCTCCTACTCTGCAGTGGGATACTCCTGGGCCCCCCTGCAGAAGGATGGCTGCGTTCAGTCCACAGAGCTCCAGCTGCCTGTGGCTGCCAACCTCCCTGTTGGCTACCTGAGCGACAAGACGCAGGACGGCCGAAAGGTGGGGCTCCCTCTAGAGCTCTGGGTGTGACTTTCACCTCTAACTCTATGCCTGTGTTTTATTATTTATTTATTTATGTGCATTTCCACGAGTTTTTCCTGTAATTCCAAGAATATCAGTGTGCCAGGACGTTCTCTGCCTTGCCTTTCCTGGGATACTCTCCAGTCTCTCTGTCACCCTCTGTTGTATGAATGGTCATGGAAAATAGATGAATTTTATGTGAAAATGTTTGTATAGTTATTTTGAATAGAGTGCTTTTCTGGTTTTATTCTTACAGTGCTCTATGTTCCACACATTTCCTGATTCTTTTTTCACTCCAGGCTGCACCTGAGATCAAGTGGGTGGAAAATGGGAAACCGCTGTTTAAAATGAGGAGCCATTTAGCATCAACAATATATACTCAGGTACAAGTTTACATCCTAGTTAGCCATTACTACAGACAGCATAGCCAATCATGTCACAGGGTTGCTTTTTGCCATAAAATTCTGATAATGCTTGGCAGACAAGATGGCCAAAATATGCTGTTATGAACTGCTGTCTTCAATCAGTCAATCAATCATTTATTGATATAGCGATTTGCAACACTAAAAGTGACCAAGGCGCTTCACAGTTAAAACTATAATATAAAAATAGGAGATAAAATAAAACCTTACTGAATTTAAAGTAGAATGAGGTATCACAAAAACTGTACAACAAATGTGAGAAACACAATACATAAAACACGATAGCATGTCGAAGACACAGCATGGGGTACATCAAACAGTAAAATGTCAGCCCCAAATAAATATTAAAAGTTTTCCGAAATA
The DNA here is from genome assembly GCA_026779585.1 of Mormyrus proboscirostris. Taxonomy (NCBI): domain Eukaryota; kingdom Metazoa; phylum Chordata; class Actinopteri; order Osteoglossiformes; family Mormyridae; genus Mormyrus; species Mormyrus proboscirostris. The sequence continues at coordinate 15,634,009 of JAODKF010000002.1, read as the reverse complement.
AATAAGTCTTGAGTTTCGATTGAAAATGGTTGTAGTCAGAAATGGTACGAATCTCTGGGGGTAGTTTGTTCCAGAGACTGGGTGCAGCTACAGAGAACACTTTATCTCCCCATTATTTGTATTTGTATTTAAACCTTGTAAAAGAAGTTGTTCAGCTGATCGTTGTTCAGCTGATCTGCTGTGTCTCCTGACGGTTAATTATTCCGATAGATATGGTGGACCAATGCCATTTAGAGATTTAAAAATAAACATTAAAAGCTTAAAATCAAGTTATTTCTAGAACGTACAGGGAGCCAGTGAAGTGACATCAATACTGGTGTAATGCGTGATTCTTAGGAGTATTAGCTAAAAAAAGGTGCAGCAGCGTTCTGTACAAGTTGGAGACGATTGAGATATGCCAAAATAAAGGGCATTGCAATAATCAAGTCTGGAGCTGATAAAAGCATGAACAGCTTTCTCCAGATCAAAGCAATTAAAAAAAGGTTTAACCTTAGACAAGAGATGAAAAAAGAGAGTTGAAAAAAGCTTGTCTTAACCACTGTATTTATCTGATTGTCAAATTTTAGACTGCTGTCAAACTTCACCCCAAGATTCCTCACAGCTTGGTTAGATACTTAATGTGAAAAACTGGAGTTGGCTATATCTCCAAACCCAATAAATTCGGTTTTTCCTTCATTTAGATTTAGGAAATTCTGTGAGAACCACAATTTAACCTCCGTGATGCAATCAAGCAGTTGAGTTAGTGATTTTGTGCAATCTGGATTCATAGGTAGATGGATCTGGATGTCATCACCATAACAATGAGAAGTGAGATTGTGCTTACGTATTACAGAGCCAAGTGGAAGCATGTATAGTGAAAATAATAAAGAGCCAAGAATAGAACCCTGAGGAACCCCACAAGAAATGGGAGCTTTAGAGGAGGACGTGTCACCAATCCTAACAGAATAGGTTCTGTTAGTCAAATACTAAGTAAACCAGTCCAGTACAGCACCCCGGATGCTGACATAATTGTTCAGGTGGCGTAGAAGTACTGAGCAATCTATAGTGTCAAATGCTGCTGTAAGATCTAACAACGTAAGAACGACAGGACATTTGGCATCCATAGACTGTGTTATATCATTATGGACCCTTAAGAGTGCAGATTCTGTGCTATGCCTAGATCTGAAATCAGATTAAAACTTCTCAAAAATTGAATTTGAGTTTAAAGACAACTGCTTGGGTCTTGCAGACCATTGTACAGTTAGGTGGAATGGAAACTCCAAATTGTGTAATTGTGTGTGTGGACAGTGTAAATGGATAGTTCAGATTCAGAAAGTAAAAATCCAGACCTAAAGTTTGTTTCAGCTAACCTGTTGTATACTCTATTTCTGTGACTCTTTATACTCAACTCGTTGGTTGAAACAAAATTTTGGTCTAAATGTTTTCTTTCTTAACCTGAACTATCCACCTGTGAAGAGGGTACTGAAGATGGATGTATAGGACTAAGTGGGAGTCACCAGATGGAGACCTTTCTACATAAATGAGCCTGACGTGGAACGTTACAGGCCATGCGAGTCTGTTTAATGAATAGCATGTGTCATATGAATTAATTAAGTCATAGATTAACAATCAATTATGAGCTAAGGCATACAATGTAAAACAGTGGATGCCTCCTGAAGGGTCAGTGACAGATGCTCAGTGTCTGGGTTGGGTCCCCATGTGCCACTGCAGGACCCACATCTGCACAGGTTCTTCCAGCACTGTCATTTGCTGAAGTCTGGTTCTGAGGACAATCCGGCGGAGCTCGTCAAATACCTCAAGGTACGGGGATTGAGGATTTGTCCAGGGGTCATGGCCCAGCTTTTCTACCATATCTGTCTGTCTGTCTTTTATTATTTGTATCTATATTTGAGAAAACAGTGTTTTGTCAGTGTTGAAATGTGCCGAAACAAGTAAGGGACATGCAGCATGTGCTGTTGGCCCTTTCCATGTGATTCTCTGATACTTTGCAAAGTGTGGAAGTTTAGTAGGAATTCTTAACCCAGAGCTAATGCTGACTGTGTAATGTGTAATTGACTTGCCCTGAATGAATGAATGGATGAATGAATGTCTTAAAGTATCTAGGGGCTCCAGGTGGACTGTCGTGTGACTGTTAGAAGGTTTTAGAAATGACAAGCTTGGCTTTTATTCAAAACAGGTGCTGTGCAAATCTCTCTTCCTGTCTCCCTCTCATACTAGTGCCTACATGCCATGGAGACTCATGTTATCATCAAGTTCCTGCCTACTGTGTTAGTCCAGCTATTTGAAGTTCTCACCATGTCCACCAAGGAGACTCAGGAGATAGCTGTCAACTGCACGCGGTCAGTCAGCCAGACCTGTCATTGGTCCAAACCCAGCTCCCTATTAACATGTCTGCACCTTATTTTCTGAGGTTCGTTATGTAGACCAACCCACTTGCTAAGTTTAAAAGCACCCAATGCCTTCTTTTCCAGAGTGATCATCCACATTGTCTCACTCTGCCATGAAGAAGGACTGGAGCACTATCTTCGCTCCTTTGTCAAGGTAGACTGTATTTTACCTATCAGTTTTTTATCATCATGGCAGACATGATGGAAGAATTTTATTTTGTTTTTCCTAAGTCTTGAAAAGGTTTTCGTGCAGAATGACCAACCACCAAAAAAGTAGTTCAGTTTAGCACCTACAAGTGCTTAGTTAAAACTAAAATGAATTGAAATTTCATAATTTGCCATTTGCACAAGTATGAGTAAAGATACATTAGAATGCTTCTATTCCCATATCCCATCATGCTTTCTTATGAGATACACACACAGGTTTGTAATTATTTCTTTGTGAGCACGCCATTCATTTCTATGGAGAAAACTCTAAGCACAACATGACGATCTTAACCCCTACCCAGCCCTAACCTTAACCATAAGTAACCAAACAAAATACGAGATTTTTGGCATTTTTACTTTTTACTTTGTGGGGACCTGAAAAATGTACCCTACAACTTCAAAAAAGTTTGAGAAACTAAATATTCAATTCAATTCAGTTCAATTTTATTTATATAGCGCTTTTAACAATGGTCATTGTCTCAAAGCAGCTTCACAAAATGAACAAGATTTTGTT
>JAODKF010000002.1:15619257-15629772 GCA_026779585.1 Mormyrus proboscirostris | reverse complement strand
ATCCCTGAAATATGTTACCAGAAATTAAGTCATAGGACTATGCACAGGCTTGTAATTATACCTTTGTCATTTCTATTGGAAAAACCCTAATTCCAAAATGACGACCTTAATCCCTACCCAGCCCTAACCTTAACCATAAGTACCAACAAACGATGAGACTTTTGACGTTTTTAGTTTTTGGAGTCACACATCAAAATAACAGGTTTTTTCACATTTTGGGGAACATGTGGTGAATAAAAACAGAGCATGTCAAGGACTGGGATATATTACACAGTAAGGAAACAATTGGTACTTGTAATCACAGTTTTGGATGCAGAAGAAGTGAGCAGGGGTGAAGACCTGAGTGAGTTACATAATAGATAATAGTGATTGCCAGATACTTGTATCAGAGCATCTCGGAAATGCCAGGGAATGCTCACAGTCAGCCATAAGGAGTATATACTGGCAGTGGTCCAACTAGGAATGAACCACAAATCAGCAACAAACTCATCGATGGAAGATGTGAACGAAGATTACCCTGTGTAGTACAGACTAATAGAAGGACTCCTGTGGCACAAATTGTGGGTAATTTTAATGATGACTATGGGAGTAATGTGCACAGAGCCCTGCTGCACATGCGGCTGTGCCGCCACAGGTCAGTCAGAGTTTCCATACTAACCCCATCCACCTTCGAAAGTGTCTACAATGGGTATGCAAGTGTCGAATGTGGACCTTAGAACAATGGAAAAACATCACCTGATCTGATGAATTCCATTTTCTGTTACATCATGTGTCATTTACCGTGGCAGAAATGGAACCAGGGTGCACTGTGGGAAGAAGACCGGTCAGTGGAGGGAGTGTGATGCTTTGGATAATGTTCTGCTGCTAAATCCTCAGTCCAGGGATTCATGTGGGTGTTAATCTGACACGTTCCACCAATTTAAATATTGTTGCGCACCAACTACATCACTTTTATATAAACGGTATTCACGAATGGCATTGTCACTTTCAGCAGCATAATGTGCCCTGCCATACTGCAACATTTGCTCAGGAATCGTTTGAAGAATCTATCTATCTATCTATCTATCTATCTCTCTCTCTCGCTCTCTCTCTCTCTTTATACAGGTATGTGTGTGTGTGTGTATATATATATATATATATATAAACCAATATACATATCCTGTAGACATAGATATGTCCACACAATTTAATATGGGGACTGATCAAAGTCACTTCACTTTACTTTCCTTGTTTAATAAACCTTAGTATACAGTATAGTCAGCTGTCATGGATCTACTCTAGCATTACTTTTATAGTTTGATAGTTTTATAAGTTTGGTAAAACATGTAATATATTGTAGTATTTTGCTATTATGTATTAATTAACCACAAACTGTCTTAATTACATACTGATCTCATGTTAAAACTAAAATTCCATTTGCAAGTATGAGTAAAGGCACAAGTTTGTGAGCTACTGGAAAAAAAAACTACTGATGGAACAAGTATTTAGTAACACAAGTGAGATACTGATGTCATGTTCGTTCATCATAAATGAATTGTAAAGTACATTTTATCTCACGTAGTAACTATATTTGTTCATAACTGATTCATAATTTGTACTTCAGTAGTAATTCAGAATACTTAGTATACTAAGTATTTGTGACCTATCAAGTATAGCGTAAATACCGTGCTATCATCACTTGGTAATATTTTCATCAGATATCTCCCTTTATTTAACAGATTACTTAACAGCCATAACCGAAAGTTTGACTTTTGAAATTCCATTCTTAATTCACATCTGTCCCCTTGCATGAGGAACTAAGTTGCCACTTGTTGTTCTGGCTAAACCTGCCAAAAAGGGGTGTTTTCCTTTTTAGAATGAGAAGAATGCTTTGGTTAGGGAGGCATATAAAGGTTTAACTATAAACAAAAAATGGTGTTTTTTTCTGCAATTGTTAGTAGTTTAAGAATGAGCCCATGGTATAAAATATAATACCTCACTGAACTGTACTTGAGGCTCTTTGCCTCCTGGAATAGGTGCCAGGGTCACTGTGATCCTTTACTGCGATAAGCAGTATATTAAAAAAGCCTTGGGACACTTGCTTAATTCAGTAAAAATATTACAAGAAACAAATGATTTTTGTGAAAAATGTATATCATTTTACAAATAACCTGGAGTTTTAGGTAAAACATTAATTTCAAGTAATAAATTGAAATTCAGATTAATTCTGTAATAGCTGTTCTAACTTTAAAAACAACTGGGGAATGGTTAACTTTTATGTTTTTTACTTTGAATGTTCATAATTTTAGGTTATTTCTTTATTTTTTTTGTCTCCTTTCATTTTTATTGATTTTGAATATTTGGCATTTAAGGAATTTTGGTGCGTAAAGTAAAAATGCACAACTGACAGTTCCAGATTTCTGTTTTGACCTCTTTTGATAAAATAAGGATTTTTTAAAGTGGGTAAGTTGATATTTGTTCTGCGAGGAGCCGTTTCTGGGTGTGCAAGGCCTCACAATCATTTCCTCTTCCTCTTTTCAGTACTCCTGGTTTTTCTTCGAGGTCATTGCCAAGTCCATGGCTCAGTACTTGCAAGTTGAGAACAGGATAAAGGTGAGTCTTCAGCACCCTCAATGTGTTTATCTTTGTGTAACGAAAACACACTTCTTAAATAATGTATGAGGGTATTTGTGGTGACAAGCCATTTAAAAAAAGGACTGAACAGGCGACATGGAACTTCAACACCGTGCTGTCATCACTTGGTAAAAAAAATACCTACTGAGATGGCCACACCTTGCTGCAGAATAATCCTTCGGGGCCCAGGCCAGCTTTCATTTTCCTGATATGCTCTGAGTGTTGTTTCCCTCACTCACACACATGAAAATTGACACACATGTTCTAATAAAGCACCTAAATACTGCTTTGCCCTCAGACAACCATTGAGCCCTTTTTAAAGCTGCAGTTCCTACCTCTAGTAACACAAAATGCAGACATCGCCACACCAATCACACACATTGTGTGCATTGTCCCTGCCTTTTTTTTTCATGTGTACTTTGTTCTAGTACTTGTTGTATTTGTATAAATAACATTAATAATTTGTTAATAATTGTTTTATTACTTAGTGTACATTGATTGTGTGGAGTGTTGGCTCAATGAGTAGCACTGTGGCCTCATATGCCAGGGATGGGGGTTTGAATACTGTCCCTGCTCTGTGTTCACGGAGTTGCATGTTCTTCCAGTGTCATCTGGGCTTCCTCTGGACACTCCAGAGACATGCAGTTAGGCTGATTTGGTCTCTAAATTGCTGGTAGTGTTTGTGGTGTGTGTCCTGTGATGGTCTGGCATCCTTCCAAGGTGTACTGCAGCCCTGTGTAGAGTGCAATAGGCTCCCCTGTGACCTTGTCATGACGAATGGATGGGTGGTGTATAATAAGTAAGAGAGCTTTGGCAGCAGACATTGTAATGTCTATTGACCTGGACAGGCTTAATCTTTGACATGAATAGCCCACATGGGTGTGATGGAGGCTCAATAAAAACATCCTGTGGTGTGCCCTGTAGATGCCACGTGCTCAGCGCTTCCCAGACAGCTTCCACCTGGCCCTGCAGTCCCTACTGCTGTCCATCTTGCCTCACATTACCATCCGCCACCTGGAGGTCCCCGAGGAGGCCCGCTGCATTAATTTGAGCCTGGCTCATTTTATAAAGGTGAGATTTAATAATTTGGGAACCTGGGCTGCTTTCTCAAAGTGAGATCCTCTAACCTGGATGTGGTCCACTTCTTCAAGGTAAGGCTTCCTACTCAGATTTGTATGCCATAAAATGTGATAAAAATTTGTCTAAATTACAACCACAGGTGTAATGCACAGGTATAATGTCGTATTACAAAAAGCAGAGAAACTGAACATCCTCAGCAGGGCTGCCTGTGATGTACCGCACACCGACCTTTTGTTGGCCTTCTTTAGAACCATTTATGCATGAAGACCTACGCCTGACCTTATAAGAGCTCACTTGTGCGTATTGGCTGAGGGCAGGCTGGCAGCTGTGTGAGCATTGCTGGCAGGATGCCAAGGTGGGCAGAAATGCAGTGGAACAGGCTGAACAGCGCTGGGATCCTAAGCAGCATACTTCAGCTAATTTGCCTTTTGAGATAAACCTTAATCACAAAACAAACTCACTGATGGAAATGAATAATGCTTTTGAAGAACTAGCGCTTCTATCAGATTCCTGTTTATTTGCATTGTGCGTATCGGTCTTTGCGTGACAGGCAGCCAGCATGTTTCTTTCTTTTTCTAAGGCCACAAAGTGAGCATTACAGCTCTTAACAAAGGTAGGGAGATCACACATGAGTATAAGAACAGCTGCTACCCAGCATCTGTTACCCATCAGCGTTTAGCATGATCCGTTGATTACCACATGTACGTATGCAAGTCCCTGAAGGGTAGATGGACCAAAGGGTCGGACAGTTCTATCTACAAGTTGAGTTGAATGCCACATTCATTATTGTCATGGCACCATATATGCAAACTGGAAATGTAAACCAGGGCCATGGATATTATTTCTGCCTCATGTCATCTAAGTGACAGTGAAGCAATAAATTTGCAGTCATGCAGTGAATTACTGATACCTAACCTGTCAGACCAGTAAGCTGATGTTTGTGTAAAACGGCATTTTTCAAACAGCAGTTTGTACAAATCTCCATTTAATTACAGCTGCCGTGTCAAACGTTTTCATCTTTATCGTAAAGTCAAAGAAATTTTTGGATTTTATTTTGGCTGTTTTCGGCTCAAACGTAAACACCATGTTTCACCATTTCTTATGAAATTTTGTAATGTGGGTTCTTGCATTATTGTAAGGTCAGACATTGTTCCAGTGTACAAGGCAAGGCAAGACCTGTAGTTGATCTGCTCAGAATATGCGACTATACTTAAAATAAAATAACAGGGAAATCCCACCTGTGAAGTAGCAAGGGGAAGTATGGGAGGTAGATTCATTTATGGTCCCCTGACCTTCAGAACATCGGAGACCCAAAAAATAGAATAATAAAGGCACTGACAGATATGAAAATGACACGGTGCGTAAAATATTGAGTATATTGTTGCACAGACTGTCAAGCTGCAGAAAGAATATAGTAGTTAAGGAGGTGAACTGGTGGAGCAGTGGACATCTTGATTGTGGACATTTGCTTTCAGCTGGTTAGCTAACCAAGAACTACCATGAAACAGTTATCTACCGGTGCAAATGAGTAAAATATAAATGAGAAACCAATATAAGTTTGAACTTTTAGTGAGCTGGTGATGAATGATTTCATAATTATTCTGACTAAGGGTTCTGTGTATAAGAGATTTTAACAGGGCAGTTTCACTGCTGCTTTGCCGCCTAGTCAGCTTTACAGTATTCAGGGTATCTGATAATGTGTCCTCATATGGGGGTGGTGTTTGACTTTGTGGGTTAGGACTCTATGACAATTTCTCCAGGGACTTGTTGACCCTGCCTTTTCCAAAGTACATCGCTTTGAATAAAACCAAGCTTTCTTAAGTATACATCGCTTTGGATAGAATCAGCTGCTAAATATGTGTAACGTAATGAACACTGCTTCACTGTGCAGCTGTAGAGCCTGTGATCATCCAATGCAATTCTGCATACTGCCTGAATGCTGACGGCCCTCATTTGCCTACAGAGGTGCTTCACCTTTATGAACCGAGGATTTGTCTTCAGCCTCGTCAATGACTACATGTGTGGTTTCACATTGAAGGACCCCAAGGTAGGGAGCATTGATGTTTATGGTTCTTTTCTTTATACATCAATTTCCCAGGCCATTTGTATGCTATTTATGTCTTACTTATAGGCAATTACATAATGGACACTGTTTTCCAGCAATTCCACTAATGTAATACTGTTGGGAGGGGGCAGGAAATTGTTTTCATTTTTGATTTTATCAAGAGGATTTCCATTGTTTATCATTTTGCATTGTGAAAAACCTCTCTTGAAAAGTGCTTTGTACTAATTAGAATTTGATTGAGAGTGTTCTCACTCTTTCTGAAAGCTTATTCCAGCTGTATTTTGTATAAGAAATACTTTAATTTGTTTAGTTAGTCAGTTATTATACCAAATTAGCAGGGGTCCAGAAGGTTCAGTTGTCTTGTTAATTTAAGCAACTGTGTTGAGTATTGTTTGAAGGTGTCATATAGCCACTTAACAGCGACTTCTCCAAACAGGTTCTCACAGCAATGAAGTATGATTTCCTACTGACAGTGTGCAACCATGAGCATTACATCCCACTCAATCTGCCCATGGCGTTTTCCCGAACCAGATTGCAGAGAATGCATGGTGAGCTCCTAAGGCCTTATTCTGTACCATCCCCACTGACTGTCCAATCCCAGTCACCACTCCCTCGCCTCCCTCAAGCAATATGTCTAACTGTTATTAGCCTTCACTAAGAGTTAACAAGTGGATGTTTTAATGTCAGCATGCTTAGGGATTAATATGATCCCTGCTCATACCACCCCACACATACCTTAGCCCTCTAATATGCAGTAAAAAAAAAGCATGTTTTGTTCATCGGTTTCAATTTTTCCTGTTTTGTTTTATTCATTTTGGTCATGGTCAGATATGATTCCGTTTGCGACGGATCGTTTTGGCGTTGTAGGTAGGTGGAGCCCCCCACTGGCCATGCACAGCCACTACCTACTAACCCCTGCAAGCCTTCCTGCCTAAATACCCTGGGACCTGTCTTAACTAATGTACGCTATTCCTCTAGTAGGACCTTCTGTGCACTGCTTTGCAGGCTCAAGGTTCAAGGCTCAGAAACCAAGCAAAGAAAATACCGAAATGAATGATCTTTGTCAACAAAAACCATGGAAATGGACTTATTTCCTTCCTCCCTATTTTGCAGCTTTTTCACCTTGCATTCCTTCCGCAAGTTGGGCTTCAGTGATTGGCTGAACAAGCTTCTGGAGACCCAGATACAGAACACTACATTGTTCTGTTCTTGATCTTAGGTCACATGTGTCACTGTGCATTTGATGGTGGCCATAGTTTGTGAGCATAATTATGCCACCAAATTAACTTTGAAGGAGTAAATTATTTTAAAGAATCCATTAAGTCTTTTGAGTTATCTTTTGTCTTGCAAGATCATCCTTTAAATGGGCACATCTAAATACCATAGATGTATTTCATGAAAAGGCTCTTTTTTGAGAGCGCTTTCTGTAGTGTAGTGGTTTGCTACCCCCAGTCCAATGAAGATGGGATGGAAAGATGATTTGGTTTTGCACTCACCCATAACATTGGTCTTATTGTCTTACTGCTGAAACCAGGTTCATTCTCCTTTCTTGCGTGACCCATTTCCAATCATTCTTTTGGGTCATAGGCCCAATTTTTGTCAAGCATGATGCTATTTTCCTGACTTGCTTACGCACAGTGGTGATCATGACATAACCCCTTGAAATGCATGTTCGGAGTTTTCAAAGGTTTTATGGTGAGATGTTTGGCTAAACTAGATAAGAATTATATTCTGTGTTAAAAAAGCTGGCATTACTGCACTGAATTTTTCAGCACCAGGTTCTCAAGGCGCCATGTTTGCCAGCATTGTAGGGATCAGTGCAGAGATTCAGTCCATTCCGCATGTGTTCTCTTGCAGACCAGAACCTGGAGGTCAGCCTGACAGAGGACTATTGCAGAAACCATTTCTTGGTGGGACTGCTGCTCAGAGAGGTGGCTGATGGGTTACAGGGCTGCCCCGAGGTCAGGCAGCTGGCTGTAGCAGTACTCAAGAACCTTATGGTGAAGCACGCCCTGGACGGCCGCTACAATGCTTACAAGGTAAGAGTACTGCATAGGAACTGTGTGGTCAGCAGGCTGTTTACCTTATAAGCACCTGGGATGAAAAAGGTGTTAGCATCTCATATTGCCATGTAGCCACAGTTATGTCAGCCTCGTACATTGGCCAGTGGCTTACCTGTAGCTCTATGACATAGTTTGCAGAAATAGTGGCTATAAGTGAGTTTTGAAGTGGCTATAAGTGAGTTTCCCAGACATACCATAAAGGTGACACAGAATAAGGGGCAAACCATTTTGTTTGTACAGGTGAAAAATAAATACAGTAACCCCTTCAGATTCATGAGGGTTAGGGCTGGGGATTCCCACAAATGTGAAACGGAGAATGTGAAATACCTGGGCACTGCTGGCCTCAGCGCATAACAGTCTGCTAGCCTGAACAGTAATATAAAAGGCTATTTATTACCAATTTTTAAATAAACAGTACTGTGCTGTACACTTTGTCATTTCCTATGAAGACCTTTTTATATAATATACAAACCATCTCAATTGTGCCCCTATATGTCCCATATTTACTACTGTATGCACTGGGAGCACTATGTTTAGGACCCATTAGTTAAAAATGCAAAGCACTGAAAATTTTAAAAGTTACTGTGAGAAGCACACACACAAGGACAGCTAATTTGAGGCTGGTTGCCAAGACAAAGATGCATTAAAATTGAAGATATAGTATGCACTTAAACTAACAAATATTATATATCACCAATATTTATATATTATTTGTTTTTTGTGATCCAAATCATAGGGGGTGACATGGTGGTGCAGTGGTTAGCACTGTTAATTGTGCACAACCATCTTGTGAATAACTGTGAAGTTTGTCAAGAATGTGAAGGGATTACTGTGACGTTGTTTGTTTGTTCATAGAACCAGCAGGCTCGGATCTGTGTACTGTACCTGCCAGTGCTGGAGCTGCTCTACCAGAACCTGAAGCAGCTCTCACCCAGGGAGCTCAGCTCCAACATGGGGCTGGATTTTGCGGTGAGGCCTCCCAGTCCTAACCTGCCCCTGGCTAAGAGGTCCCTTATCTCTCAACATGCCTCTTCTGTGTCCCCTGTCCTCCCCAGGTCTCTAAGGATGATCTCACGCTGCCCTCTTCTTCATCTGAGCCCCGCAGGATCAGTGTGACAGCAGAGCAGGGTGAGGGTCTGTTTTACAGATCATTTCAATGGACTTCTGCGAGCCTCACAGATTCCCTGTTAGGCAAAACCCAAATCCCTGAGACCTCAATATGGATAATAATTCCCGCATCCCACTTTTAAATTTGGTTTTGAGATTTCAGATTCGCAGGTGTCATTGCTGCTATTGTAGGGTAATCATGCATCTATACTGTATTGTAATGATCATCAACAGTAATACCCTCTGTAAAGTGAATGGACCTCTAGATCCCTGTGTTAATGTCTCCATTTTACTTCTTATCCTGGGCTACCTCAGTATTTGTGTGCTGTTTTGCTAAATAAGGGGTTTTGGTCATATTTAATGGATGTGAGAATTTATTGTATTTCTTCTCTTTGAGAAGGGTGATGGTAAGATTCTTTCTGTGCTGTTGCCTCCATAGTCTCTGTGGCCCAGAATGGGCACACAGTGAGGCGGGATGACTCCAGAGGGTCCCTGTACATGGACACTGTGTCTTTGGACAACAGTGAGGTGAGAAGAACACAACTGGATGCTTTGTTGCTATTGGCAGCATTTGCATGCCAACTCCAGGGAAACATGCAATTCCTGTATTGTAGGGTAGAATTAATCTACATGTTGTGTATAGGAGGATGAAGGGAGTGGGAGTTGAAGCAAACAAAACAGGGCTTTATTGACTAGGAACTGAACAGAAACAAACAGGAGCTCATGGGATCAAACCATGAGGAAGGGCAAATGGGGACCAGAGCACACGGGGACACAATATTAATGTCTGGACTAGGGAACAGAGGAAAGTGTTTTTATACTGAGATTAACAAGGGAGCAGGAGGAGAGGCAACTGAAATGCATTACACAAGGCAAGGAACAAGAGGTAAGACTAATGCAGAACAGGCGTGAGAAACAGGAGGGACAGGTAGGCAGGGCATGACACTACACAAGAATAAAAAAGCCCAAATAACTTTTCTGAAAAGAAAAAGTAGCACCTGTATACAAATGAAAAAAACGTGTTGCCTCTCTACAACAAAAACAAACAAACTAGTTATGTTGGTTTAGAAAAAAATATATATCAGTCATGTTTTATACGTTGACAAAATTAGGTATGAACCTATGAGTCCTCATTCCCACCTCATTATTCTTGAAATGGACAAAGATTGACATTTGTGCTGTGCAAGTGTTACAGTATTCTTTTATGGTGCCACGTTTATTACATTATTGGTTATTATGCCTGACATAAGGCTCGTGATGATGATTTCAGTGCCGCTGACCTGGCAACCCCACTGTCCACAGCTGCACAGGACTTCCTTCAAGATGAGCACCTTGTCTCGAATGAGCTATCTGGGGCAGTACGAAGTCAAAGGGCTGCTCCTGTGTTTCCTGTACATCGTCAAAACCGTGTCAGAAGGTGAATACCTTGGCAATGTTGGAGGGCGGGGGGACTTTCTCTTTCACAAGCATCAAGTTGTTGCCCAAGACAGGCAGCTGCAAGTTAATGATCTCTGATAACGCAAGTAGGAAATGTATGTTAGTCATTTTCCTACAGATCAACTGTTACTGCACTTACTGATTCCAGGA
>JAODKF010000002.1:15586377-15618897 GCA_026779585.1 Mormyrus proboscirostris | reverse complement strand
CAATAAAGTGAAGTCAGCTGAGTACCTGTGACAAAACTGTAACAAATAGAGTATATTGCTGAGCAGTCATGGCTAGCAGACTCAGCCTAGGGCGGGGTCATAAGTAAGAGTGCAAGTGGGGTTCAGCAATGAAGAGCAGTGTTCCAGGTCATTATGGTGCATCTGTGCTCTGCTTTTTCAGACACACTGCAGGCTTACTGGAACAAGGTTCCCCATCAAGATGTCACCAACTTCCTCAGCCTATTAGAGTAAGTTTTTATGACGTGAACTATTTCACAGAAAGCAGCTAAGGCCTTAATTCATCCATACAACTACATATTACATAGTGCAGATAAGTGGTGCCTCAGTGACGGGTACAACAGCCTTTATTCCTAACCATTGCTTCTGTTGTGTAAGTCTTTTAATCTGTTGTAAATAATTAGATATTTGTTCATTGCTGTGATTGTCCTGATTGCTAAATGACCTTTATTTTAATTAATTATATTGCTGTTGCTTTTTCAGGACATGCCTGGTACACTTCAGATATGCTGGCAAGAGGAACATTGGCAGGTAATAGGAGCACCCTGGAAACAATAGTAGAATGGGGCAGGAGAGATGGGGCAGAAAAAATCGATTCGGTTATGTATCACAGTATTTTTGTGCTGCTATTCATGTATCGGTACACTAACTCCGAAATCGATTTTTTATTAATTCATGATTTATAGATTTATAGATATAATTATTTTAATTATATTTTGAAAAGAAGAATCTGCATGCACAGCAGCTGCCTGTGATAAAGCTCCTGCTTTGTGTGTGCCTGTGTATGTATGTTCAGAGGCCAGGATGCTTGGGTGTCCAAGATGTTCTCCCCAGACAGAAAGTCCAAGACCATGCCAGTCATGCGAGGTCGCGTGTGCCTCATGCAGGCCAAAATCCAGCAGTTTGGCACCTTGGACACCTCCTTCAGCCTGAACCCAGGTGTGTAATTTACCCTTCAATCCAACTTTATCCCTGAACAGTACAGGTGTGTTATAACCTGAAACTCCTCGCTCTCCATGTATATTGCAGAGCTTTGCAGCAAATTTTTTGGTTTCTTATTAAGGAATTCATATTCTTAATAGAAGATCCATCCATCCATCCATCCATCTATCCATCCATCCATCTTCTAACTGCTTATTCTGCTCAGGGTGACAGGTTGGTCTAGAGTCTATCCTAGACTGGAGTACATCCTGGCCAGGATGCCAGTCCATCATAGGGTACATAGTTGCACCTGCATGTAGTCATACTCTGTGACCAATTGAGATTTTAGAATTTAGTTAAGGAGTCCTGTTTTTGGACAGCGGGTGGAAACCTATGTGACGCAGAGAGAACATGCAAATTTCACACATCTACATAATCGACTTACAAAACCAAACCCTTATCTTGCTACAACAACTTTCTCTTGAATGTGGCCTAGGAGCTGGACCGATGGAGGCTGAGATCAACCACCAGGCCCTCCTAGAGGGGAACCTATCTACGGAGGTGTGTCTGATTGTCCTGGATGTCATCTCTTTCTTCACTCAGAGCTTCAAGGTCAGTTGATGTCATATGACAGTTCTCTTGTCACTGTAATTACTCAGTTATGTAGCCATTGTTAAAAAACAATAAGTTTATCTTTACAGTGGAGATTTATTTTAATTCATACCATAGTGGCAGAAGGAATCCAGTTTAAAGAACATCTATATCGAGGATGTCATGAGGAAGACCAGAACATTTCTTGTTAAAAGTCTCAAGAATGAACATTGCAACTTTGTTTGAAGAATGTTATCTAAGTAAGGGTTAATTCATGACAATAGATACATTATATATTTTCAAATTATATGTTGCGACTGCATGCCAGGTGGCTCTTTCCTCTGCAGCTGCTTGCAGTGCATTAACACGCTTATACCACTGTCACTTCGCATCTGAACCTAAAGACATTGAATTCACATTTATAATTTGAAAACGCATTCATTAATACAACTACTATTAAAGATTTTGCTTAGATTTAAAGCCACTGTTATTAATGATGTTTGTGATGACAACAGTTTGCTGGTTACCTTTTGATTTGTTGCTTAACCGATTGATCTCCTCAGAACCAGCTTTTGGAAAGCGATGGACACAACCCACTTATGAAGAAAGTGTTTGACATCTATCTGAACTTCCTGAAGGTTGGCCAGTCAGAGGCCGCCCTCAGGCACGTCTTTGCTTCACTGAGAGGCTTCATCAGCAAGGTGAGGCTCCCAGTCATCCAGGTTCACAGTGAGGGGTGCTTCTGAATCCTTGAAGTTAAACGAAGTTGCCTCTATAAATGAATGAAGTGTAAAGGGGTACATGCATAATGTGATGCATGTATTTGATGAATGAATAATCGTGATGTGATAACAGATGGGGGGGCCACATCATCGTGGACCCAAACGTCAGTCTGACGAATGTGCTGAGTGATAATGTCATGTGCTGGGCCAGTTTCCATTGGCGTTGTTCAAGGGTCGGGTGACACTGTGCGCAGCACTGTGCTACGAGACGCTCAAGTGCTGTGTGTCCAAGCTGAGCTCCCTGCGCGCCGAGGCAGCTGCTCTGCTCTACCTACTCATGCGCAACAACTTTGAGTATACCAAGAGGAAAACCTTCCTGCGCACACACCTGCAGGTCAGTTGGTCAACTGAGTGTCCCTGTGTTTTGATCGCTGCATAAACACATTTACAAGAACACATACATGGTCATATATACAAAACAATATATACAAACACATGCAAGCACATGAACAAGTAAATGTGCTTTCAGATTACAGCTGGAGCACAGATGTTGTGTCACTAAGATAGGAAGACCTTTTGAATTGAATGAATTTAAATGGAAAAATTCTAAAATCTATCAAACATATTGTGATGGATTGCGACATTGTGCTTGGCATATCAGATCATCATCGCCGTCAGCCAGCTGATCTCAGATGTGGCTCTGACAGGAAGTTCGCGCTTCCAGGAATCGCTGTCTGTCATCAACAACTTTGCCAACAGTGACAAGGCCATGAAGGTACAGCCCCTGTGCTCACTGCACAGTGGGTGAGGGGGGGTGGGGCTGTGCACACTGAGTAGCAAGTTAAATTGGGGGGGTCTCAAAGCCCACCTGCCCTCTGAGGATGAGCTGTTAGTTTATGTTTATGCATGTGGATAGCGGTTAAGTGTTTGATACTGTATATTTTTGCCTTTGTGTTTTTTAAAATTAAGCTCAGTTCTTGAGCTTTCAATAATATTTTTATGTTTTAGTATTTCTAATAAAATCATATGTTTAATGAGACAAAAAGTAAAATTTAAAAAAATTGTCCCAGTTTACCAGTATCCACCCTATGTTTATAATATATGTACTCTGTATTAAAACCATTAACATGAAGGAAGATACTGAATGTGTGCCCCCCTGACCCGCAGTCGACGGCATTTGCAGCGGAGGTGAAAAGCCTGACCATGCGCATTCGCACGGTGCTGATGGCCACCGCACAGATGAAGGAGCACGAGCGTGACCCGGAGATGCTGCTGGACTTGCAGTACAGTCTGGCCCGCTCCTATGCCAGCACGCCCGAGCTGCGACGCACCTGGCTGGACAGCATGGCCCGCGCCCATGTCAAGAATGGCGACTTCTCCGAGGTGCAGCACCGGCCCGTCAGGCCAGTCCTCACAGCCCAAATGCAGCTCTTCACTTCTCTGTAGCTGTGTATTTTCAGCTGGAGTGCTGGGATATGGAAGTTTGGAAAATAAATATGCCATGACAGTGCTGTAGTAGCACATTTTACATTAAATAATGTATTGTTATGTCATTATTGTGCTCATAGAGCTATAGCAGTACTACCCTTATGTTAAATTCATGTAAATGAATGTATGCAATCAGGTTATTAATTAGGTTGTAAATTATTAATAGACAGTTATAACAGTTTTTTTTATTAATGAGTTACCATTTACCATTTATGAGTGGCAAAATGGATCATTATTGTAAAATGGTCCCAGCATATCCTACAAATGTCATTCTGGCTGACCTTAAAAGTAGAAATAAAATTTACCAAAGATATTTATAATCAAAATAGGGAAATTCCGTGTTAGGTTTTACCACACGTACAATCACACATTATGGCTCTGACCAGATTCTCTGCATTGTCAGTGAATGACACCTTGCTTGTGCTTAACCCGGAAGGCCATTATAGATATTTAGCATTATGCGTGACCAGGTTATCTCAGAAGATAGTGATTACAATTATATTCAAATGGCAGCAAACAGCATAGTACATCAAACCCACAGCTACAAGACTGAAACAACTTCTTAGGAGTTCAGGCCAAAAGTTTGTCTTCTGAAAACTGTCATAAATTAGACAGCTGGTGCCATGTGATTCTGTAGATTAATGTATGTATGAATGAATGACTAGGACAACCCTAAACCAACAAAACCTTCAGGAGTTGCATATAGTTTCCAGCAGTGTATGGCTCCTGACTACAAAGCTGTGGGTTCATGTTCGGACATGCACAGGAGATGTGACTCAGTCTGAGCATGCTCAGTACTCACACAGCTTTGCCAGCCAGATAAATGAATAACAAAGTGCTAACAATTAACATCAACTGTATCCACAGGCTGCCATGTGTTATATCCACATCGCTGCACTGGTTGCTGAATACCTGTACCGGAAGAGTAAGGCCTTTTCTTTTGTCCCCACCTTCCTATGTCCTTAGTTGCCATGACGATACCTTGACAACCTTATAAATCACACAATGTGAGCAGCCCATCTGCTTTGTGTTCGGTTCAGCTCACTGAAAATAGAAAAGGCTGTGGTCGGAAACATGAACGACCCCTCGCAAGTTCGCAGCTACACTTTGTGTCTGTACCTCCCCTCCTGTGCCAATATTATGCAAAGTCATAAGTGACCACATGCTTTGGAAAACATTATTGCAAAGTTTGTGCAGACCAGTGTCCACCCACCACACCCTCTCATACACTCTCTGATGTTGGGGTAGATTGAAATGAAAATCACCCTTTAGACGTGTATACTTTTACAATGGATCAATAATCTATAAAACTGAAAAAAAAAAATTTAAGCCACAATATATTTTTGTTGTCAATAAGCAGTAAGCATATTCAAATTGTAAGCTAAACCTCTCAATCCTTTAGTTTCTGTCTTTATCATAAGATATCATGAGGAAATCAGGGAAATATTTTTTTTTGCACATAAAGTGTGAATAGATGTGTTGGTTTTTTTTTTATTTGTTCTCAGAAGCGTTTCCTAGTGGCCTGGTGGCCTTTAAGAAGATCACTGTCAACACTGAGGAGGAAGCAGCCATGAAGGAAGACACCGGCATTCAGGACATCTACTACACTGAGGTAGAGTGTCCTCCACATTATTGATACCCCTTGTAAACATTTGTAAAAAGGGTTATAAAAAATCCACCTTTCATTTAAATAAATTTATTGAAGGAAAAACAAATCCTTCAAGAAATTATAAAAAAAACAAACCACACTTGTGCCACTATTGTTGGCACCCATGCATTTAATACTTTGTACAACCTCCCTTTGCCATTATGACAGCGCTGAGTCTTCTCTTATAACATTTTATAAAGTTGGACATACAGAGCAGGGTATTGGAGACATTCCTCTTTACAGA
Organism: Mormyrus proboscirostris; assembly: GCA_026779585.1. Classification (NCBI taxonomy): domain Eukaryota; kingdom Metazoa; phylum Chordata; class Actinopteri; order Osteoglossiformes; family Mormyridae; genus Mormyrus; species Mormyrus proboscirostris. Next base: position 15,613,265 of record JAODKF010000002.1, on the reverse strand, counting down.
ATCTCTCCAGATCATCCAGGGTCCTAGGCCCTCTCTTGTGCGCTCTCCTCCTCAGCTCAGCCCACATGTTTTCAAATGAGTTCAAGTCAGGGGACTGAGATGGCCATGGCATGATTCTGTGGTCAGCATTTTTGTTTTGATTTGGACGTGTGTTTAGGATCACTGTCCTACTGGAAGATCGAATGACGGCTTGAGTTTCCAGCCAAATTTTGATTTAAAATGTCCTGGTATTTCATGGAGTCCATAGTGCCATTTACCCTCACAAGGTTTCCAGGGCTTTTGGAGGAAAAACACAACATCACAGAACCTCCACCATATTTTACAACTGGGATAAGGTTCTTTTAATTATAGCCATCCTTCTTTTTATGCCAGACCCACCTTGAATGTTTATTGCCAAATAGATTTTTGTTTCAGATTATTTAATTTGGTTCCAGACAAAGTTGTAGTAGTGTTTCGCAAACTCCAGGTGCTTATTTTTGTGGTTAACTGACACAAGAAGCTTTTCTTCTGGCCTTCCAAATAATCAGTTATCATAAAGGTAGCGTCTGATGGTGTTTTTGGAGACGTGGTAACCCCAAGATTTTACTTGGTCTTGTAATTTACCAACAATGAGCCTTGGGGAATTTTTTTACCTCTCTTACAATTTTCCTCTCTGTACGTGGGGACAAAATAAACTTGGGTCCTCTTCAGGGAGGTTTGTAACAGTTCCAGTTGTCCATTTTTGTTTATTATTGCTCCAATAGTAGAAAATGGGCATTTTCAGGCAAGTAGCTATTTTTTTAATACCCATTTCCTGACCTATGAAGGTTCCTTATTTGGTTTGTGTGTTCTCTTACGTTTCCCATGTTGATGGATGACTAAGAGAATTTGAACTCCATGCCACCTAATTTTTGTACCCTAGTTATTCAGGAAGTCTTGTATTACACCTTGAAACTTCTTCTTCACTCCAATCAACTCAAAGATGTACAATTTACAGCGGAAACATGCTTCAGTTACATGGTGCTCAGTATAATTTCCAGGGGTGCCAATAATCGTGACACACAATTTTTTTGGTAAGAAAAATATTAATTCTTTATGAAGGATTTGTTTTTCTTTGAATAAATTTATTTTAATCAAAGGTTGGATTTTTCTATTTTTTTTCAGTGAGGTTTTTTTTCCATCTGTTTTTACAGATCTTTACATGGGGTGCCAATAATTTTGGAGGGCACTGTATATACAGTATCTGTGTGTGTGTGTGTGTGTCTTTGCATGTGTGTGGATTATATTTATGCTACACTAGACACGAAATGTTCCCTTCAGTGTGAAAAAAACCTGCTATTTTGACGTCATCCCTTGAATGAACAACCAGCATTACGCAGCTTTGGAAGCTGGCAGTCTGTCCGTATATAATATTAATGATGTGCTTCACAGGAAGTGTTGGTGGAGCATTTGGAGGTGTGTGTGGACGGGCTGTGGAAAGCTGAGCGATACGAACTGATCACCCACATTGCAAAGCTCATCATTCCTGTCTACGAGAAACGGCACGAGTTTGAGGTATGGCAGACGCATAGTCACACACTATGGAAGAGACGTGCACAGTCACAGACTATGGGATACATATTCACAGTCACTATAGGATACTCATGTAAAGTGACACACTATGAAAGACACACACACAACCATGCACTATGGCAGATAGACACATGCAGTTACACACTATAGGAGACACACGCATAATCATGCACTATGGGAGATCCACATACAGTCACACACTATCGGAGACACATGCAGTTACACACTATGGGAGACTCACACTATGGGAGACACATGCACAGTCACACACTATGGGAGATAGCACAAACAGTTGCTATAGGAGAACTACAACAACAAATTTATTTTTGTATAGTGCATTATCACAACATTACGTCGTCTCAGAGCACTTTACAGCATCCCCACCCAAAGCCCCCAGTGAGTAAGCCATAGGCCACAGTGGCAAGGAAAAACTCCCTAGAAGGAAGAAACCTTGGGAGGGACCAGACTCAAAGGGGGATCCCAACCTCCAGGGGCTGGCAGGGAGAGTCAAATAGGAGAGATGGCTAAGTGCCGAGTCATACTGTCCAAATAATAAAATTTGAGACACCACCAGGGAGCAGGGGGGAGATGACAAGCCGGTGTTGATGCTCCCTCTAATCGCCAGGCAACCAGAAGTAAGGCAGCGGGTCATACATGGAAGATGACACAGGCAGAATAGCGAGCTGGATGCAAGGACATCATGGGTAGTGGCGACGTCACATGTAGCAGGGGGTGCTGGAAATCTTTATTGAGGTCTTCAGGCAGCACCCCCCAGGTGAAGTAGGGGAAATAAAACATGCAATTAGTCAAAGTGGGGGAGACCATAGGCAGTGCTAATAGTTAGGTGAGTGCAATATGAAGTGCAATGTGCAAGCTCCGGCAGATATGGCTATGGGAGATACATGCACAGTCACACGCTATGGGGAATTTAGCAACACCCCAAACATAATGATTTTGGACTGTGAGAGGAATGTAGTGGTGACTGCAGTTCTCTCACATTCTACAAATGCATGAAATTTTTATGTCTTAGATTTATTTACATAGTAAGACATGATGAAATATGATCCAATAAGTATCCTTTTAAATAATCCAATCATCTAATGCTTATCGGGACATTAAGTCGGTGACGTCTGGCCAGAAGTAGAACTGCTCCAAGTAATGCTGAAGTCTGTTCTGGTCTTAGTTCTGTTTTTTTCCATAGCCCTGTGTTGTCATTCCACACAAAAGAAAAACACTGTCTCTCTTTTTCTGTTCCATATTGCTATATTTGTTGGTGGTTTTACCTTATAAATCTTACCCTATTTTGGACTGCCATCTCCCAATCTACAGATTGTTTCTGCATCTGTGGAGCAGAAGCTCATAATTTATCCCCTTACTTACCAGCAAATATCTTTATATCTTGTCTTCCACTGCCTTTTTGGGAGTTAAAATGGATCTAGCAGTTACTGTCCTTTCAGGAAATCATTTATGCTGCTGTGTCTGACATCTGTATGGTGTGCTTCCTGAACAGCAGTACACATGTTGATGCCGTTTGTATCCAACCTCATGCTCCAGTTTCCACCTACAGTGCAGAGACATAGAGAAAGGCTATTCAGGCCCTACTGTGTGCTTGTGTATTTGCACTGTCCTGCCTTCTGCCTTATACTACCTGGGATAGGGTCCAGCCCTGGCAGATGGATGGGTGGATGGCTTAAGCAAGCTTTAGCATGAGAGCCTTAACTAACCCAGCAGTGTGACCATCACAAGTGTATTCCTGATCTGTCCTTGATAGCCTATTCTAAGCCTTTACCAGTCATGTTTTGTTCTGTTTATATTATAAGTAGGATCTTAGCCCATTCTTGCCCTGTACCTGGCCTTTATGAGCAGGAATCGGTATTAACCAGTGACATGTATTTCACATCTTATAGAAATTGCGGCGACTGTACGACACATTGCAGCATGCCTACACCAAGGTCCTGGAGGTCATGCAGACGCGTCGCAGGCTGCTGGGAACATTTTTCAGAGTGGCCTTTTATGGACAGGTCAGTCTGGCTTCTATTTTATAATATTGTGGGTGGGTGTGGTTTAAAACCTAAAAGATTGGACCACTATGAAAGTTTGGGTGTCGCTAATACATTGTGGTTTTCTGTAGATTTGTGAGTTAGGCCTGCACAGAATGGCTTAGGGACAGGTTTATGTTGCTTGTTCAGGATACCTCAATATGAATTTGTTGGTCATAGATGGCCTAATGGCCAACTGAGTGATGCAGAGTAGTTAGATTTTATGTGGAAACCGTCTGTGGACTCACAGCCCAAAAACCTGCCTCCAAAGACACTAACACAAACCCCTTTTAAAAGTACATGAGAACATATTGTTTACATTCACATATTCTGGCAACTCATTCACGTCATGAATTTGAAGTGTACCTTCAACAATAACACAATGCCTGAAGTCCTTATCAGTCATCGGTTTGTGGGCCAGTCCTTTGAATAACATTTTATTTATACACGGGAGCTAGTTCTGGTCCAGAAAAAAAATCCAGTAAAAATCCAGACCAAGATTTTGTTTCAACTAACCAGTTCAGTATAAACAGTCAAAGTCACAGGATATTTAACTGGTTTGTTGAAACAAAATTTTGGTCTGAATTTTAACTTTCTGGATCTGTGCTATCCACGTCTGTCTTTTAGCATATGTTTCCAGGAAGGGTAAAACAGCTGCTTTACTCTTCCCTTCAAAGGGGTGTGTATGATGTCGCATCTTCCCCAAACCCATTACAGCGAACTTAGATTACAAACTGTATATATGCACATAAATTAAATGTTCATCTGATGTGTCATACATTTGGGGCTCCAATATTATTCATTTATTTTTGGACATGGATTCATTCCAGCATTCACAGTCCCACCATGTTGTTCTCTAGCGTTACTTCATTTCTTCTGTGGGTTTTGGATTTCTGATGAAGACCCATATTGTCCTCAGGGCTTTTTTGAGGAAGAGGATGGGAAGGAGTACATCTACAAGGAGCCAAAGCTCACTGGTTTATCTGAAATCTCCCACCGCCTGCTTGCTCTGTATGGAGACAAATTTGGAGTAGAAAATGTGAAGATCATACAGGATTCCAGTAAGGTGTGGTTTTTCTGAAAATTCTAAAAAATTCTGAATTTTTTTTTTTGAGTCTCTTTTTGTGTGAGGCTCAGTAAACAACAGATGTTCTGCTTAGGATCCAAGTAAGATCTCACTAATGTACACAGTGCCCATGCACATACACACACACACACACACACACACCCACTCTCACATTAACACACGCAGACACACACATACACACACTCAGATGCACAAGTGGGCACTACAAAACATGATAAATGTGAGGACAAGGTCAGTTTTCTCCAGAAATGAATGCTGTCCTTAAAGGGAACGTTTAGGAAACTGTGAGGACAGCCGGCTTCCATGGAGACTAAGGCAGAGAGTTATCTGGATATTCCCCTTTTTGGGCAAGCAGGACAGTGAGAACACAGAGTGCAAATACATGGGAAACCCCCGACAAAGTGCAGCTACACTTTAAGTGTGAAATTATGAAAGCAGAAGTTTTTTTCAGTGGAATCTCAGGTCTTGAGTCGCTGGGAGAGTAAAATCAACAGAAATCTCAATGATTCACCAAATGGTAATGATCAGGATCAAGAACAGTAATGTGGGCTAAGGCTTTGGCCTGGCTCTGGCCACCAAGGCACGCTCACACACAGACATTCATTTCCAGACCCAACATTCACATGCACAAACTGTAGATGTTCTCTGTTTCATTTTATTAAAACCCAAAGCCATTTTACTCTGTGCATAAATGTAAATGGATTTTTAAATGTTTTTCATCAGGTAAATGCCAAGGAGCTGGACTCAAAGTTTGCATACATCCAGGTCACTTTTGTGAAGCCTTATTTTGATGAGAAGGACCTGTCTGAGAGGAAGACAGACTTCGAAAAAAGCCACAACATTAACCGTTTCGTGTTCGAGACGCCCTACACCCTGTCTGGGAAGAAGCATGGTGGTGTAGAGGAGCAGTGCAAAAGAAGGACAGTGCTCACAAGTATGTGTGGCGGGGGCAATGCTAAGCTTATGAGAACCCAGGTAAAGGAGGACATTGTCAATAGGTCAGGTAATTCAGTCAGGACCAGTCATCCAAACCTGATGAAATATACATAAGTATGGTATCCAGGTTCAGTCTAAGGTATATATAGAACTCAAAATTAGGTACAGTAGTCTGTTAATAAAGACTATCAGTGAATCCATCCATCGTCCAACTTTTATCAAGTAGAAGGTCACATAGAGTTCATAAAGGGATTGGAAATCTTATCACATAGACAAAAAAGTAGCTAAGTGCCAGTTAATTATTTTTTATAAAACCTAAGGCTTTGGATTAGGCATGTGGTTTTGTTGAACAAATATTTGCTAGTTATTTATCCAGTTAAAAGTACACATCATTCTTTAGGATACTGTGCTTCTTCTTACAGATGTCAAGATGTTAGCTAAAAATACATTAAAAAATTGTGAGTGTCTTTAAATAGTCATGTATGCAACATTATTTAATATGAAGGAATGTCTGTGGCTTTTTTAGTAATTTTGGCAGCATTTGTGAGTAGAAAGTTATTCCCCAGATCAATAGTGTTCCCCAAAAGAGGAAAGCATAATAAACTCTGTTTACTGAAGCAATTTTATATTTTTTTTGTACATGCATTGCTTTCATACTGTAAACATCTTAAGGAAAAGAAGATTAAATAGCATTCTGCAATTAAACAAGTGTACACAGGCTATTACACAGTGCCGAGGCTATAATTATAATGAGCTTGTTTAGTACAGTTCTTTCCCCAACAGACCCTACAGGGGGATTTAGGATGGGGGTGTGGATGCAGCAAACCAACAAACTCGGCCAAAGAATGTCCATGTCCACTCCCTTATTCTTATCCATAACCTAACAGAAAAAGTTTCTTCTCAACTAGAAGACAAGAACAAGGAATGGGACCAATCAAAATCAATTTCTTTTTTTTGCAGTATTTTCTTAGGAAAGGAATTTTCATCCAAAATCATCTTGATCTGTAAATGCTGTTAAAAATGTGTCATGTGAAATACCTATACTGTAGGAGCACCCTTAGATTTCAAGTCTGCGGTATTTACTATGACTGAGAAACTTCAAGGAATCTGTTAAAGTCACGGACCATGCTTGTCCCTCCCATCCCCCAGCTGCAAACACTTTTCCCTACGTGAAAAAGAGGATTGAGGTGGTGGGGGAGAAGCAGGTGGAGTTGAAGCCCATCGATGTTGCCATTGATGAGATGCGTGACCGTACGGCTGAGCTGCAGAAGCTCTGCTCCAGCACAGAAGTGGATATGATTCAGCTGCAGCTAAAGCTGCAGGGCTGTGTCAGTGTGCAGGTACCCTTAATGTTACATGGGATGTGAATCAGTGGTCTGGCACCACCTAGGATGGGAGTCAATGCTCTGAATCAGGGACTAGGGATTTGTTTCACTGCTCTTGTGTCCCTAGGGTTATTGCTGGTATTTCTGACATAATTTGAGCTGAGTTAGTATATGGAACATCACCAACACTAAAAGAAGGTGTGTTTGGAAGGTGATGAGCCTGTTCCCACTGTTCAACAGGTCAATGCTGGTCCCATGGCCTATGCTCGGGCTTTCCTAGATGATGCCAAATCCAGCCAATATAGCACCAAGAAAGTTAAAGAGCTCAAAGAGATTTTTAGGTAAGTTCATTTTAAATACATGAACAATGAGTGAAACCCTGGCAGGGAACTGAGAGGGAGCAAAAATGTGGACCATCTGGGAGGGAGCAAAAACAGCTGTGAGGGGCCGTGGGTCCCTCAGGACCTGGTTGGGAAACACTGCTCTAAAGTGTTTGTTTTTATTGTCTATGCATATCATTTATCTATAATTATCTATTAGTCACGATCCTTAAAGTGGGGCAGCATGGTGGCACAGTGATTAGCATTGTTTAATCATACCTCTGGGACTTGGTTCTCTGCCCAGGCTCCATGTTTGGAGTGTGCATGTTCTCCCCGTGTCATCGTGGGGTTTCCTCCAGGTAGTCCAGTTTCCCCTAACAGTCCAAAAACATTCTGAGGCTAAGTGGAGTTACCAAATTACCCATAGGTGTGCATGTGTGACCTGTGATGGGTTGGCGCCCTGTCCTGGATTGTACCTTGCCTTGCACCTGTAGCCTCTGGGTTACCCCATACAACCCTGAATAGAAGTTGTCCTTAGATTTGGAAGATCATTTTCAATAGTAATTTTATTGTTTTATCTACAAAAACAATTTGTGTAAATGCATATCTTTATGCTTTTTTTTAGTTTTTCCTTTGGCTTAGCTCTACTAGTGAATGCAGTGGTAAAGTCAATGAGCTTGAGGGCAATTGTTGCAAGATTGTTCAACTGGCATCTGCAATGATTTTTCAAAAAATTAAAACACCACACAGAACATTCAAAGCATTCATTCGCTGCACCAGCACATGTTGCTTATCATTATGAAACCTGACAGTTCATAATAAACTTCAGCCAAAACTAAGGCCTGACAAAATACGTTAAATGAGAGTTTCTCAACCCTGCCATTGGGGACCTCCAGACAGTCCTTGTTTTTGTTCCTTTTCAACTCCCAAAAATGTGGAACTAAGGTGGAGCAAAAACATGGTCTGGCTGGTGGTTACCGAGGACCGGGTTGAGGAGCACTGCTTTAACATCACCACACATAAATATATACAAGAAATTAAGTGAACAATTGTTTTTTAGTTTTTATTTTCCACTACTATAAACAAATTAATATTCAAGCCACTGTGGAATGATGTGATTTTCTTTCTGTACCCTTTACATTAAATTCTAACAAAGATATTTCAATTGTAAATAATGCAAAATGTTTTTTCCAAAAAACGTGTTTTATTTTGATATTTACTTTTCATTATATTGTTCCTTATGGTTCTTCATGATGTCTTACTGCAGGAGCTTTGTTCAGTCATGCAGTGTGGCCTTGGACATCAACGAGCGCTTGATCAAAGAAGATCAGTTTGAGTACCACGAGGGCCTCAAAGCCAACTTTAAGGACATGGTGAAGGAGTTGTCGGACATCATCCATGAACAGGTACGCAATTTCTGGCCTCCAGTTCCTCTCTTAATTTACAACTTCTGTAGACTTGTGTATACCATTAAAATGATGTTGAATAATGACATACGAACATTTCAAGTTACGAATGGCCATTCGTAAGGATCTCGTTCGCAAGTAGAGGAACTAAGATATTTTATGGGTTCCACTGAAATAAAAGTAGCTGATTATGAGAAAGACCTCGGTGTGCTTGTTGATGTTTCCATATCCGATTCTCCCCAGTGTTTGGAAGCAATAAAAAAGACCAATAGGATGCTGGGTTACATCTCTAGGTGTGTGGAGTTTATGTCAAGGGAAGTGATGCTACGATTATACAATTCCTTTGTAAGACCCCACCTAGAATATTGTGTGCAGGTCTGGTCACCATACCTTAAAAAGGACATTGCTGTCTTGGAAATAATTCCTGGTCTTGGAGGAATGTCTTACGAGGAGAGGTTAGCTGAGCTGAATCTGTTCAGGCTCGAGCAAAGGAGACTACGGGGGGACATGATCCAGGTATAAAAGATTCTAACAGGTCTGGATGCTGTTCAGCCTAATGGCTACTTCAGTATTAGTATAAATACTTGAAGTCGTGGCCATAGGTGGATATTAGCAGGAGAACATTTTCAAATGAATTTGAGAAAGCACTTCTTTACCTAGCGTGTAGTTAGAGTATGGAATAGTTTTCCTGTTAGTGTATTGCAAGTGAAAACCCTGGGTTCCTTTAAATCAGAGCTAGATAAGATTTTAACAATTCAGAACTATTAGTTAAGTTCTCCCCAAGTGAGCTTGATGGGCCGAATGGCCTTCTCTCGTTTGTAAGTTTCTTATGTTCTTATGGTACATTTTGGGGTGTCAGTGAATATTGACATGAAATCTACATACATGCTAAGGTATGTGCATAAATGTGATAACTTTATAGTTAGGGTCATATTATTTTTAGGATGGGTGAATAATAGAATTTTAATTTCTGTTACAAGTTCCAACTACCGTAAAAACAAAATAGTCCAGACAAAACGATTATTCTGCCGCTTTTCGTTTCGCAATGATGCTCCCGTTTTGTCTTGTGTTATGAATCCAGTGCACCCCTTTCCAGCCCTGTTTTATTTCTTTCGCATCTGCAAAGATTTTTCAGAATTTAAAGCACCACCCAGAACATGTCCAAAGCATTGATTCACTGCGCCAGCGCATGTTGTTTATTATTGGATTATATTTAGAGTTCAAGGAAATCCACTGTTAAAAAGACAACTTTTTTTAAATCTATAAATGCATGATATTTCAAAAGTCAGTGAGTAATCATGTTAAATAATCGTAATACTGGGCAAAATAATTGATTGATTAATGATTTTTTTTCCATAATCAAGCAGCCCTGTTTGCATTCTGCTGTGTTCATGCTGTTCAGTTGAACAGAGAAATTAATGCTTAGTGTCTCATGATAAGGTTATTGTGTCCTTATTTATATAGCAAGTAATTGTCATACTTCCACTTTAGAGCAGTACAATTATGCTGTTAGCAGGAGGCCATGTCATTAACATCGAGCATGTTTTGCAATGGCTGTAAGAGCTCCTGGGAGATAAGTTGCATTGAGAGAACAGGGCAGGTCCAAGCCTGGCAAGGTATGCAAAGTATGCTGCCCCCTAGGAGAGGACACATTGAAGTCAACTGATAGCAGTTCAGAGAACTAAGGAAGCAGCAAGCAGAAGTTGTTGAGTTTCAGAAATATCAGAACCCAGTGATTGTTGTACAGGGAATCATCACTTTGAATATCTGTTAAACAGAAGCAATAATGTCTTCAGGGAGATGGAGCAGTGTCGCACACATTCTCTGAACATTTTGTCATCGCGCTTCTCATCAGTTAAATAGAGAGTGGATGTGAATGAACAAGAAGTGCTTCGAATACACTGATCCTGTCTTTCAGTGGAGCGTAAAAAGCGGCGCCAAGCAAGTTAGATCTGTTTTTGCCAATCTAGCTTGACGTGCATTGCCACTCTGTAAAGACAGACTAAGTTAGGAAAGGCTGAGGCACTGAACATCTACAAAAGTCATTCTGAGTGCCAAAGTCTTTCCCCTTTGAAAAAGTATTAATGTCACTTTTATAAAGTGACATTAATAAAACACCAGAAAGCTACTGTATATTTACATTTTGCATGACACTGTTTTGACGTGAGTCTTGGCAAGCTACATCGAGGCATCTCCCTATCCAGCAGGATGAGAGCCCAGCTGTGTCTGCTTTACTGGAGTAATGGACACAGAGGTCAAGATCAGAATTAGAATAAAATCCACTTTCCAAATCTGGTGGGAGAGAATGCACTTCCTATCCATTAATCTCTCCTGGAAATGGTAAAAATGTGCCAACCCTAGCAGCTGTCCCAGGTGGCTTCTTCATCCATCAGGGGTCCCACTGTGGGAGTCCCAAGACGAGCGGCCCTGATAGTGCACTGTAGTTACCTACATTAGTAGCTAGCCTAAATATTTTATACAAATCAACATAGCTTTGTAGTATACTTATTTTATGTCATTGCTGATATTATTGAAAAGCTGTTAGACAAGATTCAGACTGGACCAAGTTGGCTGACAAGTTATTACTATTCAGTAGTTATTTTGGTCCTCATCTCGTAAGAGGGGAAATGTGGAACAGTCTGACATTCATATTTACTCAAACATATACTCCCAGATATGGGTGCATCCATATTATCAGTATGGGGTCAAGTACAGTGCTCTTGTCCCAAGGCCTAATGATACCACATTACGACATATCAGTGTTATTGTTAACAAGCAAAATAAACGGGACCAAACAATGTCTAAAGAGGTACGAAAACAAGTTAATACACCTCAAACTAGTTAAACATCTAAAAACTTAAAAAGAGAGAATTATGAAATTTCTCTGCAACATCCCACAATAAAGCAAACACTAGCATGGGGAAAAAATAACCGAAGCTCTTACCCAATAAAATGTTCTTGATGATCAAGCATAATGTATGCAGAGGGCATAATACATTCTGAGATGGTTTGTGTTTGAAAAGTTTTGCATTAGATGGTTTTAGATGGCCTGTTTTTAAATAATAATTAAATCGGCCCCATTATTCCATCATTTTCCACAGAGACTAAAATGATAATCAGAACTGCTAATTAACCCACCACCCTGTTTTTTTATTACAGAATGATTTTTCTATTACAAAATATTAAGTGCCAAGTGTATATGTGTGTAGGGGGGACTTCAATATTATCATTTATCCCAGTATTTTTAAATTCAAATTTCAATATCATCTATTATATGTCGGTGAATACTTGAATGTGTGTAGCATGATTGTTTACATTGCATAGATGTCCAGCCATCTGCATGTCTGTCTTCTATACTGTATGTCACTACAGGGTGAGGGTAAGCCTGGTGCTTATCCCAGGCAGTGTATGGGCAAGGGAACACCCTGCATGTGATGCCAGTTACAACATACACCCATAAAATGCACTTTGACCAGTAATGCGTTCCACAGAGCACAGGTCTACTGAGCAGTAGGGAAATAAAACTGGTAAAACGAGTCATTCTTCACTCTGCTCAGTACAATAACACACCAAAAGAACCTACATACAGAACTTGCTTCCAGTGGTGGAGAGTTCTGGTGTGGTGCTTAATTGGAAGGACGAATGACATTTTTCTAAATGATGGCATTCACTTTATGTAAAGCATTATGTCCTTGAAGGAGCATTTCGTCAAGCAAAGGATACACTCTTGCATCATACCAGTAGGCTTCCTGGCACTTATGTAATCTAAACCGAGAAACATTGATGTTGTGCTAGGAGCTCGAGATAGTCCATTAAGAAACATTATAATTATATTCTTTGCATGGTTGCCTAGTGATTTATATTTCATATATTATTTTAAATGAACATGTGTTTATGTCTTAAAATACACTTTTTGCAGCTGCCAATCACTGATCTTGATATTAAAATATGGGGGTAAAATCATTAAAAAACTTGTGTTGGATAGTGTACCTAACAACTTTCTGACTCTGCTGTCCTTTTTTCCATTCTAACATGCTGTCAGGTTCTTCTGATGTAAAGAAGTTTGGGGTAATATAAACAAGAGAATTTTATGGATGATTTTTAAGGAAGGTCTCCACTTATCTTTCCATATTTTTCTCTTGCAACTGCATGAAAATTGCCCACATCCCTGTTGCTGCTGTGTCTGCCATGTGTGTCGGGTCATGTTTTGTCTGTTTTATTTAACTTGTCTAGTGGTTTTTCAGTGTTTGGTCTTTCTCAGTTGCATTTTGCAATTTTGAGTTTATTCACTTATCTTCTTTCATTTTTGGTTTGCATGACAGTTGTTGCAGCTCATTTTCCTGGTTGAATCTGTAATGTATTTATCATCCTCTGTTCTCTGCAGATCTTCCAGGAGGACATGATGCGTTCTCTTCTGCAGAACTCCTTGCATGTTTTCAGAGTCATCAGTGGGACCTCCACTGACCTCAGTTAGCCCCCCTCTGTCCCTCTCTGTGTTCTACAAATGCAATGGAGTGATCACCCTCATGTTTTAATCTCTGGTTAGTGACTCATGGTGAAGTTCCCAGCGTGATCAGTCCATCTTTCTAGAGTACACGCCTTACCCAGATGTACTCTCTTCTCCAGCTCATCTCTGATTACTTCCCAGAGTACAGTTCAAATCAGCTGCCTACCTCTAAACTTGAAGAACACATGGAGGTGTCATGGAAGCTGTCCCTAATGTTCTCCTTATGATTGAGACATCAAGGACTAATGCAATAAGGGATTGATGGACCACTAACTGCAACTCAGTGGTTTGCTGAGAGGAGACTGCCGCCTTCTAAGTTATTATTATTATTCCTTTATGGCAATTTCCTTTGGACAAAAAAGGGAGAATGTCTGCAGGATTTGTGTTTCTGGAAGGCCCATATAATGGCAATAAAAAAGGACAGTTGCGTGTTCGGGAATGGCTTTTCTCTTGTTCGCCCCCTCCACTTCCTGAGCATACACGATAAAACAGAAACAGCAGCACAGTTGCGACAGCCCTGTTGAGCAAGCCATCAGATATAGCTGCCAATCTCCGCCTGCCATTATCATTCACCTGCAGGAAGCAGGGGAGAAGCTCAGAACCAGGAATCCACAAGTGGTCAAATGACTGTGCCTCTGGGCAAGGGGATGGGTGTGGTTATGTGGTACTTCTGTTTCTGCAAGGCACTATGTGGCACAGCGTATCTTGCTCGTAATTGCCATTAATGATGCACTTTTTAATAGGCCCACTTTAACTGAGCTCGGCACTTGGGCAGGGGCCCAAGGACCCTGCAGGCAGCCTGCCAGCTGGCACCTCCCAGATCCCTCGCTGGCTGTGCAGGACCACTCAAATTGTTGCATTTTTTTATTATTATAATTATTTGTCATTGTGTTTTATTTTCCTTTTTTATATTCTTATTTTTGTTTCAGTGCTTAAAAACTCAGTAATTACATATTTAATATATGTTTATATATGGACAGTGATGGCATAGTTGCATATATTAAAATGGTTCTCTGTATGCCTCTGAAAGACATTTGAGTTTTATATTTTATCAAATATACCTTGAAATTTCATAGGGACTGGTTTGTCCAGAATCTTTCCTATTTTACTCAAAAACCAGGTCATTGAAATACTGCAAGAAAATTTACAGAAAAGACGAAAAGTGTTAGTGGTTTTGGCTTTTCTGGCAATATGCATATTAACATGCAACATGACATGAAACTGTCCTGCTTGTACTGGGTATTGTGGGAATGTGATTCACACCCTGCCCACTACCATACATAGAAAGATAATATTTCCTGTCTGTATAAGAGTTTTGATGCCATCATGCCTTCTGTCCATTTATGCACATATCTGATGCCACAAGGTAGCAGTTTGTGTCACATGCTGTTATACAGTATTTTTCTGCACTGAATAAACAGAATATGCAGATTTATAGAATAAAAAAAGCTGTATTTTTTTTTAATGACCTATTAAACTATCTTGGCCTAGCATTTCCCATTATGTTATTGTTTGCGTTGTACCTGAGCTGACCTTCTCATTAAAAAATAGTCTAAGAGTCTAAATAAAGGGCGTTATTTCATCTCTCTGTCTATACAAATTTGAATTGCCTTTCTGGTACCTAGTTTGCCATCTCATTCACATTAATGTTCATAATTTTTATATTGCTTACAGCAGTAGGACGTTTATTAATGTCGCTTTCGGATTTGCCTTAGACGAGGAAGTGACACATAAAGAGTTAAGAGCCAGTAACTACACGAACAGATCTGGTGGATGATGTGGGAGGTGTACCCGCCCCGTTCGTCCTTCCTTGTATTCAGTTGCTGTGCTAAGCCGATTCGCACTCAAAACACTCAAGCTTTAAATGGTTTCCTTAGTCCTATCTTTTACGTAGCATTTCGTTTTTGGCTAGCCGACCAAAGCAAAGGGCATTCAAACTGCGACTTCGGGACTCCCCAAGCATAACAGATGGGTCGGGAAACTTTCAGTATGCATCGGGAATTGTTACTGATCTTAAATCTTTGGATCGCTTTTGCCTCCGAGAACAATAAAACGGGTAGGTTTTCTTGTTATTCTATTTCATTTTGTCGAAATCGCTGTATTGAGCGTTGGTCGCTTTTTAATTTAGGTTTACTCGGTACAGAAGGCTGTTCTGTATTGTGAAGTAATCCAGTTCAAATTCCTGCTAGTGACGTCAGCACACCTTACAGTAAAAGAATTTCCCAATCGCATTTCCCTGTGGATTTTTGTGAATATGTTATAAAAACAATCATGTATGTATTTGTAAGTTGTCTCAACATGGGTGTTACTTTTACAAACGTAACTAATAACTGAGTGCCACTGAAAATAGAGAAATGTTGTCATGTAGCATTTTACAATTTAAACTAAACTGAGGGAAATGGACTTCCTTAAGTGTTAATGAATTTATTATTAAGAGAGTTTCGGGTTAGAATATGGAGCGGATCTGGATTTTTAATGGGAATGTGAAACATTCAAGGGTATGGTAAAGGGAGCGGTCACATTTCCATTGACTCGTTGCTTGTTAACAGGTATGCTGCCACCTCCGCGTAACTTATTTTTGGAAAGAACGAATCACAATTTTTGTCTGCGTCTTTCGTGGAGCTCACCGGAGGGCCTAAACAACAGCAACAAGTGTGCGGTACACTACGAGGTAGTAGAGAAGGTCGGCCAGGTGAGTTCGGGCTTTCTGGGAACTTTCGATTCAGTCCGGTGCGTGAAAACTGCACTAACAGATTGAAGCGAATGTATCAGAACAGAATTAATCAAAAATTCATAAAGGTCATTATGAATTTCAATATTGCTACTGTGTATGAGAAATTTTAAAAAATCACAGGGAATGTATGTCAATTGTGCGATCTGTTTGAATTGTTTAAATCAGCTTATAAAATAGACTGTAATAATAAAAATTATATACATTATATATATATATATATATATATATATATAAAATACATCTGAAGTACGCCTCCGGTGTATATATAAAGCTGCCCCCTTGGAAGTAAGTTATGTTAGAAGGTCTGTACAATGAATTAATAATAGAAACCCAAAAAACAGAGGAAAATCCTGGGTTCAAAGTCTGTCCCTGGCTTGGTGCATGAAGCTTGCTTGTTACCACATGTTTTCACTGGTTTCCTCTGGATTTCTGACAGTTAGGTGTCTCAGATGTGTCATCGGTGTGTGATTGTGTGTGCATGTGTAGCTGTGCGCCTGGCACCAGACAGCTGTCCAATCCAGGGTGTTCTCTGTCTGTAATAGACTCCAGGCTAACCCTCATCCTGCTCTCAGTAACCAGTCAAAGTACTACAGGAAGAAAAAAAGTGGATGAGGTTTTCAGAGAATTACATTTGCTTTATTTATTTTGTGGGGCTTGTAATTTAATTTGTTTTTAATGTTTTTATTAGAGATGTGCTGATCCACATTTTTTCAGTTCCAATCCGACTCCGATACAATATGCAGTATATATGTACAGTATATTTATACAGTCACTGACTTTTTAAACCAATTTAATTAATTAATTAATTAATTGAGCTGTTGGTGAAATTCAATAAAATCATGGAATGGCTGAGGTGCCCTTGAGGGGAGGATTGGGAACTGAAGCGGTGTTCATCTAGCCATTCAGCTAGATATCAGTAACTATTTAGAACACAGAAGAAATTATTACTAGTTTTTATTCTGTTACTCTTAATTTGCATATGTTCTAATGTTAAATTGTGTTCTTTGTTCTAAGCCAAAGTACAGTTGCTACCCAGATAAACAGCTTTAAACATTTCTTTGGACTACCTGTGTATATATATACACAACTTCACAGTTCGGTTCAAATTTTAGTTTTGAATCAATAACTGTTCCAAGATATTTATAGGATTTAACACATTCCACCATCTGACCCTTAATGGAAGTGACCTCCTGTGCATGTTCTAAAGTCAATCGACATATCTTTTGTCTTAGATGTGTTTAATTGAAGGTAGGAATCCTCACACCATTTCACAAAGACATCCAGGACTGGACCGTGGTTTTTCTTATTATCCTGTAGCACACTGACAATAACAGAGTCGTCTGCATACTTTAAAATTGCCCTGTTTTCATACCTGCTCTGACACAGATCTGTATACAGGATGAATAATAAGGGTGGAAGCACGCATGCTAGTTGAGGAGCAGACCCGGTTGGACAGGGTTCCATGAGTCCTGAGTCCTGATTTGAGTCCTGTTTGTCAGGAAATCAAGATTCCAGCCCACACGATTTTTACTAAGCTCAAACTGCTCGAAAAGCCATCTGACTAAAATATGAGGTTGAAACGTATTAAAGGCTGAAAAAAATCAACAAAGAGTAATGGAGCATGAGAACCTTTCCTCTCCAAATGTTTAACAATCAGGTTTAGCATCTTCCTCTCCATGATTTTACTCTCCAGGTCTGACTTATATCTCTGTTTGGCTTTTAAAATGTCTAATTTCAGCTCCTTATTGGCCAATTGAGGTCAGATACTGTCCCATGTCTAAAAACAAGATTCCTTTTCTGTATACTGGACTTCAAAGAATTAGTCACCTATAGTTTGTTGGTAGGGTAGATTTTAACTATCTTAGAGGGAATGATTATGTCTCTACAAAATGCAACATAAAAACAAATGACATCAGTAAATCATCTCCACAAGTCTTTTTAAACATGTCCCAATCTGTGCAGTCATAACACTCCTGCAGGCATCGTACAGATTCCTCCCTCCAGTCCATTATATCCTTCACCTGTTTTATAAATAGGCAGGAAGTGTACATAGTTATGATGGGACAGATTTATAGGCATCCTTTACTGATACATAACACAGATCAAGTGTTTTATCCTGTCTATGGGGTTAAAAGTTTAAAAGGGTCTTTTTCAGTGAGACATCATTAAAATCACCCAGTATAAAGTTAGGTGCTTCTGGTGAAAGTCACTGTAGTTTATGCATTACATCACAGATAGTGCTAGAAGCAGTCTTGGGTGAATGTACACTACTGTTAGAAAAAGCCAGAGCTAGAGCCGGAGCCGAAACTTGCGGAGCAGGTAAAAACAGCATATTGATACTGATAAAAGTTCTACATATGGCGTGCACATGCAGTCCATGACAGTCACTGTGTTACAGTACTGTTTATTAACATAAAGACATACCCCTCATCCCTGAGTTTTCCAGGTCACTTCGGTTTTTTGATCTGTACGAAAAGGTCAGAGTCCTGATCTTGTCCAGTAAGCTACATATCTGTGAAGGCTAACAAGGGACCTATTTGGAAAATAACTGGATTGGTCTGGACTGGGGGGGCCCAACATGATATGTGTGATGACCAGTTGGCAGGGCGAGCAGGGTAGCAGGCAGGAGCCATAAGCACGGTCGAAATGGGGTTTACATGGACACACGGTAAACCACATCAATGACGGACCTGGGGATACGAACTCAGACGCGGACTAAATACACAGGACAGGCTGAACTTAACAGATAACAGATGATTACAATTGGGAATTAACACGAGGTAACGAGGGGGGCGTGGTACACTGGAGGATCGGACGAGCAGGTCATGACAAAATGCATTTACAGTATGGGGCCCAAAATCACGAGCAACGTCCCTGCGCACTGAGTATCAAAAAACTGTGCTGCATTAGCATTCAGTTGAATGGCAGCATTAGTGTTCAGTTGAATGCCACAAAAACACATCTGAAATGGGAAAGAGCTGTCGTAGTGTCAGACGTGGATTGGTCACATATAGCTGATACCTGATCCGAACATACTGTAGGATCGGTGCACCTCTAGTTTTTATACATATGTTTTGTGCAATATCATACTTTTATTTTAACATAAAAATATTGGTTATGTGTTGCTACATTGGTCACTTTTTCCAGTTAAAATCAAGCAGTCTAATGGATGCCACTGAAATATTTATGAAGCATTTATCTGCTTTGTGATGTTTTTTTTTCTAAACCACTTCTTATTTTCCTCTACCCTGATTTTGATTCACTATGTTTAAAACACTAATTAGGTCTAACATATAGAACCACAAGTTAATCAGGGATGTGTATCCTACCCATGATATATTTTGTTTTCCATCTCAGACTACATGCATTGGAATAGGGAGGTGAACAATGCAAGATGTTTATGTGCTGCCTCTTTCTGTTCAGTCTCAACACATAATGAGTTGTTTTTACAAGCGTCTCTTTGTCATTGTATCATTTTAGTGTTTAAATTAAATAAAATAAAAACTGTAAGTGTTGGAAGAAACTGGAGCCTATTCCAGGAAGTGCAGGGCATAACACAGCCCTAGGTGCCAGTCTAGGTCAACAAATGATCTAAATGTCATATTAACATTGGTTTCAGTTTACCTTTTTCATGGTTACAGCATTGTGGAATACAGTATGCAATACACCATATATAAATTATGTTTTAAATATTTTATAAATAGAAACTAGATGTTAAACCAAAAAGAAAAATCTTTCTCAGTGCGGGAGGCCAGAACTTGGCATTAAGCTTCTGTGGTTTATGTTCATTCACTTCAGTTTGCTTTGATGTGGTTTTGTACAGAATACAGCAATTTCACTCTGAATATGTGCCATAGATTGTTCTGTATTTTAGTGTGACAATGTGATGTACCAATAATGTGCCATTAAATGACCATACTGTAAATGATAATTCATCAATCTTCCTTAACTAGCATTTCATACAAGGCCGGGAGAGCCTGGTTACTAAACTAGGATGCACAGGACATAAGGCATGAAACACCTTAGAAATAACAGTTTACCTAAGTGTGTTTTTGGACTGGATTGCCAGATGGGAACCCCAAAGAAAAACATGAAACATGAAAACTTTGCATACAGAGCAAGGGGTGGAATTTCAGCCCCCAGTGGTGTGAAGGTAAAATGATAATCACTCAGCTGCTATAATGAATGGTCTTCAACATTCTTCATATTAAAAATTCTAATATTAAAAATGAAATATATTACTCCGTTTTTCTAATCACAACCACAAATGGTAAATCAGCCTCATAAAACATATTCCTTTTTTCAAATTCAGTTCAAGCTGGTTAATGGACTGAAATGCAAAGTCTTAATAAGCAGTTAAGTGATCCCCGCCTACCGTGGAAGTCATGTTCTAGACCCATCAGCGATAGGTGAAAATTTGTGATGTTGAAAGACCATATAAATAAACATTTTTTTAATAGTTTAAGCCTTAAAATACCCCTCCCACATGCTTTAAAAGTGGTAGGTGAAAATCCGCAATACAGAAAGACCATTTAAATAAACATTTTTTATAGTTTTAGCCTTAAATTGTAGGGCTTAAAACAAAATGAAAAGTTCAAAACTTTGCTCACAACAATTGGACCACAAGCAAGGTACGCGGTATGCGGTGGGGGAAAATCTGCGGTATATAGTAGAGGGGACGCGATAGCTGAACCGTAATATAGTAGGGGATCACTGTATTTATTATGATGATGCTGTCTATGTATATATAATAAAATTATTTGTATTTCCTCATGATAATAAATAATACAATTCTTGTCTGATTTAATGTCAAAAAGTCTATGCCGCTTAAACATATTTTCTTTAGTGAAAGGCATATTATCTTTATCTCATGAGGTCTGGATACCACCCAAGTTTATTAATGGTTAGCAGCAGTACTGTCAACTGTAAGGGGGCAGGGGGGACCAGAAAGTTGTCCCGCGCCCTGGGTCAAGGGGGCCCAAAATGACCCTCCAACCTTTAAATAATCTACTGCCTTAATTTTCCAAAAATGTGTGCAAAACTGTACTTGTGAAAACTTTATATTTTTGAATCACATAAAAGCTTGTTTTTTTTATCTTTCTCATTTGCCTTGACTTAGTGGTCGAAAACAGTTTAACTCTCCCTCCCGATGATACAAATATAACATCTACTGTCCTAGCCATATTTGTGCCTTTTAACCACTGTACATTGGGATTTTAATTTTTTTTTTACAGAATGAGGAAACACAAACAACCGAAAGACTATTTTTTGAAAGATGTCCTAGCCTGGAGTCTGGAGTGATGTACAGCGTGAAAGCCAAGTGCACCAATGGGTCTTACATGGAGAGCAAATCTGTAACTCAAGGTATCCCAGCTCCCAAAGGTAAAAACATAAAATGAAAAAGGTGATAAGCAATTGTGCAAATGGGGTCAGGTACTGCGTGTTTTCGTGTCAGTGCATGCAAATACTGGCCCCACCCAAAACCTATGTCAAGCCTGGCACATGAATTGTATTTCTTGAATTTACCTCTTCCTTCTCTCAGTTAAAATATAACAAAATCATGTGGGGGGAAAAAAACAAAGCCTAGTGTTTATGGTGTGTATGTTTTCCAGTAGAACCTGAAAATGCAGGCACACAGATGTTTCATCTCACCTTCCCATTAATTTTCTTGGTATGGCTTGTAGTGACCACTTCTAAATCAGCCATAGACTCTAGCTTTCGCTGTTGTTATTGTGATTCCAGAAACCCTGCATTGCATGGCTCAGCAGGTTAAATCTCTGTGTCTGTGATTGGAAAATCAGTAATTCAGGCCTTGGCAGAATAGTCACATGTCTGTGGGTCCTTGAGCAGGGTCTTAACCCTCAGCTCCCAGGGTGCCTCAAGGGGGCTGCCCCTTTACTGTGACGCCCCAAGCTTGCTCCTATTCATATGGGGAGCATGATGGGGGAAAAGGAGAGTTTCTTGTCAGAGATTAACAAAGTATCTCTATTCTATTAGCCACAGCTCATGATCATCCTACGTTACCTTCACTCATGGGTGAGATTCTGAGGTACTATTTCATTAAGGGCAGAATTCACATCCCTCTACTTTAAAGGATCAAATTTTTTCTGAAAGGATACCATGACTTCAGATTAGTAGGTGCTGATTTTCATCCCTATACCATTTAATTATATGATGAAGGTTTTGGTTGGATGAGACTAAAAGCATGACATCATCTGCAATTAGCATGGATGTCACTTCAAGCCCCCTGTACTGGATGGCCTTCCAGCTATGGCTAGCTGGAACATACCATGCAGCTGTCTCAGGAAATGTCCTTGAAAGCTTTGCTCTGAAAGCCCTCTGCTTCAACTTGACTACTTATTTCACCAAAGCTCCAAGGGTTACTACAAGGACTACAATGAAGGCAATGACTTCTGGCACATGACTGCAGACACTTAAACAACTGAAGCTTTGAACATGGCACATTCAATGTCAGTGTTCACAATCTCACTTGACGTACTGGGGAAGTGTTTCTGGAGGTGTGGTTGAATTTATGTTGCACAGAAGCTTCAGACAGAATTTTCCAACAGACCTTCACTGCTGATCTGGGTCATTCTGGTCTATCCCAAGTCCCACTTACCACCACATGGTTCTCTGTGGATAGTTCCTCACCTCAGTTTCACACAGCCTAAATTTAAAAAACATGACTACAAAGTCGATCCTTGAGTTTTGGTCTAGGGTGCTTTGGCTCCATGTTTAAACATCCTTGTGTTTGAATATGGGTGTAGGGAATCCACTTCAGCAGAATCTCATTTCACCCTCCCCAACAAGGTTCTGTGTGTAGGTGTTCCTTATCGCCCTAGTGGTGATAAGGAACCCCCATTTTCTCTCTGACATCCCCTCTAATTATGAATTGCTAACACTGTCTGTATTCAAATGATCAACCAAGAACCTTGGGACATCTTCACTACTTTTCCTGACATGGGGTTTGTTGTAGAGAATCCATTGTCCAAAAGACCAATGGCAATTCAACAGGTTTTGATTAGTATTACATAAAATTTACAGATCAATATGAACTGTGTTAGGGATTCCAACCTGGGAGCAGGCAAAGGGAGCCGTAGATACGGACAAATGACTTTATTACTGGAGAACACATGTAACGTTAATGACAAGACTAGGGAAACAATCTGGAACGCGGACTAAATACAAATGGACTAATTACAGGCAACAGGAAACAGAATGGTGAACATGGGGTTAACGAGGGAGTGTGGTCGACAAGTGGGCAGGACGAACGGAGCATGACACTGCGGTTTTGAGTTCAAGTTCAATCTGAATTTCCTGGCAAAAGTCCCTTAAATGCTGCAGGAAGACTGAATTGCAGAGGTGGTTTATCCCTTGCTCCATTCATTCTTGCATTCAGATGATGGTGTCTCAAATGAGTTACCATGTTGGATTTTTTTCCAACAAGACGGGGTATAATAGAGCCACAATTAGCATAATGTTTTCCATAATGAATTGCCTGTGTTAATAAATATATTTGTTTGTTTCATTGTGTGTACCTAAGCAAAAATAATGTACCGAATCATACAGGACAACTACATGTACCGTTACAGCCCTAGTTTTGAACCATTCATCCTAGTCATGCCCCTCTAGGTATTTCCTCCTTTCCCTGTATAAGTAATGACATCTCTCAGTAAGATCATTAAGTGTGTACCATTTGTTCAGAGTCTGTACTATCATAGTGTCAGTAGCGTTTCGAATACTTAATCCACTTTCTCTAAGAAGGCTGGGTACTCTAAACTGCTGTTGATCCTGGCTAAAGTCCTTAACCCTCTGGGGTTTTAGGGTAGGTAACCCACTTTCACTTACTGGGTTATGGTCACACATTTCATTCAATATCATAAACTTAATTAATGGCAAATTCTTGCTGACCTGCATGCAAAACTGGTGACCAACTACAAGAAACTTCTGACAGCTGTGCTTGCAAACAGTGGTTATTCCACCAAGTACTAAAGCATGTGTTGCAAGGGATCAAATACTTTTTTCTGTACATAAATGACAATTTGTTTTGTAATTTACATGATGTTTTTTTTTTGCTTGTTTTTCTGATATTCTATTGTTTGCTGTTAAAATAGACCTTCTAGTGAAATTATAGGCTTCTCATTTCTTTATTAATAGGCCAATTCATCATGGGGTCAAATAATTATTTCCCTCATTGTATGTGTTATGTCGGAATTTTGAATTAATTTAAAGGTGAAATGAAATTAATTTAAAAGAAACAACTTTTAGATTGTACCTGGGCCATTAGGCTGAATTTGCGGTTTGTCAGTATTTGAGTTAACAAAAGATAAATCTTTCCCTGATTATTTTTTAACAACTCTTTGTTTAACACAAAAAAATTCATTTTTTTGTTGGCTACAGAAGAATTGATACGGAACTTTGATTGTATTTACTATGCTTCTGAAGCTATGAACTGCACGTGGAAAACAATGAATGAGACAAAAGATCTTCAGCTCTTCTACTGGTGAGTTCTATGTCTAACTAACCTCAGGATCTACCATGCCACCTCTTAACAAGGCATTTTCATAGACTACCACCAAATTGCATCAGTCGATGTATTTTTATAATGATATTTTCATAAAAATGAATATATTTATATTTATAAAATGTACCCCCTGAGGAGAAATTCAAAGCAATAGGGAAATGCGCTTACAGCCTGTACATTTTGCTGGGAATGCTGGTTAAATGCTGACAGGTGAAGGGAATGTTAGGTAAAGGCAATACTAATGCCAGGAAGAACTTGAGACTGCAGGATGTACGGGATACCTGGAGCCTGCATCTTTGTGTGTGAGTGCCTGATTGTCCTTTTACATGCCTGCGGATGTTTCAGGGATAGTTAGAACAGCTGTTATATCCATTACTTAGCAATGGGTATTTTTGGGATATTCCGTGCAGGTAAAGACTATAGTTGCTTTTGATGTCACAGGTATGAAGGCCAGCCAGCACCTGAGCCCTGCAAGTTGTACCTTTTTCAACAAGGTGTGAAGATGGGCTGTCACCTAAGTGGAAAATTCCTCAACCACAGTAATCTCTCAAGCACAGTCCACTTTGCCCTCAGTGGCACTCAGGGCACTTCCACCCTGAATAACTACTTCCAAAGGATGCCTCAGTACAATGGTAATGTCAACGGTGTATGCTGTTTGCAAGTTGATAACTCATACTTATTACATTCAACATTCTTGTGTCATTTACATATCAGGCTCTTCTCTCTGTTTTCAAAGATAAAATATCGATATTATTATTAAACCTGAACCCTATAGGTTTTATTATAATTATTATTGATAATACTTGTGCTGAATTATTTAACACAAGTTATTTTGACAGCCAGCCAAACTGAAAATGGTTTGTTTACAAATCAGGACATGTTTTTGAATAATCTGTTAATATTCAGTATATAATACATACTTCACACAAACTGGCAACCAAAACCACAAGAAATTTGGATGGTAGAAGAAACAACAGCTAATTTAAGCATAGGAACGGAGATTAGTTGACAAAAAAGTGGAAAGATACAAAAAGAACTGGCCTTTTTGACATCAGTATGGATAAACATATACAAGAAAACACATTGGGCCTTATAACTGAAAAGGCTCAGGAATGGGTTGTGGGTTCAAGAGTCAGGGTCTGGGTCCTTGTACAAATGTGAAAATGTTTTATAGTACAGACACTCCTCTACTTACAAACTTCCAGACATATTAACGAAGAGGACTTCTCCTCTCCTAGCATTTGTCCTGTCGTAGTACAGGGTCCGCTTTTCAGCAGGATTCTTTCCATTTCTTGCGATCGAGGGCATCTTCTGGGGCGACATTGTCGTGTTTCATGTCTTCCTTTATCTGGTCCATCCTTCGCTTCTTGGGTCTACCTTGAGGTCTCTTTCCTTCCGGATCGAGGCGCAGGGCCCTCTTTGTGATTGATTCTTCCTCACTTCAGGCAACATGTCCGTACCAGCACAATCGGGCTTCTCTCATCTTCCTTGACTTGATTCTTTTAAAAATAAATATTCATTTGCATATAGTGGTACCTTGGAACTCAAACTTAATTCATTCTAGAACACTAGGTCCAAGTCCAATTTCCCCATAAGTAATAATGCACATGAATTTAATCCATTTCAGACCCCAAATTATTGCCTATTTTTACTCATCAACCTACTTAATTAATGATTAAAAAATCACTCATAATCAATAAAAAGTGCAATGCAATGCAATGAAATTTTATTTTTATAGCGCGTTATCACAACATTACATTGTCTTATTGCGCTTTACATTTCTGCCAAAAGGTAATAGAGTAAATAAGTAAGTAAGTAATAGAGAAAATGAAAAAAGTCACCCCAATCACAGGAACACAGCTTTCACACGTTAAACTCAGTCAAGAGGTACTGTGAGACTGAGAGCAATTCATAGGCATAAGCATTTCAGTAGGTTGGTTTGCTTGTTTCAGCCCATCTGAGACACGGCTTGATCCATACAAGTTTTACCAAGCCTGTTTTGTTTTGTCGTGTTCCGACTTTTCAGTCGAAATTATTCTTAACTGACCCGTTCTCGGTATTGGTAGAATTGAACGCATCTCACGCCATACAAGTTTTAGGAGGAGCGGTTGAGTTCCAAGATTTCGGTCAAGGTACAAGTCGAAAGAAATTTGACCCATTTGATGTCTGAGTTGGTCGAGTTTCAAGTTTCCACTGTATTTGCTCGTGTGCTTGTGTTGCCCTATAACCCAATTTCAGCCATGCTTTAGCTGTTAGCCAGATGGGCGTACTTTTGCTTCTGAAATACTTTGGTGTTAAAGGTGCAGTTCACCCCAAAACTTAAAAAAGATATGTTTTAGAGCAGCTTTAGTACTATCTATCCATCTAAGTTGTTGTGATATTAGTCAAAGTCAAAGTCAGCTTTTATTGTCAAATCTGCTATATGTATAGAACACACAGAGAATTGAAATAGCGTTTTC
>JAODKF010000002.1:15557213-15578011 GCA_026779585.1 Mormyrus proboscirostris | reverse complement strand
GAGAAAAATGTTGACACATTGAATATTTATATTCTTCGCTGCAGACGTTTTAATTTTGGCTATGTATTAGGTTTGTGGGTTAGATATTTGCTTGTGATCGAATGTGAGTCTCACAATAAAAATGTCTTAAAACCTAGTATAGTTGTTAAATTATGTTAAATCTAATTTGGTTTAGGGAGTGCCTAAAATCTTTGATGGGTTGGTGCCCCATCCTGGGTTATACTCATCCTTATACCCAAAGATTCTTAGCTGGTGTTAAAAAACCGTAGAATGAAAAGACGTGGAAGATGTCAGGAGTGGTCTCTGCCTTGTTCTGTTCTGTCTGTGATTTCCTTGTTTGGCCAGCAGGTGTCGGTGGCCATCCCGTTCTTCGTGTTTCCCTAGGTTTAACCCCCTATTGTTTTCTCCTATTCCCTGGGCTCCTCCTTAGTTCCTGGTATTCAGGAACTAAGTATTGCTCCTTACATTTAGTGTCTTTGTTCTTGGTTTATGCTGCCTGTGTCTGTATGTGACAATATGTCCTGTAATTCTTGTTCTTAGTATCTCGTAGTGACTCTAATGCAGTAATTGTCAATCCTGTTCCTGACTCTCCCCCTGCCAGAATGCTTTCTTTCCATCCCACACTGCTTTCAACCTACCACATTCATTATTAGCCTACTAAGAACCATATTAGCCTGATTAAGGTAGGGTTGGAATGAATACATTCTGGAGAGGGGGCTCTAGGAACAGGATTGAGAATCAGTGCTTTAATGTGTGTAATCAGTAATGGTCCTCACCAGCTCCTTATGACCAACGCTCAGGCGGGTCTGATACCAGCGCCTCATGGCTGCAAGACCAGATGGCTGCTTGTCTATGCTGGGCTACCTCCACCCCCCGTTTCTCTCTCTGGTTGCGAGTCACGACTTTTTATGTTGTAAGGTGTAGTGACCATGTGCTTATGTTGCTGAGGTGTTTTTTTTCGGTTCCTAAAATGTACTCCCTATTGGAGTGCAGTCTGGGAACTGTTTTTTTATTGGATTTTCTTTACCTGCCCATACCCTGTTTCTCTGTTGGTCATTGTATGTGTTGAAATCATTTGCTGTTAGTTGGTCCTCCTATCTACCCTGTTTTGAGCCATGTAATTCCTCTGTGTTTCCTTGTGTTCTAGTACAGTGGTACCTAGGAACACAAGCAGAAGGCTGGTCAAGTTGCAATTTGAGGTCCAGGTTAAATTTCCCCATAAGAAATTATGTAAAATTAATTCAATCATTTCCAGACTGCAAAATGATCGCCTACTTTAACTTATCTACCTAACTAATAAATGATTAAAAGCATTAACAATCACTAAAAAGCTAATGTACACATGAAAAAGCACACATACAAAAGTAATAAGCATGAAATAAATAACAGTCCAATACTCCGAAGTGAAAGCAGACATATTTGCTCCACCTTCAAGTCTTCAAGTGCTCCACTCACGTTCATAGTTCTCAGGTCGAGCTGCCTACTTTGCACATGCACACGAGTTATATGTATGCATATTATTATTATTATTATTATTATTATTAACAATAATAATAATAATATATTATTGTGATATTCCCTGTGTACTTATCAGAGCAGTGAGTTTTACAAATTCAGAGAGCCAACTCACAGAGTTGCCAACTTTGGTCATCTGGCTGTTGTGAGATTTTCAGTTCCATTCAAGTCTGCACTCACATACAAACACATTTTCATGTATGTAACAGTTTAATTACCTTGTAAATAGTCTGTAGGGTTTGCAAATTACCCCAATGCTCCTCAATGGCTTCCATGTTGGTATTTAATGTGGATGTTAGTGAATCGATCATGTACAGTGTGTCCAGAGCTGTGCATTCATCACTGCACAAAAGACAAATTAGGAATGCAGCAGCCATTCATCCATGGAGGTGCACAATGACGTCAAACGCATCATAAACTTTCAAGCAAGTTGCGGCTAGATTTTTCTTGACCGACTTATTCGAGGTCCATATTGATACAGTTGAATTTGTCTCAACCTATGCAAGTTTTCGCAGAGCAGTTCCAAGGTTCCATTGTATTAGTAATAATAATAATGATAATAATGATTATAATACATTTTATTTATTGGTGCCTTTCTAAAACCCAAGGTCACCTTACATAGCCCATAAAAGACAAACAATAAAAACAAATAATTAAAAAGAGTTATTTACATAATCAGACAACAACTGGGTTAAAGCGAGTAAGCCAACTTAAACAGATGGGTTTTGAGTTTTGACTTAAACAATGGAAGAGTATTGATATTTCTGATATCCACGGGAGTGAGTTCCCTAGTCGGGGAGCAGAGTGACTAAAAGCTCTGTGTCCCATGGTGATGAGGTGGGCAGTAACAATAAAATGGGTGGCAGATGAAGATCTGAGAGATTGGGATGGAGTGGATGAAGAAGGCCACATAGATAGGGAGGGGCGAGATTGAAAATGCATTTGAAAGTGAAAATTAAAATTTTGAATACTATTCTAGTTTCTGTGGGCAACCAGTGAAGCTGATGTAGAACTGGGGTGATATGTTCCCTGGAGAGGGTACGAGTTACTACCCGAGCTGCAGGGTTCTGAAGGAGTTGGAGTTTACGGAGGGACTTGTTAGGGAGACCAAAGAGAAGAGAGTTACAATAATCAATCCTAGAAGGCTATGGAAGGATGGCAGCAGCATGGGGAGTGAGGAAAGGACAGAGTCGGTTTATGTTGCAAAGATGGAAGTATGCGGACCGAGTGTTATGGTTACTGAGGTGTGTGTGAAGCTCGGAGGCAACGACTTTCTCAAGAATGTGTGACTGAAATGAAAGCGTACTATCAAGGATGATGCCCAGACTCTTAATCTGGGTGGGGGGGTGTTTAGCGGAATTATCAATATTGATGGAGAAACTGTGGAATTTAGTTAGAGTACCAACGAGTAGAACTTCCGTTTTATTGCTATTGAGTTTGAGATAGCTAGAGGAGAACCATGATTTAATCTCTATTAGACTGTTTGAGAGGGAAGAGGGTGAAAAGGAGCAGCTAGGTTTGGAAGAGATATACAGTTGAGTGTCATCAGCGTAACAGTGAAAATTGATATTAAATTTCCTAAAAATGTAGCCAAGCGGTATCATGTAAATAATGAATAAAAGGGGCCCCAATACCGAGCCTTGGGGAACATCGGCTGAAACGGGGAATGAACGTGAGGAATGAGATTTAAGTTGGATAAACTGAAATGAGTGCAGCCAGAGAGATATGAGGTGAACCAAGCAAGGGGAGTATGATTGATGCCAATGGATGATAATCTATTCAGAAGAGTATTGTGAAAAATAGTGTCAAAGGCTGAGCTCAGATTCAGGAGGATGAGAATGGTGAGAAGGTCAGAATCACCTGCCATCAGGAGGTCATTGGTGTTTTTTATTAATGCTGTTTCTGTACTATGGAGGGGGGCGAAAACCAGACTGGAATTGTTTATAGAGGTTATGGTTACTGAGGTGTGTGTGAAGCTCGGAGGCAACGACTTTCTCAAGAATTTTTTAAATAAAAGGGAGGTTTGATATAGGACGAAGGTTACTGAAGTAATAGGGATCTGCACCTGTTTTTTTAAGAATTGGAGTAATGGAAGCAGTTTTGAATGATGAAGAGACAATTCCAGTGTTAAGGGAAGAGTGGATAATGATGGTATTGAGGGGGGGTAGGGAGGGGAGACAAGTTTTAACTAGAGTACTGGGTAGAGGATCGAGCTGACAGGTGGACAATTTAGATTTTTGAATAATTACAGATATGTCATTTATAGAAGGGAGAGTGAAGCATGCAAATGACTGACAGGGAAACTGAAAAGGGAGCACCTCCAGTAAAATTAAGTTGCTGGTGGATATCAGAAATTTTCTATGTAAAAATGACATGAGGGAGTCACAAAAATCAGTACAATACATATGGGAGGGAAAATAGTCCAGAGGCCTAGTAATATTATTAAAACAGAGAAAAGAGAGACTTAGGGTTACATTCACTAGAGCAAATTAAACCAGAATAGTATGTGGATTTGGCTGAGGCAATGCAGTTCTTATAAAGCAGAAAATGATAATTATACAGTTCTTTGTGTATGGTGAGTCCAGTTTTCTTGAAGAGGCATTCCAGTTGGCATCCTTTAGCTTTAAGAGGGCGCAAGGTGGGAGTGAACCATGGAGCTGAGCAAGTGAATGAGACTGATCAAAGATTAACTGAAGTAAATGTATTAAGTAGGTTATGGAGATTGGCATTGTGTTACGAAGCACAGAACACGCAGGAGACCAGGGCGTCCGTGGACGGGGTTTATTAGCAACCAGCACTTGGAGGGGCGATCAAAAGGCGTAGTCAGGGCACGGTGCAGAACATTGTAGTATGAGACCAGTTCATCAGGGCTAGATATGCTTTGGGTACACGGGAGATCATTTACAGCAGATGAAAAGATGTCAGGATTAAAATTACTAATTTTCCTAAATGCAATATTATGTGGAGTAGAAATCTTGGAAAGTGTTAGATTTATATTGAAGGTAATAAGAAGATGATCGGAGCGGGAACAGATTGGCTTTGCAGTCAGAGGGGGTCACACCCGAACAGCAAACCAGGTCTAGGATATGGCCTTTGCAGTGAGTAGGGAAGTTAATGTGTTTCTGAAAACCGAAACTATCCACATGTGAAATCTCTGGAGAGGAGGTTATTGTCATTGTCCATATGAATGTTAAAGTCACCAAGGATTATAATATTGGGAGAGAGTACCGAAAAATGAGTAAGAAGAGCAGTAAAGTCATGTAAAAAAATCCTTATTTGGCTTAGGTGGTTGATAAACAGTCCATATAAAAGTGGGAGTGAATCCTCGGCTGTGATGCAGTGTATTCAAATGAACGGAAGAGTGGGGTGGAGACAGGAAGAACTTTCCACTGCTTCTGATGAATCATCGCAAGACCTCAGCCCCGCCCCGAGTCATGAGGTTGGCAAACATAAACAAACTAAGGTGGAATGGAGTCATTGAGGGAAACAAAATCAATATGCTGTTGCCACGTTTCAGTCAAACATAGAAATCCAACTTACGCTCAGAGAGGAGATCCTGGACGAGATGCCCCTTACCAGTCAAATAGCGGATGTTTAATAATCCGAAGTCGATGATGGAGTTAATTTGCTAGACTGTAGGATTAGCCAACCTGGTCAGGAGAGCTAACACATTGTGGTTAACATCCCAGTTGGTGTTGTGAGGATAACGGCGAGTTGAAGACCAGATGAATTTTATCGGGTTAGTGTAGTCATGGCTGAATTTTGTTCGGTACCCTTGGTGGACGTATCTGTGGCGAGGCTTGAAAGCGATCTCGGGTGGAGGTGAAATGCCACAGGTGGAAGCATGGCCAGGTGTACATGGAGCCGCAAAAACTCAGTAATCGAATACTGAAGCAGTGCTGTCGTAGGGCAGTGAATGATGAATAAAACAGCCCAGGTAAGCATGGTCCACACACACCCTGTGAATCCACATCTTATTAGGGAACGGGCATTAAATGCTGGAAGCTGGAGGAAGCCCGATGTGGATGGGGGTAAGCAAAAAGTCCATCCAGACATGTTCAACACAACTACTTATAGCACGCAAACTGCAGAAAAAATGATTCAGGATGGAATTACTCGCAGATACTCGGTGTTGTTATAAAATAACTTTAAGAGCAACTTTTAAAAGCTCAAATACAATAACCGGAGAGCAGCGGCAGCCAAGCACACCAGTTTGATCAGTCTTTCAATTAAGGAAACAAACCAGTCAAAACGCTAGAATAAATAAAGTATTTATCCAGTTTTATAGTACTTTGTAAAAGTAGCTGAATATCTCCTTCCTTACATGGATCAGGTGGTAACCCTAGAATAAGGGACTGTAGTTGATTTGTGATTCATATAGATGCCTCCCCACCCCCACAGTTGGGCATACGTGGACTGCAATTGTGGGATTGCAAAGTTTAACCATAATAGTGTGAAATATCACTGGTACTTTTTACAGTAATAATTCCATAAATCTCAATGCTATGGAAGTTCATAGAGGATGTGTACAGGGTTTGAAAATCCTTTTTTATGTCCATCCATTCATTTTCCAAACCGCTTATCGTTCTGGGTTGCGGGGGGTCTAGAGCCTATCCCGGAAGTTAAGGGGATGAGGTGGAGAACAACCCAGGAACGGGAGCTAACCCATCACAGGGCACACTCACACACCATTTATTCACACATGCACACCTATGGGCAATTTTTAGTGACTGCAATTAGCCTCAGCATGTCCTTTGACTGTGGGGAGAAACCAGAGTACCTGGAAGAAACCCCACGATGACATGGGGAGAATATACAAACTCCACACACATGTAACCCAGGCAGAGACTCAAACTCTGGTCCCAGAGGTGTGAGACAACAGGGGAAAGTAAAGTTCCACCCTTATGTGTAGTACATGGGGGTTATATTTTCAGTAATGCAACAAAAAACACTGTGTGGATTCTATAACATTAGCAATGACATTTTTAGTGGAATCTGCTTCCCTCATTCTCTTGAGAAACGCTGTTTGCATGCCTTATTACAACTTTTGTTTTGCCCAGAAAATAACTTTTGAGAAAAGGCTGTGTTGAGATCACAAGAAAAATCAGTTGTGATCTCGACATAACAAGCCATAAAAATATAATGATGTATATCCTATTTGGACTTCCATATGATGCAGAGTGGCAGTAAAAAGCAGTTGTATGTTCATGTGTGTCATGTTCGCTGGGAATGATGAGGCAGGAAGGTGAGAATACACAAGTATTCGTGTTTATTATGCAGACTGCGACACACATTAATGACAGAACTCGGGAATACTGACTGAGACATGGACTAAATACACAAGACAGGTTGAACTTAACAAGCAACAGGTGATAACAATCGGGAATAAACACTAGGTAACGAGGTGAGTGTGGCACGGATGGAGCTGGGTGTGACAGAACCCCCCCCCCAAAGGCACGCACACCGGGCACGCCTGAGGGGAGGTGACGGACGAGACGAGGGAACAGGACCTGGAAGACCAAACTAAGACATCAACGAGGCACTGGAAACAGAACAGAAACACAGAACATGCTTAGCGACAAGAAATAGGACAGGACCTGGCAAAGGATGGGGAACACAGACAGACACACCTGAAAGGGAGACACAGGGGGAACACAGGCAGGCGGAACAAAAGGGCCAGGAGTGAACAAAGGACCTACAGGAGGAGGAGGAGGAAAAACAGGAGGGACAAAGGGACGAGGAGCAGACAGGGGAGACTAGACAGGAATGGACGGGGGACAAAGGGGAGCCAGAGGGAGACCAGGCGGTGACAGCGGCAGCCGGAGGGGCCGCAGGAGAGAGGGAGAAGGGAGCAGGAGGGAGCCACACAGGGCCCAAGGGAACGGGACGAGGGAGTGATGGAGGGGACACGGAGGAAGCAGGAGGGAACACCGGCTCAGGCAGGAGGGGGAAGCTGCGGCAGGCGACGGGGCAACCGGAGCCGGAGAAGGCGCCGTCCGATGCCCCACCGAAGCAGGGGGGCTCGGAGACAGCCAACACG
This sequence comes from Mormyrus proboscirostris, assembly GCA_026779585.1. Lineage (NCBI taxonomy): Eukaryota > Metazoa > Chordata > Actinopteri > Osteoglossiformes > Mormyridae > Mormyrus > Mormyrus proboscirostris. Next base: position 15,570,456 of record JAODKF010000002.1, on the reverse strand, counting down.
GAGCCAGAGGCAGGACCGAGGACCGGCCCCGAGGCAACAGGGGACCCAGAGGTGAACACTGACCCCAAGCCGGAGGAACCGCAGGAGACCTCGGAGCCCCAGCTAAAGCGTGCAAGGGCGAGCCAGGGGGCAGGGCGGGCAGGACCCGGGTCCAACGTTTGTGTCCCCTCCCCTTACAGGACACAGAAAGACGGGGTCCTGGGTGGTGTCGGCCTTGCTTGGGCATGGGCGATGGAGTCATATGGGAAGTCCCCGAGGGGTCCCACTCAAGCTCCTCCTCCTCCAAGGGGAAAGGAGCGGGGGTCTGACTGTCTGGGACATCCTCGGGAACTGGGACCAGTGCTGGGGGGACAGGAGTCAGGGCCTCCAGCATGTCTGTAGGCGGTGCGGCCGGAGCCACAGGTGTGGCCACTGGTGGTGTGGCCGGAGCCGCGGGCGTAGCAGGGCACTCAGGCGGAGCAGCTGCAGGTGGAGCAGGGCACTCAGGCGGAGCAGCTGCAGGCAGAGCAGGCGGGTTCGGGCGAGCCGGGGCACCTTGGGCGTGCGGCCAGCAGGGGGCACCTCGGGCGATGCGGGCGGAGCTGGGAGCTCGGGCGATGCGGGCGGAGCAGCGGGCGTAGCGGCTGCATCAGCAGTGGGAGATGCAGTGGGCGGAGCCAGGGGCGTGGCGGCGTCCCCGGGCGGAACGGCAGTAGCAGCAGCAGCAGGCAGAGCCGCGGGCATGGTGGCAGCAGCAAGTGGGAGGTCTGGCACTTCCGACAGCACGTCCAGGTCCGGCGCTTGTCGAAGCAGCTTGGTCCCTTTAATGGATTTAGGGACCAGGGGAGTAGCATCCCGTATCGCGCTGATCCCCTTACCGGCTAGGCGCGTCGGCCGGTAATGGTACACCTCTTAGGGAGGCGGCAGCTCCCTCGGGCTGGTTTGGCGGGCAGCAGTGGCATCCTCCCAGAGGACCGGGGAGCTCCCTCGCTCCACAGCTGACTCCCAAGGGGGGAGCAGCGAGCAGGCTCCCAGGAAGATCGTCAGGGCTTCATCCTGTCGCTCTCTGTTCCTCCTTCTATTATTTTTCCGGCCGGGGCAGGTAAGTGGAGACGGGAGTGCCGCTGAGCCGGCGAGAGGCTGGTGTCGCTTCTCCTTCACTTGGCTGACGAGCTGCTGCAGGAGGGCGCACACTTCCTCCATTGTGTGCGCCTCCGTACGTGGGTTTACCCCCTGGAGGAGGTCCCAGCTCGGGTCTACTAGGGCTAATAAGCCGGGATCCTCTCAGATCTCCGACAGCTCACGCCAATAGCTCACCTCATGCAGCAGGACGAGCCATAGGTCCTCGTCCTGCTGCAGTGAGTCGTTCCGGATTTCTGTCATTCTGTCACGTTTGCTGGGAATGATGAGGCAGGAAGGTGAGAATCCACAAGTATTCGGGTTTATTACGCAGACACGGGGCAGACTGCGACGCACATTAATGACAGAACTCGGGAATACTGACTGAGACATGGACTAAATACTTAAGACAGGTTGAACTTAACAAGCAACAGGTGATTACAATCGGAAATAAACACTAGGTAACGAGGTGGGTGAGGCACACACAAGGATCGGACGGAGCAGGGCGTGACAATGTAAATGGGCACATTAAAAGTTCCATGTGTTAAGTTTTCTTTAAGTTTTTTAAGTAATAAATGGAAAGAAAATGTACATTTCTACCCCCATTTCTTGCTGATCTGAAATATGATCCAATCAGAGCTCCAAGTTTATCTATTGCACCCCTAATACTTAGCTACTTCATTGATTGTATGTGTTTTGTTAATAGAGGTGAGTAACAATTTAGCCAGCATAGATTTCTTCTCAACAAAGTGACATAAACATATACATAGAGCATTTTCAGTCGTCTCTAAGTTTAAGTTCTTCACCCAGTTTCATTGAGTTCTTTATCATCTTTGGCAGATGATGGAAAGTGTAGAAAAAGTCACAGCTACAGTCCCTCATTCTTTTTGGTATTGTTGTTTAAGCCATACATTTAGCTTAGCTCAGTTATTAATATAGTCGTGAATGGTGCAACTTGTACTTAACTCCCTTAAACCATTTCAGGCAACGCTAGTGACAGAGAAAGAAACATATTCCCCCAAAAAGCAATATATATGACACTAAATATGTTGGATGCCTGTGAACGGACTGCTGTGGGTGGCTAGCCACTTGATAGCATAATGAGTTGTGGTCACTTTCACTGCTTCACTGGAAGTTACACCCATAATCCACAATTGCGCCCCCACGAACAAGGTGGATAAGGTGGACAAGGTGCTAACTGTGGATCAACATGCTCTCTGTGTACTGAAAAATTTTAGAAAGGAGATACATTGTAAAACTCTCACTTTTCATTGGTTTCATACCTTGCTGTAAAAAGAATATTTGCTGATAGATCAAAAAAAAAATTCCAATGTACATGCCGAATACTGTAAGATCTTGTTCTCTGGAAAAAACACTTATAAACTTTAAATATAGAAGTACAGAAATGGTAAACATAAAACATTGCTCTTCTCACAGGTTTTCAAAGCAAACAGTCAAACTATAGCAGTAGGCCTAGGTAAGTGTCCAATCCTGCCAGGTAGGACTGAGTGGTCTATTGATTTTGCATGGTATTATCAATATATCGAGATTCAGGATAATACCATTTATACAATATTTATGATACAATATACTTGTATTGTGCGCTAAATTCATCATTGTCAAAATTAATGCCTTAGCCTTAATTTGTTTAGGCCGTAGTGTTGTTCATTTCATTTTAAAAATTGACAGACCGTTGAGAGGATAAAAGTATCATGAATTGCAGTGTTTGAAATGAGGGTGTTTCCAGTTAAGTACACCATCAACGGTTGTCAGGCTTCTGTTTTTATTGCTATTTGCAGTATGTATTTTAGATCTGTTTTATTCCTAAAATCAACAAACCACGATGGTAGCACATACAGACACTGTCTCTGTGCTTTCCTTTTTTAAGAATGGCCACAGGATAACACCAGTACCACAGTACTGACCACCTATCCATGTTATAAATGGCAAATCAAAATCAAAAATGAACTAACTGAAAGACAGTTTTTATCCTACAGTCATATCTGTACTTCCTGTTTGCAATGGTTATAACTATCCTGTTATTGTGGTGAAAGCCAGGCACTTTGTGAGCCATTTGCTGTATTTTCTGAACTTACCAGATGGCACTGTCTGTTCAATAAAGGGCTAAAAGCAAGCCTAGAGCAAACCAGGGGCACCATCTGGTGGGGTCAGGGCAGACGGCAGGTTCATGAGGTGTCATTTTGCTCTTCAAGCATGTGAAATATTTTCCTATTCACACTGCTGATATGTACAATATTTTCATATTTATTGTGAAATTGAAACACTAGGAATGGAATACATTGCACTTACTTTAAACAACTATTCTATTTACTTATTTTTATTTTGCTTTTTGTTTATCCAGTTTGTATTCTGTTTCATTCATATCCTTTCTGATTTTTTTCTGTATTTGTATCTTCCATTGCGGTGTGTTGGCATCTGCCCTGGGTTGGTTCCTGCCTGCACCCATTGTTCCCGAGATAGGCTCCGGTCCCCCACAGCCCCAGTTGGAATTCAGTGGTTTCTGAAAATGGATTTATGGATTGATGTATCCTTCCTGACTTTTTCTTTCTTGCATATAGTCTCTCATTCATTGTACTTCATTCAATTACTCATTCATCAATAAACGTCAATTCATTTCAGTCATCAAGTTTAGCAACTCTATAAACTTTATAAAAATCCTGTTATTGACTCAGTGATTCACCTATCAAACAAATGATCCTGCATTTCATTGCTAAACAAAGCGTGGCTTCCCGATTTACCACAAAAAGTTAGTTTAATACTTGAGCTCCCCATCCAGACTATTTAATTTGTATTGGATATTCTCATTCAGAATGTCTAAATGAAAAACCTCTTACAATTCAGTGGTCTGAATATTTCCAAATATGTGCTACATATGTAAATATATACGTTGTCCTCCTATACAGAGCACAAATTGGCCTATACTGTCTATAAATATAAATATGTATTTATAAATTTAAATATAGGCCTACAATATATTTTGCATGTATCTCAAGTACATGGTTAAATATATTTTTTTGTGAATGGGTTATCACATAGGCTGCAGCTTGAAATAGAGTGATGGCATCATAACTGTGGGAGGGGCCCAGTCTCAAAGGTACAGGGGCCTCACAGGTAAACCACTGGATGTCATTTCATCATTTCTCAGACAAGCTTAGACAGAATCTGACACCAAGGGGAAGATCAAGAAGGATCTCAGGTATTTTCTTCTTAAATCAAGTAAATGGCTGGCTAGCAGAATTATTTCCCTCCATGCTACACAGATAATGCATATAATGACAGGTCTTCTTCCCACTGGCCCCCAAAACCTTAAGACTACTCACTTCAGGAATCAGGTTACCAGTGGGGCTTGGGACCCACCCAGTCAGCTACAGGATGAGGTGCACAGGAGGCAGATTCAAATGCAGAGGACTAGAAAACTAGAAACAGGAGCAATAGGAAGTGGGACTGCAACACAGAAAGCAGAATACTCAAAAAACCTTAAGCACAAGACAACAGTTGCCCAGCACACCAGCTGTGGTGTTCTGGCTAATCAGGACCATGCTATTTGGAGCTACTGATTCAATACAGAATCAGTCTTGAGTTCTTGCCAAGTAGGGCAGGGGAACCATGGACAGAACAACAGTGCATCACAAGCCACACACTAAGGGCAATTTTGAGGCTGCAGTTCACTCAGAGGTAGGAAGCAATTGTACAGGCCACTGACCCACCACCCAAAATGTCTAAAAAATAAGCATATGTGTTGTCTCTGGTTGCAGTCACTTTACTTGAATTTACAATTTCATAGATTACAAAAGGTCAGATTACTGAAGGTTTTTTGTCAAATGTGACATAATTAAATTCAATGTTAATCCTTCTACTTCCTTTATTTAATCAGTGAAAAAGCTTCCCGGAACCTCATATATTGCAATTACTGTGGTCAGATCTCTCTCCTATGATAATAATTCTTGTCTCTGCTTTGGCTTCATGTCTGTCCCACTTCCTCATCTGTGAAATGAGCCCCTGGCCCCCAGATGTAAGCTCTCCCCTTCAGCTCCAGTGCAAACCTCTGGCTGGCAGAAGCTCAGGGTCTTGCTGACCTTATGGCTGCACGATTTCAGGCTGCCAATATTGTCAGCTAAATGTTTTATGGTACTGTGGCTTTATTATAAATCAATGCACAGAAACTGACACTTCCTATTGGTTCATCTGCTGAATACAAGTGGGATATATATATATATTTATATATTTGTTTTTTTTTTTTAATTTTGATTCTACGATATTCAATGGTGGCCGTCGGCATGGCTTGCAGTAGTTTTCTGTCTGAGTTGTTCTGTGTGATGGTTAACTGCATACAATCATACAAACAAGGCAGTAATAATGTCATGAAGGAAAATGGGGAAGGAGTGATGATCCACATGCAGCCTTGTCATAAACTGAAGGGGTTTTTATTGTGGAACAAAAACAAAATCACTGCGAGAAATCAAACAGGAGGCAGGGAGGAACAAAGAGGAGAGACTAGAACTAATCTAAACGCAGACAGCACAAATGGAAGAAAACACCCAGCACAAATCGCTGTACTGCCAGCCCTGCCATCTACAACAGCTATGATCAAACTGGGGAGCTTGGCAAGGACAGGCACTTTACTGTACATACACAGACTGACACATTAGGGCTGGAAACAATTAAAGATATGGCATGGCCAATGATGGAGCTGACAGGGACGGATACTGAAAATAAGTCATTAATTTATTGCTTACATAAAAAAACCACAAACAGCCAGTAGTTTTATAAATAAAACATTCAACTGCAGCAGCCCATAACACTTTTTGGAATGTTTAACATGTCTGCAATCTTCTGCAAATCTATCTTTTTATTAAGTGTCATATTTTTATTTGATTGACTCATTTAGTTGTGTTCTTGCTATTTTTCTATTAACCGGAATTGTAATCATTCGCTCCCAAAGGGATAATAAACACAAATATTTGGCATTTTATTATAATAATAATAATAATAATAATAATAATAATAATAATAATAATAATAATAACTGAACTTTATTGATCCTAGTGGGGAAATTCTTTTTACACCTCCCTCAACTTGGGGTGCCCAGGGAGCTGGGGGGGGGTTAAGGGCCTTGCTCAAGGACCCACAGAGGCTGGGTTTGAACCTGGGAGCTTGTGATGTTATTCCAAATGCATTATTAATTATAAACACCCAATTAGACTGCTTGTCAATGAACTTTTCAACTCAAAACAGTTGTGTCCCAACTACTGGTTGTTTCTAACCTGATATATTTTTTGCAAACAATCAAATAAATAAAGTAAAACCCAACAAATGTACAGTATTTTTCATGAATTAAGCAAGCGTCCCAAGATTTTCTCTCTACACTGTACATGGGAAAACAGCCTGAACTGGGCCCACTGACATTAGTTAGTACCGTTTTTTGTTAGGGAACTAGTTTATTAGCTGGTTTCAGTCAATTCTTGGTCAGTTTCAGTTCACATTTGTTCGTGTTGAGTGATACTGTGTAAATGCATAGTTTAGTTATCCTTGCTTGTTGTTTTTGTCATATACAGTTCTGGAAAAAATTAAGAGACTACAGCACAATATTTTTTTCACTCATTTATCAATTTATGGGTTTGCATCTGTGAATAATACATATTTGGGACTTCAGTCCGGCTTCTTCTAGGAGCCTGATGAGCATTGTCCTAGCAGTGCACTTCACACCTGCACTTGCACCATGGCGCAGCTGATGGCTTGATGGTTAAGGAAGCGCACTTGTAATCGAAAGATTGCCGGTTTGAATCCCTCACCAGCAAGTCACCACTGAAATATGCTGAACAATGTACCATCCCTGGGCACTGAATTAGCTGCCCCCTGCTATGTCATGAAAGTCACATATGGGTTAAATGCAGAGGACACATTTTGTTGTTGTGTGCTGTGGTGTGTTAACACTGATCACCTAATTCAAAATTCTAATTCTAAAAGCTGGCAGCTTTGTAAAGAAAAGCTTAAACCTGCCTAGTGTACACTGCCATGTCAGTGTGTGTTTCAACAGATTATCATAGACCGAAATGTAATGGCATTACAATGTTCTTTAAGAGGTTTTTTTTCATATTTTTCCAAGACACTAGGTCATAATACAGTCATGATAAACCTCTAAACGATCTAGCCTTTCTGTAAAATGGAGTTTTACTGAACTTCCATATGTTACTGTTGAACATTTTTTACAAATCAAACATTTCAATCTCTTAAAAAACTGTGTAATCACTACTAGAAACAATTCACAAGCCAAAACCAGAACAGTAACTTCGGCAGCATTGGGGAAGTTAGTCACAAAAGAAATTGATTAAAGACAGAGGTGGAAAGTTCAGGTCCAGAAAGTTCAAATCCGGAATCCAGACAAAGGTTTTATTTCAACCAACCAATTGAGTACATAGATTCACGGTCACAGAGTACTCAACTGGCAGGTTGAGATAAAACCCTGGTCCAGATTTGTACTTTCTGGACCTGAACTTTCCACCTCTGTCTTTAATTAATTTCTTTTTTATCTTCCCCAACATTGGATACAGGAAAATAGCTGTCCTTAAATACATGTAATTTTTAAATACATAAATCATACATTTGACAAAATGCAGTTCTTACTTGTACTGAAAATGCTTAAACAAATCAGTAACACGCAAACACTTAGGCTTTATTTTTAAGTGCATCATATAATTTCTTATACAGTACAATATATAGAGGAACTAGCAAATATATCGCAAGTGAATATTACTCATGAATATGACAGTTGATTGATCTCATTAAACTGAGTATCTGCATGTCTGCTGTGATTAGCTGAGGACTAAAAGATGCATTCCTAGAAGGTGAATTTACGCTGTGATTTCATTGGCTTATGCCTTGGCTCCATCAGTGTCAATGAGTTTAAAGGGGACCCCTCCTTCATCCTCTTCTTCATCCAGTTGCAGGCTGCCAGAGGAGAGGCGCATGCATGCCAGATGGGCAGTGCTAACTAGCATGCCTAGTGTAGGGCAATAGTATGGGTATACCAACTCGGAGTCAGAGTCACTAAGGCTTCCTGCCCCCAGCACACAAAGAGAGGCGGGACGCTCTGAGAGAGGATTGGGCCCAAGGGGGAGGTATGTAGGTCTGGCAGGGGACTGACGCCGGGACAGGTGTGCATAATGGCCCAGTGGGCGAAATTCGGAAGCCCGGCAAGCAGCAGTTGGACCCTGGAGCTTCACATCAGCCTGGCTCCATGCACGCCGTGGCAGGCTAGCCTGGTAGCTAGAGTCATCACTGTAGTGGCCTGTCTCTACCCTGTTGAAGCCCAGGCTACCACCGTAAACACCCCCAGCCCTGTCCCCCAGAGCCCCCAGCCGGCTCTGCCTCAGTCGCTGTCGCAGGTAGGGGGACAGGGAGGCAGCTGCAGAGAAAGTGGACGAGCAGGAAACGTCATCCAGCAGGGAGAGCCGGGGAGCAGGACATGTGGTACGAGTCTTTGCTGGGGTGCAGGCCTGGGCAGATAGAGGGAAGGTTGGCAGGACAGGGTGCAGCCTCAGGTGGGAATCACTGGGGTACAACAGCACCAACTGCTGGGTCCCAGTGACAGAGTGTGCCCGTGACATTTCCACTGATTTCAGCCTCCGCCCCCCTTGACTACGCCTCTCTGGTGCCACCTCTCTGTCAGAAGATGCAGAGCAAGGATGTCTGAAGGCAACCTGTTCCGGGGCACGAAGACGTGAGCACTCCAGCTCAGCTGCATCAACAACCTCCATGGCAGACTTGTTGCGAAGGTCTCCCAGAATTTGGGGGCCCCCATCCTGATACCCAAGCTTCAATGCTTGGCTGGAGCAGGGGTAAGTGTGGGCTTGGTCGTACAGCTGCCAGAAACCACACAACACACACATGCTCAGAACCTCAAAAAGCCACTTGTTTTGTGTGTTATTGTCAGCATACAGGATGATGTGCCTTTGCAGGTTCCTTCATAATTTCTGTATGCCCACCATCATCACTGTCTCTTAGATCATTCTAGCCATGTATCACTGATTCTTGGGAATTATTATAAAACAGGTTTTAAATCTGAAAATAAAAAGTTACATAACCCTGTTTTTTTTTTTTGCTTTACAGCCCATTGTACCATATACGACCCAGTAACAGTGACATTTACTGAGTGTTAGAGTGATTATTGACTGAATTAACCAGATTTTTTCCCACAAAAAATATGGCCCACAACGCATTTTGATGTTGTTGCTGTATATGCTGCAAAGAATCACCTGTCAAACTCACATCAGTTATAATGTTTAGATGTTATAGAACATGTACAACTAGGTTTTGGATGTTTTGAAACTTTTCTACAACTGTGATGAACATCAGCCTCAGACAAAAACAGAGGGAATACAGGTGGTACACCAGACCTTATAACACACAACAAGTAAACTTTTTGCAGGTCTGTTCACCTGATCTGTTTCTTGATGGGTTGGCATGTTTGAAGCATGTGTTTATTTGCCAGCATATGATGAATGATGATGATGATCAATAAATGCATTTTGAAAATGAGAATGCTGCAAAAATTTGTTTTTTCCTTCTTTTCTGTCTTTATTTCATAGGTAAAATTAACAAGTTGGAACAGCATGGACTGGGAAAGGGTTATTTTTACAAAACACCTGTTTTTGAATTCACTGGGTGTGTATGATCATTTTAGCCAATGGACATGTTTTTCCTATAATGATAAAGTGGTCGGGTTCCCCAGTGTTAAATTACAAAATCTGAAGGTATATCATTATAAACCAGTTCAGCAATGTACCAGTGCAACCTCCTCATTTTGTATTTTTTTCATAAAAGAGGCGTTTTTTTCAGTCATTACTTTGTTTTTGTCAACATAAAGTCAAAGTTGAGTGTAATGATTGGAAGGTGGGGTGTTGGGGGGGATTTGGGGGAAATGTTGTGAATGTTGGATGACGTAAGCCAAATGAACATGGCATAATAGTGAATTAAGACAGAGAGGGAAGGCACACCTCATCCCCTGGGGCTGGACGATATGGAAGAAATATAGGAGGAATTACATAAATGAAAAATACAAAAGAGGTTAATGGAAAATCGCAGGTCATATTGGTATTTATTGTAAGAAGCAATTATAGTCTAGCCTCCGTTGAGGACCATTTGGAGGTTTTTGTCACCACCATCTGGTGATGTCTGATGGTGGTGACAAAAAACCTACTCTTTCATATAATATGCATGAGTTGTTCACATTAGCCATTTTTTTCCCCTCTGTTGCTAGCTACTTCAAACCTCTTCGTAAAAAGTAGACATTCATGTCATAATCTAATCTAATATTTTTTTTTACAGAAGAGACAGTGTTGACATGTTATGGTTGGGACAGTAGTAGTGTCCAAAAAATGAACAAGTTTAAGAGAAAATAGCAAACTTACAGGAGCTTACAGTAGACCTGAAGGTTTGAAAATGGGGTACTCAGGAATGTAGTTGACCTTGTAGTTGCATGACTTTATTGCTTTTTATAAATATCTGACGGTGGTGACGGATATGTAGGGCACATTTTGAGCAACCACAAAGTAATAGTAAATGTTGCTCAAAACTCATTGCTTGTAGTTTTTAATACATATTACAATGTAGTATTTCATGTGGCAAAGATATTATTCAATTCAATTATTACTTTTTGTTTTTTTTAATCAAGTTGAAATGATTATCTATCTGAGGACAACTGAATTTGTAGGCTATGGGCGAGCATATAACCATTAAATTAATAAAAATAAAAAATAAGCCTATAAAAAAACCTTACATATGTGGAAAGGTTCCCCTAATTTTAACCTTGATTTTTATTTATGAAAATGTTATTAATTTCCAACAGAATGAGCACTTTTTTTAGTGGGACATGTTTTTGCCAAAGTTTCAAGAATCAGTTGTATAACAGATTTTATCCACAGCTTGGATAACAAATGTACAGTATTTGTCATGAATTAAGCAAGTGTCCCAAGACGTTCTCTCTACACTGTACTGGGTTCAGGCTGGTTAAATGAGTGAATCAATATTTATAAATTTCAAATTCTCAAAAGGTTCTGACCCCAATAATGTGTATAATACAAAGACTAGGAGTTCTTCCACAACCTGTAACATTATAAAGGAGGCTGTGAACATTCATCAGAATGTTTTGATGAAGCCCTAAATATTTCCATTGATTTATTATATTAAGTTAAATGTGACTTGTATTACAGCTGACATAGGAAGCTGCTGAACACTTTTCATAATCCAGAGTTTAGTCATAATTCGTTAAAGGACTTCCAAAATTATAATTATTGATTAGTTAGTGTACAGAACTATTTATACAAAGGTAGGCATGTATATATGTGTTATTCACATAAATGCTTCTAATGCGGTAAATAAACCACATCCAGCATATAGCAATTGGGCATTTGTATTTTTTCCAACAAAAATATCCATAAACACTATTTTCTGGAGCAACAAAGTATGTACTCAATATTGAGTATGAACTCAATATAGTCTATTGTAGAAATCACCTTGTGTTTGTTACTCTCTTATAAGGACTGTTAGAAATTTTGGCCCACTCTTGATGATGCAGGTCACAGGTACCCAAATCATTATTGTCTTTTTTTGACAATTGTACTGATGTTTTAGAATATTCATATTTCACCCTATTCTGTCAGGTGTCATTAACAGTGAAAATATGATACAGCAGCTTCACAGTTTCATTCATTCTCTCTATTTACTTATGTGGCTTTAACATGTGCAAATCCAGGCCTGAGATATTCAGGTGTAAATACCTCTTTGTGACATTGTGTCTTTGACTGAAGCCCTTTGGGGCACATTATTGTGAAATTCTAATAAGATGTGTGAATTTTTGTCTTTATTTCCCTAATTTCTCTCTTTCTCCTAATAGTGATAGTCAAATGATTGTCAATACTGGAGTTACCTGTTTGGAGACATCAGTAAGAAGGTCTGGAGATGACCTGCAGTGGCGTGTGTCAAACTGAGCTTTATAACACTTCCTGTAAAGCACAGAGAAGTCACACCCTTACCTCTAAAGTCGAGGTATTCAAACTGGTACTGTGTGTGGGATGTAGGGTTTGAGCTGGGGGCAGATCCATTTCAAATTTGCAACCTTCAGACATTTTAAAAATGATGTGAACACATTATATGCTTGTAGACATTATATGATGCTACCAAATGAAAAATATTAGAGCATGTAAAATAAACAGGCACCACACACTGAAAACTTATGCCTAGTAATGTTCTGTAACAAAAGTTTACGGTGGGAAAATTGCTCAGTTAATGCTGATGTTCTTGGAGGAACCATGGAGAAATTATGAGCAGCTAGCAGAGTTAAAGAAAATGTGACAACAAAGCAACAACTAAAATGAGTAAAACAGAGTCTTTAGCTGTTCTCACCTTTCAAAAGGCAGGTTTGTCTTGTCTTCCTTACTTATGCAGTCCAGGAGCTGCATCCGAGTTCTGCCACTGAATTAGTCAACATCATGTAAATAACATGACTGGTTAAGATATCTTTAGAGGGTAGCATTGATATAAAATACCTAAGGAAGTTATTGGCTGGGGGAAATCGAAAGAAAGTCAAATCATCAGCTTAATGTCCAGTGAACATAACGTTCATATGAGTTACTGCAAGAGAATTGCATGCTAAGAACTGCTCTGTTTTTGATATTGTCAAAATCTGTTTGTGAAATTTTTGCTGATTCCCATCAGAAATCAAAGAATGTTTTTCATTGTGTAGTTCTGGAAACTTGCTTAGTAGCTAAAATCACTTTTTACAGATTTACAGAGCAAAAACTAGTTTCTCAAACATACAGTGTGTCGCAGCTGAGTTGAGATATTGCTCATTAAATCCACATGATGGGTCACAGATAATGGTATCCTTATCTGAAGGTGTGGTACCTTCTGATTGGAAGCATGCCAACATAACGCCCATTTTCAAAAAAAGGGATCGAAGCAATTTGGCTAACTATAGGCCAATCAGTCTAACTTGTATAACTGGTAAAGTTATGGAGGTTATAATCAAATAGAAAATGGTAGATTATCTGGACTCAAATAACATTTTGAGGGATAGCCAGCATGGATTTAGGAGAGGTAGATCCTGTTTGACAAATCTGTTGGA
>JAODKF010000002.1:15509265-15557113 GCA_026779585.1 Mormyrus proboscirostris | reverse complement strand
CACTTCTTTACGCAGCGTGTAGTCAGAGTATGGAATAGTCTTCCTGATAACGTAGTGCAAGCTGAATCCTTGGGTTCTTTAAATCAGAGCTAGATAAGATTTTAACAACTCTGAGCTATTAGTTTAGTTCTCCCCAAGCGAGCTTGATGGGCCGAATGGCCTCCTCTCGTTTGTATAGTTATTATGTTCTTATGTATTGGGGGGTCATAGGTCATGGTAATCAGGGATCAAAGGTCACTTTACCTATATCTGAAGCTGGAGCCCTTGCTGGACAAGATGGAGCGGTGTGCGGCCTGCGGTTCCTCTGCCAGGCGGAAAAAGGCGTGGTACTCCACGCATATTCTCCAGAAGGCCTTGCAGACATCACGACTTGCCATGGTGAACTCCACTGCATCTCTGCTGCATGGCTGGTCACACAAAATGCCAGCAAGCCACTTACTGTCACCTTGTACCAAACTTGGAACTACATATCAACTGCATATCCCACTTAATACCATTTGCATATTTAATAACTAGTAATGAACAAAATGAAGCTTCATGAACTATTTTCTGCATTTTCTGATTCCACTAGATGGTGCTCTCCGTTCAAAAAAGTGAACAAAGCATGCCCCTAAGCAAAACAAGAGCACCTAGTCCAGGGGAGTACTCCATGAAAGTACCTAAAGAAAAGGCAGACTTTCCTGAAAAAGTCAGACTCCATCTCTAAATTTAGCCTCATGTCGTTCCACGAACGCAGTTAAGCTTTAACTAATCAAGGCTCATTCAACACAGACTCGCATAGTCTCACTTAGTGCTCACGCCCGCGATATTTAAGAAGCCCAAATGAATGGATGATGGAAAGGCTGTAAAACGAGAGCGGTGTTTCTTTCCGCCGCAGAACAAACGCTGCTGATAGAGCTGTATGAAAAGTACAAAAATTTAATCGTTAAAAAAAAGGCAATACTGTGGCCATAAACACATCCAGGGAGTTGGCTTGGCAATGAATTACAAACAGACTAAATGCGCAAGTTACGCAAATTTTACAAGTGCTTAGTATAGTGGCATGGGGGTACAGTGGTTTATGCTATCGCCTTATAACGCCGAAAGTTTCAGGTTCGATCTCCATAGCCAATGGGTTGAGTTCACGTGTCATTATTACTGTATAATATTATTTGATCTCTGTAAAATGCTTTCAGTCACATCCGTGTGAAATGTTCTACACAAATAACGATATCTTGTGTTTGCTATTTTAGTAATAAACATTCAAAATAGACAATGACTAAACAAAATATAAAAATATGTTCCTGTTCATATTATTTTAACGGATTTTTTTCCGATTTCAGTCATTGCATTTAATGTTTGACCTTGGTAATATGCGTACGATTTTATTTTACAGTAAAATACCGTTATAACGGACTTCAAGGGACTCGGCAAAATATCCAAAGTCCGCTATATCCAGAGTTGCTGTATGGCCAGAACACAACTACAGGACACCATTTACTCATGCCACACCCCAGCAGACACACTTGTGATATAGATTATTATATTGTACATGTAGTAATCCAACTTTACCTGACCAGATGCATGACTATTAATAATCCCGACTACGTATCCACTGTTGCCAACTCCTCAGCAAGGAAAGTCGCTATTGGCTATCCCAAAAGTCGCTAGAAGTCGCTAAATGACGCCATAACGTGCATGTTAATTGTAATGGACGCTGTTGTTGATTTATATTATAGCAGATTTGGAGTAAGATGTTTTTCTCTCGGAAAAAAAAACAAGAAACACGAACTAGTCAAACCACATTAAAAGCATTATAAAATATTTTAGTACATATTCATAGCGATATTCACTTTTCGAGAGGCAAACAAACTACAAACAAACCAACGATACTAACAAGTCTGGTAAAAATCTGATACTGCAAGCTAGGATACTGTTTACGGTCATGATATGGTATTCTCTAAATCGAACACGTGCAATTACATTTATAACTATTAATACATGTAACAAATGTCAAAACGGCCATACTTTGTAAAGATTTAAAGATATCTTAAATAAAATTGTGACTAGGAGAAAGAAAGTTTTAGATATCTTGAAATACATTTTCTACTAGTAAGAATGCAATTGTGGATATCTGTAATTGCCATTCTGACTAGTAAGAATATAATTTTGACTAGGAGAAATGATATTCTGTATATCTAAAATGTAATTACGAATAGGAGTGTGACTTGATTAAATGTTAAAACGGCTTGCCATAAGTCACAATGTATTTCGGATATTCGAAATTGCATTATAAATATCTAAAATGGTGGTATCCTTTCAGATATCTGAAATTAATATTATGACTAGCAACAATCTGAAACGGGAGTTTTTTCTAGTAAGAACTGAATTGTAGATATCCAGAATGAACATTCTGGATATCTGAAATATAATCGTGGATATCTGAAATTAAAAGCTCAATAAACATGAATGGCAAAGTGACGTAATTTCTCCTAGCAAGAATGACGATGTGGATATCTGAAATTAAATTAATAAAAATATAAAATAAGCCTATGGATAGGAAGAATGTCATTGCATGTGTTTATCTGAAATGGTCTTTTTGACTAGGAAGAATTGAACTACGAATCCGTGTCTGATTTGTTCATTCGTTTTTCCATTCAAAACCGAAAACCAAAAAACAAAGGTTTTTGTAATATTGGTTTCGAAAACCAAAGTCAAAATACGGATAACGAGCCGTTCTCCGATTTCCCATTTTGCGCTGAAATCCAAAATGGGAAAAAAACGGAAAACGAGCGCTCATATTGCATTTTGGTTTTTCATTGGGTGTAAACCGGTAGGCCCAGGAAATATGGCCGCGTTGGTATCATCAAGTACACACTTTGCTTTTGTATCTGTCACAACCAGCACGAAAGAAGCCATGGATACGGACAAAACTGTTTTATTCGCGGGGTGACACACTCCAAACACAACATGCAACGTTAATGACCGGACTGGGGAAACAAACTGAAACGCGGACTAAATGCATTGAACTAATGACAGCAACAAGAAACAGCTGGTGAACACGGGGACTCCACACGAGCTAGATGAGGGGACGAGCGGGGCATGACAGTACCTATGACAGATGTTGAGGTTAAAGAAGATTTTTTATACTGCGTATTATACTGTAGTACAGTGTAGTGCTGGGCAATATGACTTAAAATGAATGCATCATTACAATTAATGAACGATTACTTTTCTTTACAGCAGATGTCAGAGGGAAGCAGACTCGGGGGCAAATAGGGTTGGATAAAACAGGCTAAAGATTGCACGGAATTGTTGACATTTTAAAAACGCCGTTTTTCATCATTGATCAGTCAACTTAATATGTGATATTTGAATTTAAAGGATTAAAGGTTTGATTTAAGCAGCTCTAATTACTAAATTATAAGTGTGGATTAACAAACATATATACCTGAAATATAACACATATATTGTCTGTTGTCATGTCTTCTGACCTTAGAGTAAGCCTTTTACTACCAAGAAAAACACGAAGCCATTTATTTTATCACTGTGAGACCACCAAGGGTAAGTTATTTCCGGGCTACGCCGTTGGCACTCAATGAAAAACCAAAAAGGAATGTGAGCCGTAGTTTTCCGTTTTTTCGATGTTGGATTTCAGCGCAAAATGGGAAATCGGAAAACGGTTCGTTATCCGTTTTATGATTTTAGTTTTCGAAACCAATACTGGAAAAAACCCTCGTTTTTTGGTTATCGGTTTTAAATGGAAAAACGAATGAGCGAATCATACACGGATTAATATCTGAAATACATATCCAGTCTAGCGATTAAATGTTATAACGGCTTGCCATACGCAGCAACTTTCCTGACGGGGTTACTTCAGCCAGGATCAGCTACCTGGATGCGGAGGAGTGAACATCTGCTCTGACTGCAGCTGGGCGGGGCTGCTGCGTGAGGACCAGCCGCCTGTGAGTTTGGGACGGGAGAGAAGCCCACGGCAGCACCCCCTGCTCGGGGAGAAGAGTAAAAACGATACGTGGTTTCACATTAGAGTCTCCGAAAGTCTCCAGTAACACCAGAAAAAGACGCTAGATTTGTCGCTAGTCGCGTTTTTGAAAACGAGTCGCTAGAGGGGTCTAAAAACTCGCTAAATATAGCGATAAAGTCGCTAAATTGGCAACACTGGGCAAGCCACGCGCCTTGTAGGAGGAGCTTGCATATGTCCGTTATAGTCGAACAAAATTACAGCTAAAAGCTACCTTGGGGACCAAATTGTTTGTCCATTATAAGCGAAATTCAGTTATATGCGAGTCCGATATCCTATGCTTTTTTCTGTAAGTTCGTAAAGGCACACGGCCGCGACCAGCGGACCTCGTCCTTTATAGACTATATTCCCTTATAAGTGAGTCCACTATAACGGGATTTTACTGAAATTACTTTGGAATTAATTGGAATGCTAAGACGTGATTTTAAAGGCTTTATTATATTGATTATGTAGCAATCTCAGCAGTTCTCCATATTATAGAAGTATCACGCAGAGGATTACTTCAAAAAGATGGTTACAGCGTTCCATTTTTTATATATACGTATATACAAGACTCATTCTCCCGCAAAGTCAAACAAAATTATGCCATTTTGGTACACTTTACAGTAAAATAATTCAGTCAGAATATGTAAAATATTATGTCAGATGTAGACACATAATTCAACAGATTACATGACATTAGTAGCAAGATCGCAGAATTTCGTCCGACGGAACGATCTTTTGAGAATCTCTTCCCACACGTTGGACGTTCTTTGAGACAATGCTTAAGCAAGACAGATAACCTGGTCCCGATCAGACTTGTTCACTCGCCTAAAGTTACCATGGTAGCTCAGTGGGGATTCATTTAAGACACTTTGATGGAACGGAATTCCCAGTCAAATGACTCAGACTTAATAAAATAAATCAGACTTTCCCTTAATCCTGCTTCGTGGAATACCCGCCAGGGGTGGCCAATCTTATCCGCAAAGGGCCGATGTGTATGCGGGTTTTCGCTGCAACTCCCTCATTAGATTACTAATTAGAGGACTGATTGGCTGAAGATTCCTCACACCAGGGTTTGAACAGCTGACCTACAGGTTATCCCAAAAACCTGCATACACACCAGTGTATCCACTTTGCAGATAAGATTGGCCACCTTTGATCTAGTTGGATCAAAAAAATACAGCAAACAGTTAATAAGGCATCATTTTGTCCATCACTATTAACAAAAAACCCATTAATTATTACATATCTGGTTGGATATCAGCTGCATATAAAGGAAAGATGGTAAAAAAACACCCATACTTACAACAAACTTTCCATGAAGTTTTATCAAAAAATGCTTCCGCTTAAAGCTCAGCTTGCGTATTTTTGCCCAGCTGAAGGTGTTGATCTTTGTGTTACCCTGGAAAACCAGAATAAATTGCAATAACCCTTTAATTGAATGACAACAATCCATTTCTCTTGCTCCACATTTGATTCCAGTTAAAACAGTTTCTGCAGACTGGGGCACACAGCTGCCAGTCCAAATTACTTGCCCCATACCATGCAGTTCTACTCAACTGGCCCAACTCCAGGCTGTTTTGCATGTTTGCCTCTAAACTAGACACCTATACCAGACAACCATCAAGCCAGCACTGCCAACAAAACTCCACAGGACTGACTTCCCAGAGAACACTGCCCAAACAGGGAATTGAACCCTGGACCCTCAGATTAAAAGTCTGATGCTCTACCGACTGAGCTTATTTAATTCCTGAAATGAATGGCATCTGTTTTGGCTGCTTGTGTACTGGGCACATCAGTAAAGAATGTAGAAAACATCTTTTATGTAAAATCTTTGGTTTCAGACATCCAAGTGTGCTCCATATCCTCCACAAGGAGAAGAATGAGGCCAAGCCTGATACTGAGGTATATGGCATTCCTGTTACAGTCCAGACCAGTGGTCTTACTAGGGCTGGTGAACAAGACTGCAAGCTTGCCGTCGTACCAGTTAAAGTGTAGTCAAGGAAAGGTCAAAGAACAGTGGAAACGTATGCTTTCCTAGATCAGGGGAGTTCTGCGTCCTTTTGTACAGTGGGCCTTATGGATAAGCAGAATCTCTCTGGGAGGAAGACAAAGATTCTCTTGCACACCATGGGACTAAAGAAAGTGGTAGACAGTTTCATTGTGCCTGACCTAGAGGTGGCTAGATTGGACAGTGATGTCTACTGTGAAATGCCTGACCTTTTCACACAGTACAGAATGCCTGTTAATGTGTACAACATCCCAAGACAACAGGACCTGGATGGCTGGCCATACTTGAAGCACATTCATCTGCCTGAGATACAAGCACAAGTGGAGCTTTTGATCGGCATGAATATGCCTAGAGCCCTAGAGCCAATGGATGTTTTCCGGAGTGTGGATGATGGGCCTTTCGCCATTAAGACCATGCTTGGTTGGACAGCGAACGGGTCACTTGGCGGAGAATGCTGTGCAAGACCAGGGTGTCAGTCTGTGGTTACCACCAATAGAATTACTGCGGTTATGTTTGATGAACTACCAATTGGGGAGAAGTGGTCAGCCTCTAGCTCTGGGGAGATTGTAGTTGAGACAATGGAAATGTCTTCTGATCATAGGGCTGTTTCAGAAGAGGAAAACACATTACGCTCTAGCTCTCAGGAGACTGCAGCAGAAATAATGGAAATTGCTCTGAAGGCCAATCCAGTAGTGGAAAAGGGTTTGGTCTCTGGGCCTCAAACCACTGACAGTGAGAAGAAGGGAACAGTTTCTGGCTCAGAAGACTTTACAGTGGAACCAACCAATGGAAAACACTTGTGTTAATATTTCTGGTAGCTCTGATATAATCAAAGTAGGAAACGGCAAACCTGCTACTGGTGTGGATAGTTTTGCCCCTGAAATAGGAGTAGAAGAAAAGGAAACCACTTCTGTCTCTGATTCAGCTGCAGAAGAGAAAGATGTAGCCATTTCTGTTGAAGATCTACTTCTGTACCATCAGAAGAGAAAAGTGAAGCAGCATTTACTGCAACCAAGGAACATCCCTCAGAGGAAGAAGGCCAAGAAGAACCAAGGGGATCCACTGCTGAAACCCCTGCTGACTATAATGAGAATCTAAACAATGATATGTCTGATAAAAGACAAAAGAAACTGAACAAAGAAAGCAGATATTCAAGGCGGAAGAACAAGTAATTCAGCAAATAGAAGCCTTAGAAGAAGACAACAAAGATGACCAGGAGGCCTCCAACTCTTGACGACTGGATTATTTGACCCAACTTGAAATGACATTACCAGATATCACAGACTGATTTGATATAGGCTAAGTGCTGGTAACCTCTGGCCTATGACTGACAAGGGGGGAAAAGAAGAAGAAAAGGATGGACCTTGAATAGTGTTTTGTGTTTTTATTGAGAATCTGTGATGTAATATGTATGTATCGTATGTTCTGGAGTTATGGCGTTGAATGCGTAATTATTACTTTTTAATGTTGTAATAATTAGGGGCTGGAATGTAGGAGATGGAGGTTGGCGGGGTTTTGCGTAATTGTGTGTGCCGGGTCACATGGTGTGGTGGCGGTAGTAATTTGTAATATCACTTGTTAGGTGGAAGTGGTAGTGAGTGGGTGATAGGGGAAAGCCTACTTTTTGCTGACCGCAAATATAATCGCATATATCAGTGAATGTGTGATGCTTTTAAGAATTATTGCCTTGGAGACTAATGTATTTCATTGCTACTTGTGGATCCTACAGATGTTTTATGAGTTGACTCGTAGGAGGTTTTAACGCTTCGGATGCTTGAGGATTTTGATACTGAATAAAGGATTAAACCGAAAGAACAGTCCTTGGATTATTGTCAGATAGCGCGTCGGGCAGGTTGACTTTCCCCAGAACTGCCGCTGGGCGACTTGAAAAGTTTTGTAAGACAGTCGCCTATAATTGCACTGTTTATAGCATCTGCATGTGTGTGCATGTCCACCGTGCATGTTAGGAGTAAGTGGGGAGACGGTGGCCTGTGTGAGTGTGTTGTCAGTATGACTGGTACGGGTGCAATAAAAACCACCTTGTGGTTAAAACCCAAAGCTGTCCCAGTGCAATTGTTGAGAGCAAGATGGCTCTGTGACCCACCTTTACAATATATTATTGAAGTGAAATTATATTTGAAGTATATATTTTAAAAACAAATAGTAAGAATGTGACCACCTGTAAGGGACTGTCTCTTGCCTTGTGCCCTGTGCCGATGGATGGAAGACAGGATGGATGGATGGATTGTGACCTTTTGGTTTGTATGAAAGCGCTACTATATTTGCTGTTCATATAACTTTGGATAATAATGTCATATAGAACCAGAGCGCCTGGTGGATTATGAGTAATGTATAAATCAGGATAATGTCTGTTTGCGGGGTACTTGCTTCAGAGGCCTACCTGGAAGACCAGAACACCCATATGAGTGACAGCCAGGCTGAGTCTGAGTCCCTCCCCATCGTGGGCAGCATGGGGCCGGATGCCGTACATGTCCAGTTTGCGTGCTACCTCCAACAGCTGCACGTCTGACTCCTCCGCCGTTTGGCCCCTGGCACACAGCCATGGTTAATGCTGCCTGCTGCTGTCCAGTCCTCCTATTACAGCCTCTCCATGTGCAGCACCGTGTAAAAGACTTTGACAGTCCAAGAGGTTTCATCTTCATTCTAGACTAAAATTCTCAGGTGTAAAAATGATTTTATGTCTGTCACAGTGTGTTAGCTTAGTCATTTCAAAACTTCTTCTCAAGGCACTTCAGCAATTTCAGTTACCTTCCAATATACCCATTCGGGGCAATTTTTAGGTATAGGGCAACACCACCGCCAAGGGGTGCCAGGTAGCTATTTTTAAATGAATTTGGTGCACCAGGCAATATCAATTTGCTTTTTTCCTTTGATTTTGATCAAAGTTACATTCAATGCCCATGTTCCATTTTCAATTAACTAAAGCTGCAGACTACAGATCACCCTGGTAAGTAGCGCCTTGCACATGAAAAACTAAATATAAAAATGATGTAAAGTTTTAACTTTTAATCAGTGTCTTAATAATGCTAGATTTCAAATGTACCCAAGATAATCTAATTAATGAAAACATTGTTTAGCATGAAGTGTTTACTCTCTGCTTCAATGTACACAAGCAATCTGCTGTGACCGGAAGGCTGGCGAGCGGAGACGAAGGCAGGCAAGCCGTAATTACGGGGAAAAAGGGTTTTATTGACAGATCCAGGTAGACAGGGAGCATACGGCGACAAACATTAATGACAAGTCTGGGGAAGACTGACTCTGACAAGGACTAAATACACTAGACAGGTTAAACTAAACAAGCAACAGGTGAATGCAATCGAGGAATCACACGGGGTGGGCGTGGCACAATCAGTATATATTTGGCCTTTCTATAGGCTATAAATGAATATTTATAATGAAGTTCACAGATGCACTAAAGAATGTCACTGCAGCATCTGTAGCGAGAAGTTTCTGTTAAGCTCATCAAAACATACCTGATATTGTCCTTGTCACAAGACTTAATGGCCTGGCCACTATGAGCATAAACAGAGTGTTGTCTCTCACAGTGACTTATGGTGGCACTACTGACAAATTTTCAGCAAAAAAAGCAAAGCGTGCTCACTTTTGTGGATTTTACGTTATGGTTAGTGCAAAGCTCTCCCTTGTGGCAAAATGAAATATTGTTTGGAATCAGAGTCGTAAAAGTCATATTAAGTATTATTAGTATTTTGTGCAATTTTGTTCTCCGTTCTTGTTTGAGTTCCACCTAATAAAATTGTTCATTTTATTTAATACTGCATTTTGGATTGATTTTTATATTTATTTTACTGTCACTATCTACATGCAAACAATTTTGATACTTGCTTTATTGATTTATGTACCTTTTGATATTTAAGTATATTAACAAAAAACTTATAAGTTTATAAAAAATAAATGATGGTTGTGCTGTGTTGAATTTGCACACTATAACTGAAGCATTATCATAAGTGTGCCTTGTTTTATGCATATATGTGTATATGGACAAAAGCATTGGGATACCTAGCCATTACACCTACAGAAACTTTTTGACATCCCATTCTAAATCCATTGGCATCAATATGGAGTTGGTTCCCCCTTTTGCAGCTACACTACTGTAGCTGGCATTTTTCTTGGAAAATGAAAGAAAGCTGAGTTCTTCAACATCAAACTCACCCAACAATGTGTTTCTGAACCTTGCTTTACGCACTGGGGCACAGTCATGCTGGAACAGAAAAGAGTTTTCTCCAGATAGTTCCCACAAAACTGGGAGCAAAGAATTGTCCAAAATACACCATATAAGTATTGGGACACCTGCCTTTACACAGACATGAACTTTAATGACATCCCATTCTTAATACATAGGCTTTAATATGGACTTGACCCACCCTTTGCAGCCATAACAGTTTTAACTCTTCTAGGAAGGCTCCACAAGGTTTAGGAGTGTGTTTATGAGAACACATAACATGTCTCCACTGCTCTGGAGTCCAGTGGCAGCGTGCTTTACACCACTGCATCGGACTCTTTGCATTGCACTTGGTGATGTAAGGCTATACAGACAGTTGGCAATTTCTGCACACTTTGTGCCTCAGCATGCATTGCCCCCACTCTGTGATTTTATGTGGCTTACTGCTTCGTGGCTGAGTTGCTGTTGTTCCCAATTGCTTCCACTTTGTTATATCACTCACAGTTGACTGTGGAATTTCACAAATGGACACAAATGGTGACATCCTAGTGCTTGATTTTATACACCTGTAGCTGTGGAAGTGATTGGAACACCTAAATTCAATGATTGAGGGGTGTTCCAATACTTTTGGCAACATAGTGTATCCTTGTATGCTGAAGCAATAAGAGTTCCTTTCACTAGAACTAAGGGGTCTACCCTAGCTCCTGAAAAACAACCCCATACCATTATCCCTCCTCCACCAAACTTTACAGTTGACACAATGTAGCTAGGCTGGTAAGGTTCACCTGGCAGAGAGAGAGACAGAACTTGTTTCAAGGGCTCCAGAGTCCAGTAGCAACATGCTGTACAACACTCCATCCGAAGTTTGACGTTGCGTTTCGTGATATGAGGCTTGACTGCGGCTGTTCACCATGGAAGTCCATTCCATGAAGTGCCTGGCAC
This sequence comes from Mormyrus proboscirostris, assembly GCA_026779585.1. NCBI lineage: Eukaryota > Metazoa > Chordata > Actinopteri > Osteoglossiformes > Mormyridae > Mormyrus > Mormyrus proboscirostris. The sequence continues at coordinate 15,545,956 of JAODKF010000002.1, read as the reverse complement.
AGTTTTTGTGCCAGAGGAAATTTGGACCTCTGCAGGCACTAAGTCAACAGAGTGTTGATGACTTTTACGCACTGTGCACCTCAGCACTCAGTGACCCTGCTCTGTTACTGTTCATGGTCTGCCATTTTGTGGTTGAGTTTCAATAGTTCATAATCACTTCCACTTTGCAATAATATCACTTACAGTTCACCATGGAATATATATCAGGGAAGAAGTTTCATAGACTGACTTATTGCAAAGATGGCATCCAATGACTCTACCACACCTGAGCTGATTGAGCTCTTCAGAATGACCCATTCTTTCACAAATATTTGGAAACCTCACTGCATGGCTAGGTGCTTGATTTAATATACCTTTAGCAAAGGGTCTGAATGAAACACCTAGATTCAATGATTAAGAGGAGTGTCCAAATACTTTTGTCCATATAGTTTATAATGGCGATGACTGGTGAAAGGGCACCATTTGGACTCTTGCTTAGGGTACCAAGATGGTCAGAAAAGGCACATGTGGGGGCAGCATGTAGCTCAGTGGATTAAGCCTATGTTCCTAGGTTGCAGTTTTGAGCCCAACCTCAGCAAGACGGTCTTGTCTGTGGGCCTTAGAGCAAGGTTCTTTACACCCAGCTCCATGGGTGCTGCTCTAGCTGGCTGCCCTTTGCTGTCAAGCTTGCTTTCACCTGTCTGTGTGTCATGGAGAGCAAGATGAGGAATGCAAAAAGAAACTTTTGCCACAGGTATCAATGAAATGTTATCTCATCTTAGAAATGGCTGTCCCCATGCATTTGTTGAACTGATCATTAGCATACTAGGTTTTTTGTTAATTAATACATCATCAATTTATTTAATTAAGTTTATCTAGTAAGCTAGTGGTGAAATTTAACAAATACATGGAAAGGCTGAGGTACCCCTGAGGAGTGGTTTAGGAGCCAAAGTAATGTTCAACTAGTAACTTTTTGGAGAACAGAAGAATTCTTATTTTTTTACAGTGTTACTGTTCATTAGCATATATCTAATACTGAGCTGTGTTTCTTCTGAGCAAAAATATACTTCTTCCCCTATTAAATAACATTTTTTTGTCTGTGACATTTGCTCAGCACTTGCAATATTACTACTCTTTCTCTAATTCCAGCAATTTATGGTGCCCGTCAGTGTAACAGTTAATTACGGGTATCTGGAATTACAGCCAATAGATTCAAATATATATAACTTTAACCTCAATTACATCTGGAAACAGGAAAAACAGGTACAAATGATGTAAATAAGCATAGACTGTACAAAAATGATCTATGACAGCAGGTACCTGTGTTTCTTGTGGAAATGTATGATCTTGTGGTCCAGATACTCTTGGTTGGGGACGTACTGCTTGGTCTCCAAGTGTTGCACATCGAGCTCCTCATCATAGTCACCCAGCTCCGCTGAGGAAGTGAGCCAGGCTCATAATGGTGTGAATTGTCGGACTTCTGCATCACTACCATAAACAAAGCTGTGTGGCGGCTCTGTGAGCAGCATGCTTGCCTGACACCTTCAGGGTTTGAATTTGTTCTTCCCATGATGTGTGCGCCTGATAAAGCTAGTCTGATTTCTTCTTACAGTCCAAAGACCTGGAATCAGGCTAATTGGTGTCTCTAGATGATGTATGATTTTGTATGTGTACCCTCTGATAGACAGGCATCCAGTCCAGACTATACCTGAACCTTAATGCCATGCTGCATGGTTCAGGCTGCAGGTCTCGATTACAGTTCTAACCAGGATACATAGTGGATAGAACTCCTAAATACCCCATGCACACCTGTTTTGTTAAAGCAGTGTGTCTCATTCCTGTTCCGTGGGACCCGCAGACAGGCCACATTTTTGCTTCCACCCAGTTCCCAGCAAATCACAAACACTGAATACCTGGTACAGATGTGATTGAGGACTACCAGAGAGCACAAATGTGGACTGTCTGGGGGTCCCCCAGTACCATATTGACAAACACTTCATTAAAGGTACATACAGGTACACACTCACTAAACTTCAATTGTGTGCTTTTGAAATAGTTCTGAACACAACCATACACTTTTGGCTGCAAAGATGACTGACACAACTTGACTTACACTGGAGTATGTGTGACACCAGCAAGGCAGCACTGTTATCATTACATGTGAGACTTCCATTGGACAGATCCTGCTTGATCTGTAGTGTAAACAAATATCTGCGTAGAATCAAAGGACAGGGCACATCATTGGTCAGTAACAACCCTTATACCTCTACAGATAGGCTAATACACAATACTATCACCTGGTCAAACTTTTCTGCAGCTGGGCAGGGTCTGGTGGGAAGAACTTCACAATGAAGCGTAAAGGCTGATCACTGATGTCTAAAAAATGGATAAAAAAATATGTTCATTTCTATTCCAGGAGAGTGTATGGAGGCTACTTAATGTGAGGAATGACAGCTTACTTTAGCTTTGAATTCTTTGGACTGCTAGCATGAGACCACAAATTCTTAAACAGAATGTCAAAAAATGAAACAGGTGAATACGGGTTTGATGTGTGATGTCCTAAACAGCAATGGTTTCAATGGTTTAAGTATAAAACCCAAGTTTGAATGGCTGTGTTGGATTTGTCTTTAAACTTCGTTTGTCATTACGATCCTTTTTCCTTACATCATGTTAAATATTGGTCTTTGCTTCATAAATAGATCTATAAATATCTCTAAACATGAACCTACATTGGCATCTATGATATCTACTGACTTTATAAACAGCAAAACTGATGACATGTTTTGGCAAATTAGATGTAAATGATCAGAACATCCCAAACAATCAGATTCAGTTCATGTTGTACAGTAAGACTTACTTTTAAATTGCTTTACCAGAGGTTTGAGTGGCTCCAACCACACCTGAAATATAAACAATGTTAAACTAATTAAACTAAGCATCATTTATTACAAAAGGAATTAAAGGCAATAAACATCATATTTGTGTACAAACTGGGCAGTTGAAGAATATTAATACAGATGTTGATATTTACTTTTTTTTCTAAAGTTATCATTAATACATGTATAGGGCTCCTTCTTAGGTCTGGAACCACTAACCCTAAAGCACAAATGGGGCTGTACGTGGAGTTGTGTACCCATGATGATTGGAAGGTTCTATCCATCCACCCCATCCATCCATTTTCCTCAACTAGTCCCTGTCACAGGAACAGCAGTCTGAGCAGAGATGCCCAGACTTCCTCTCCCTAGCCAGCTTTTCCTGTTCCTCTGGAAAGAAACCAAGGTGTTACCAGGCCAACTGAGAGATGGGATTTCTCCAGCATGTCCTGGGTCTGCCTTGGGTCTCCTCGTGATTAGATATGCCCAAAACACCTTGCCAGGAATGTGTCCAGGAGGGATCCTAGCCAAATGTTCGAACCATCTCAGCTGGCTTCTTTCGAAAGGGAAGAGCAGCGGATCTATTTTGAGCCTCTCTCGAATGCATGAGCTCCGCCTCCTCCATATCTCTAAGACTGAGCCCAGACACCCAGCTACACCAAGAAAATCTGTTGATAAAAATATTGAATAGAATCTGTGACAAAGGGCAGTCCTGGTGGAGTCCAACACCCAACTGGAACGAGTCTGATTTTCTGATGGCAATGCAAACCAAACTCTCACTCTGGTTATACAGGGACCTGATGGCCCATAAGAATGGACCCCTACCCCATACTCCCGAAGCACCCCCCACAGGACCCCCCAAAGACACGATCATATGCCTTTTCTAAATCCATAAAACACACGTAGACTGGCTGGGCAAACTCAAATGAACCCTCTAGTACCCTTGTCAGCTGGTTGAGTGTTCCATGACCAGGATGAAATTTTCATTGATCCTCCTGGATCCCAGGTTCGACCAGTGGACAGACTCTCCGCTCCACTACCCCAGCATCAACCTTCCCAGGGAGGTTGAGGAGTGTGATCCCCCTGAAGTTAGAATACATGCTCCTGTCCCATTTCATAAGATTGGGACCACCTACCCCATCTGCTGATCCAGGGGTGCTGTCCACGCAAGAGGTGTGTCAACCAAGACACCCCAAAAATGTTGAGAGCCTTCAGGAACTTCACCCTAGGAGCCTTGCCACTGAGGAGTTTTATTTACCTGCCTCAGTGACTTTAGCCATAGTGGAAGATGACTCTACTTCCTCCCAGAAATGCATGTCAGAGAGGTTCAAGAGGTCTTTAAAGTACTCCTTCCACTTTCTAACTATATCCACAGTTACAGTCAATGGCATTCCATCCCTGCTGTAAAAAGTATGGGCAAAGCTCTGCTTCCTCCTTCTGAGTCGCCTGATGGTTTGCTAGAATCTCTTTGAGGCCAACAAAAAGTCATTTTCCATGGCCTCATTGAACTTCTCCAATACTTAAGTTTTACCTTCTATATCTACTAGTACTGCACTCCAGGGATTGCCACAGTAATAGTCACCAACAGTCTTATAGACACAGCTCTGCACAGCTGCCTCAGCAATGGAGGTATGGAACATGGCCCACTCTGCTGGAAGTGTGAGTTAAAGAACTCCCAGACAGAGGCCTCTGCCAGATACTCTCAGCACACCATCACTACATGTTTGGATCTACTACTGTAAGTTCAATAACAGAGCACTGCCCGGGTTCAAATTGAGCAGGCCACCCCTCCAAATCACACCCCTTGTATTAGGACGAATTTGCGAACGATTACTTCCATGTGAAATGGAATTGATCCTTTTACTATAATATTCTGGGAAGTTATAATTGTGGATTAATTCTGATCGTGTGTAGACTAATCATCCTGAAATTCAGATCAATCGTCCATGATTCACCCTGAATGTTACTATAGTAAATTGGACAAACATGTTATTCTTTACCGATCCCCCGTAAAACCTATTTCGGCATAAATAACTTGAGCTCATAAAAAGAAGCCAGGATGCTCATCTGGGCCATTAGATCAGCAAGCAGAACGCTGATCTTGCTTTCGGGAGATAAGGGAAGGTCGATATACAGCACCTTATATTGCCTTCAGGGGGGGTAGGGAGGCATGGCGCAAGGACATCTGGCGCAAGGACGCCTATCTTACTATATTATCACAAGCAGCGTCACTTGGACAAAAGGGGGAATTTGATAACATATTGCCTGGGGGAAGGGGTGAGCCTGGCCAGCTTACCCCCTGCCCACACGCAAAGCTAAATTTAGTATAAAGGAAGGGGGAGATCCCAGTACTGACCGGAGCTCAGCCGTAGGATAAAGCGTGCATCACCCAGCATTTCCCGGAACTCACATGTTGCTCTCCTGCCCGGACTGGAAGGGGCACCCCAGTCCGAGTGTAAGTAGTTTTGCAGCTGCTTATGCGTTTAATTGATTATGGGGATTAATTATCACCACTCGTGATAATAATTTGCATTTTCTATATTTTATTGTTTCTTGTTTTTATTGTTTATATGTTATATCATATGAACATTAGTTCATATGATATATGCTATTCTATATCTCTTGTGGTACAAGGTTATTTTGCATTGCTTTTAACTGGTATATTGATATTGATTTTAATGCAAGGTTATCTTGTATTACTTGTATTAAAGTGTTTTTGAGTGAAACTAAGCATGCCTGTTTGTTCCTTCGAGAGCCCTATATCCCTCACATATCCATTTTAATACACCCCTCCAGATTTCAATGTCGTTACCCCTGTGAATGTATAAATATCCTAGCAGCACAATGGAATTCCCAGAGGGGGAGCCTTTCAGCATCCTACCCAAAGTCTCCAAGAAGACCACATGTTCGGTGCATAAGCACAGACCACTGCCAGAACCTACCCCATGACACAAAGTCAAAGGGAGGTGAACCTCACATCCACCTGGATGATCTCCCACGCACTGATGCCATGAGTATATGTACACCTGTTAAACACCTTTCACCCAGGGCAACGCAAAAGTGGAAGTTCAGCCCCTCTCTGAAAATTTGGATCCAGAGCCCCTGTCGTTTGTTGAGGTTAGCCTGGCTATCGCTTCATGCCCACACTAGCTGTGGAACCTTTTCCAAACCAAAGCCTTTATCTGCACTTGACCCCCACGCCTCCCCTCTGCAGGTGGTGGACCCACGGGAGGATGAACCCATGTAACACTTTCAGGTTCTGTTTGGCCAGGTGCCATGGGCACTCTTCTGTTAGCCCCCCCAGACCTGGCCAGCCCCAGTCTCCCTAATCCAGGCATGGTCCTTAGGCTTTTCCATCATAGGGGTCTTCTGAATTGCACAATGTCTCATCTAGGGCCAATTTGCTTTGGAAGACCCTACAAGGGATTATTGCCCCTAGCAACTTCCCTCCTAGAATCACAAATTGCGCAAAAGCTGCAGTTCTGCATCCCATGGTGAGCAGAGTGATTTTACTATTGGGCCTTTAAGAAAGGTATTTAAACCCAACAACTTCACAGGCAGTGGATGTTGGTCGCCCCTGCACTCTGATCCTGAACTAGCTCTCATCCCTACAGTATATATGTTTGTACGTCTTATGGAGATAAGACAGAATGTGAGAAAACTGCCCAATTGAATTAATCAAATGAATGAAACTATCACTGTTCTGCTATCCAGTTGCTAAGCCCATACCTCACTATGGCATCTCATGCCACACCCAATGTCACATGTCACTCACATAACTGCCGCTGTGGTGACGAAACTCCAATCCAAAATACTCCTTTTCCAGCAGTTTCAGGTGGCCACAAACTTGGTTGTGGAAGTCGATTCCCAGAAGCCTTTGCTGCAGCATAACATAAAATAGAAACGATTAATGTTACCATCTGCAGATGCTCTCTAAGACAAGTCTCTCCTGATACAGAAGAGAATAAATAGATATCAGAATAAGGATGTTTTGTAATTCCACTGGAATCTAGAAATTAGAATTAGAGGTCGACCAAGACTGTAGAATGAATTGAAGATAAAGGCACTATAATAAAAATACTAACCTTGTATTTTTTCCCGTTTTAGTAATTGCTGGCTGAACAAAAATCTAATCCTGTATGGCAGCATTTCACCAAGCCAACACCAGGAAAAGCCAGGTGCAATATCTGCAGCAGGCTGGTGAGCTTGGGAGCTGAAGAAGGAGTTTGCTGCTATATTGTGCACTAAATTCTGAGATTCTGATGCTGCTATTTTTATTGTTTATAAGTTTAAGTTATTGTTTGCATGTTGTATTGTGTTGAGAAAGTTGAGAAATTTGAGGTACCCTTTGTTGTTATGAGTGTGATATTTTATCATGCAAATAGAGAAGAAAACGTGCAATTTTTGGCCAAAAAATATCGGCTGACCCTGACTCCTAAATATTACCGTCGGCTATTGAAAAACCTATATCGGTCAACCTCTACTTGAAATATAAATAAACTGATCTGCTCGTCTGTTGTGATTTTGCACACTCTCTGCACATCGTTTTCTGCTGCTGGATGAGCAAGGATCATCTTGAAGGGCAGAGCATTTTCAGTGCTTGGGGGCTCCCTAGATCATTGACAATGCTGTGTACAGTACTAGTAAATATAATGGTGTGGGAGGTGGGGGAGAAAGGGGCTACTTAAAGTCTGAGCTCTCTTCTAACAGCAAAAACATAAGTCCATCAGCCCACAGTCTACAAAATCAACTGATAAGAAGCTCCACCCACCCATGGAAGACGCTGCAGGAGTTCTGCAACCCTGTGTTTAGGAGTTCCAGGGACACAAGCGTGGTACCATTATCCTGCCACCACCATGTCCAAATTAGATGGCTGATGAGAAAAGTGGTCTAACAACCCATTATCATCCATGAGCCCATCCATGTGCTTCCCTGTAATGAGCTTAGCTAAGGCTAAGATAATCAGCACTTAGCTGCTAATTCTGCACTCAAGCAGGACAGATAATGTTGCACTGGAAGGTGGTCGCACTGAGCTGAAGTGCAGAGCCCCAGACATTAAACCTTTACTTTGCACTGATGTCATATTGTATCCTACCATGACTGTTTCTAACAGTGCTGCTAATGTTGTATAGTTCAGTGCAGTAGCTGCTGTACTGTAACACTAATGTAATGTAATCTGAATTAATCTGAAAAACCATGAGCCAGTTGTGGAACATGACATCACCTGCAACATCTGCTTTCAGGGAATGTGGCCTTGATCTGCTCATTATGCAGTATTTATATCAATCCCTGAGACAATCCTTACTATACAGAGAATGACATAGCATACCAATTTTTTGTCAATATAATACATTTACTATGTCTGAACATGACACTATCATGACAGTAACCATGCCACATCATAAAATGGCATTAATCAGACTCTCAATCTTCTGCGGATCACATTTTCCACATTAGGAATAAGGATAACACTAATCCTAATATCAACAAAGTGGTCTGGCTAGCAAGGATTTCTCAGGTTCTCCTTCCACATCACCACTTCCCTGTCTCCCTCCCCCATCTGCATTAGGAGCAGTATTCACTCTCTGTGCCTGCACACTGAATATGGAGAAAGAGCCCCCCGGCCCTTGTGCACAATGCCCCCTGTGTAGAGTTCATAATAGGTTCCATAATGCCACTGCTTTGTAAGAAAAACACAGAGAAGTCCAGGTTACCCCATCTCCCCAAATTCTATTACAGTGCCTGCTACAAAGACCCATCACCTCTGGGCAAGAGAGTAAATTGCTGTTTGTTTATTACCCAAAAATGTTCAATATACCTGTATATCAGTATGTCATATATCTGGTAGAGTAATGAATATAAGCAAAGAAAACGAGCAGTTTTGTTAAAGTTCATACATACATACATACATACACACACACACGCACACACTTAATATTAGCAAATGAGAAATAAAATTAGCGCTACGATTTTTCTGTGGAAGTTGTCAGACCTGTCAGCTGTTCCCGATTGTTGTCAGTTTATATTTCACACTAAATAGCAAATGAAGCCATATCATTTCGCCCCAAATACTAAAATTAATCGTGCAATACAGGGACAAATAAATAGATTAGTACATAAATAAATACATACATATATGAGCAAAACAGTTAAATAAAGCCCATCGTGCTTACTTCGACCTCAAATATCTGTTCGCTGTCATCCAGGAATATTACTCTCAGCCTCATCTTGCGACTTTTCAGCCCAAACCTTCCTTGGTTTCCTTCCATCTTCACTCACGGTCTCGACCCCTGTGGCAGCAGGGCAAAACCGTAGATTAACCCAGTCGGAGAAGTCATCAAGATTTTTTTTTTTGCAGTATATTAAGAAGAAAGCGAGAACCGTACTGGGTGGAGGGATTAGAGCGAGGGCGATGTAATTTGTGCTCCCCCACCGTACAATTTACTTACACGAAACAGATAAAACCGGCTATCGCGTTAAACATGTCATCTGTTCGAGACGATGAGCACAGATATATAAAGGCGTACAGATATTGCATGCGTGTATGACTGTTAGCATGTATACACGTGCACAAATCTAGACATACAACTACAATTTTAGTTTTGTTGCCAAATTAAGAAACGCACGTTTTGTTATTTTAGAAAATTTGCGGATTTTCTTTTCTTAATTTTCTTTTCTTATTTCTACCGGAAATAAAACGCAATGTTACGGACCAAAAATTCTGAAATGTTTTACAATTTCTAGTAACAATTTTAAGCGTATTTCATAAAACAATGTCCCTCAAGCAACCGCACGCAAGAATTGCTCTGGAAACTACTATAGCCTACATTAAACGTTTGACAGGTATTTTGACTGACTAATCTTTAATATTATACGTAAAATTAACTATTGCTATTCACCGTGGAACTTTGCACATGTAGCTCTCAGGAACCTTGAAAGAGCATCATTTGACATTTTAAAGTAGCTTCATTATTTTAATTTCCTGACATAACGTTATCAGATTGCTATCAATGAGTTATTCCTGTCCTGGGTTTTTCAAATTCCTTGTGCCCATGGTCCCCGGAACCCCACGAGCCTGCATAGGATAAGATAAATGGATAGATGAAAGGATGGATTTCAGTTTTTTTTTTTGAAAACCATTGTTATATACTTACGGCCAACTGAAATCAAATGTTACAGTATTTGTGTTAAAGTGTTAACAAATTGTAGAGTCAGAGAGATCACGATGCCAGTTTTGACGGCACGCTGAACAACCTGCACATTGCCTTTGCTGCCATCTGAAAAGCTGGCTGGTCCTTCAACCCCCAAAAGTTCTCCCTCCTGTGCCGAAAGAATTCCTGGGTCATGTAGTAAGAAGTAAAGGCGTGGCTGCAGACCCAGGAAAGATCGCTGCGGTAAAGAACTGGCTGACCCTGCAAAACGCCATGGAGCCCCATGGTTTTCTGGGTCTTGCCTTGTACTACCGTCTGTTTGTACAGGACTTCGCCAACACCACCAAGCTGCTCCACTGAATCACTTAAAAAGGGCACTTCTTCATATGGTCTGGAGATTGTACCACTTCCTTTATCCACATGAGGACTGCACTCAATGAACTGCTGTTGCAGGTGGCGCTACAGGGTGATAAGGTGATGACCGACGTCAGCTGGACCCTAAGCCACACTGAACGGTATTACTGCGTGACCTACCACTAGCTCCAGGCAGTTGTGTAAGCCTATTTCCAATTACACCCTTCCCTCTGCGGACGGTGATTCCAGCTGTGCACTGACTGCATGTCTCTCATTGGGTTGCTAAGTTTCTGCAGTCCCAAGGGACAGCTGCAGCACTGGCTGAACTAGCATCAGAAACCTAATTTGGGTGTATGACCATAGTCATAAGAAGGGGCGGTCTCCCAAGCTGGACAATCATTGGAGGGGATGGTTGGAGATTCTCTGGAGCCTCTCCTACTGTATGTGGTTTACCACTTGTGGCTACCCAAGCAACATACATAAGGCTGTAGACCTGCAAAGGGATCGCCTGGCACTGTGTTGGCCCCTGGCTAGAGCTGACCCCCTGCAGCAGCTGAAGACAGGGATGTGACAGGAGACAAAGGTATGCCGGGGATGTGGGACTTTGTGTTGGACTTGGGGGTCGCCGGGGATATCTCAGGTGGGGGCAATGTGACACTGCAGGGCTGGGCAATACTGACTTAAGTTATTCACATACCGGCATGCTTTGTGCCACACTGTCATTGCATATAACTTGCCTCCTCCATGGCTTCATGAGGGTGGAGTTTGCATGTTCTCCTCGTGTCATTGTGGGGTTTCCTTTGGGTTACTTCTTTCCCCTCATAGCCCAAAAACATGCTGAGTCTAATTGGAGTTACCAAATTGCCCATAGGTGTGAGTGACTGGTGTGTGAGTGTGCCCTGTGATGGGTTGGTGCCCCATCCTGGATTGTTTTATGCATAGTGCCCATAGGCACTGGACCCCTCCGTGACTCTGAATAGGATAAGCGGTTCCAGAAAATGGACTTGATTGTTGTACTGGAAAACTGGTTGACTGAGTGATCAGTTTGAACCAAGTATGAACACAGAGTGATCACACATGAATACATCTGTTTTGAAGCTGAAGGCATTTTAACAGAAGAGCACAGAGTGTAGTGAGAAAAAAATTATAATATATTAATCCTAGCCTCCATCCCACCACACACACAAACATGGATCAAAATATTTATTTCATTACATACAAAATGAGATGTGATTCATTACTACAAAAGGATAACAAAAAAATAAAAGAAAAATTTATATTGAAACTGAAATTTAAATTGAGACAGCTCAAGTGCAGTAGCATGAAGCTCTCATCTAGAATGCACTATAGAAACCTTCATAATTGCAGTACAAAGCATATTTAATGAAAACTTAAAATGAAAATTTAAGAAAACACTTCCTCTTTTGGAAGACGAATATCTTGAGCTGGTGGAGGAAACCATCTATTGGCTCACACAGCCAGAGGTGAGGGAGGATCCCGCAGCTCGTGCCCTCGCTCTCAGATCCAGGGAAATCCTGAAACAAATCTCCCCTCCCGAAAATTTGGCCCTCGCAGCTGAGGTGCGAACGAACCTGCGGCAGCTAAGGGAAGGTGTAGCTGTGGCTCTGGTCAACCAGGTACACCTGGACAACGGGCTGCTTCTTCCCCCGCTGTCCGGCTAACCCGAATTCTCTGTTGCCCCCTCTACATCTGTTCCGGGGAAAAAGCGGAGGAGTCGTAAACGGAGGGGTGAGTCGGATGCCCGTCCAGAATCCGCCGCTTCACCGCAGACACCTGACCCTGCGCAGCCGCTCTGCCGTGTGCACCCGACGCCCTGCACAGCCGCTCTGCCTGGTGCCCCCAATGCTTGCGCAGCCGCTCTGCTGTCAGTGTCTGAGGTCTGGGGCAGACGCCTTTTTACTCTCCAGGGGCTTTACTGGTGGATAATGGAGGAGCCAGCATGGCATACTTCCCCAGGGACTGTCCCCTGCATAGAGCAGCTGAGGAGGGAACTAAGGGCCATCATTCCAGCTTCCCCACCCGAGGAACTGGACAGGGCAGAGAATACCTTAAGGGAGCTGCTCCGCATGAGAACGGAGCGAACCTCCCCTGCAGGAGGTACCGTGTCTGTACGCCCTCCGAGGTACCTGTGGTAGCGGTTCCTGCAGCTGCGCCCCCCGAGGTTCCTGCCTTTGGCCCCGAGGCCCCAGAGGCGCCTGTGTCCCCTGCTCCGTCGGCGCCCCCAGAGACGCCTGTGTCCCCTGCTCCTACGGCATCCCCAGAGGCGCCTGCTGCTGCACCGCCCGAGGCGCCTGCTGCTGCACCACCCCCAGAGCTCCCTGTGACTCCTGAGCTCCCCGCTCAGCTCCCCGTAGCCCCTGAGCTCCCCGGGCTTCTTGGGCTCCCTGCTCCGATCCGACACTGCCACGTCCCTAGAGGCACCCCCTGCTGGTTGCATGCCTCCGGCGCCCCCTGTTAGCCGCACGCCTGAGCCCGGCTCTCGTGTTTCTCCCGTCCAGCCAGGCTCTCGTATCTCGTCCATCCAGCCCTGCTCGGCTGACCAGCCCACCTAGCCCAGCTCGGCTGTCCTGCCCGTCCAGCCGGCTCCACCTGCAGCCACGCCCCGCGGCTCTAGCGGCACCGCCTATGGCCCCGCCTGCTGCTTTGTCTCCACCTGGCCCTGCTCCCTAGGCCTCAGTCCCCCCGGTCCCTGCTTCCTCGGCCTCAATCCCCGGGGTGGTCCCGGACGAACTGAGCCCTGATTCTTCCTCCACCCTGGAGTTGGAGGAGGAGCTGGAGTGGGACCCCTCGGGGATCACCCTGACCCAGGCGGTGGACCCCTCTAAGGGATTTCCCTGACCGCCGGCACCACATCGCGGCCGTTCACGGCCAGGCTACTGCCTCTCGGTCTCCCGGAAAGGAAGGGGGCACCGACGTCGGGGTGGACACCAAAAACCCCCCCTCCTTCCCCGAGCTCCGATGAGGCAGTTGGCTACAGCTTCGCCCCGGGCACCTTGTCCGCCGGCCCTGGCCCAACCGCAGCCATCCCCCAGACGGCTACGGGGCTCCACACCCACGGCTCTCCCCACAGCTCCCTTCTTATCACCTCCGCTAGTCCCTTTCCCTACATCCCTGCCACCCTCCAACCCTGTGCTGGCCCCACGGAGACCTACTTCCCCAGCAGACCCTACCTCACGCCCTCCGAGGGTCCCCTCTGCTCCCCAGTGCCCTTTACCCTTAGCTCCCTTGGCCCCTATGTCCATGTCCCATCCTGTTCCCTCACAGTTCCCTCTTAGTGTCATGGCACCCCCTGTGTTCACCTCCTGTCCTGTTTCTGCGTCGTTCCCTTCTGGTTCCTTTGTGTCCTCTGTGGTTCCCCCTCGTCCCTCAGTGCTCATTTCAGCCAAGTCCCTCTGTGTCTTTTCTCCCTTTCGGTTCCTTTGTGCCTTCTGTACATCCTTCTCCTCCGTTTGTGTCCACGTCCCTTGCTAGTCTCTCTGTACCTCCCGTAGGTTCTTCCCGTCCTTTTGCACCCACGTCCCCAGCTGGTCCCTATGTGTCTGTGCCCCCTGGTGTGGTCCCTCAGTTGTCCCCTTTAGTGTCCCCAGGTCCCATGTTTCAGTCTTTGGTGCCCCTGTGTGCATCTGTGTGTTTTCTGCTGTCTGAGTTGGTCTCCTTGTGCCAGTTCTGTGTGTCCGTGTTATTCCCCGTGGTGCGTTGACGGTGTCTTTGTTTGTCTGTGTTCCCCGTGGTGTGTAGCTTATCGTTTAAATTGTCCACCTTGTGCCAGTTCTGTGTGTCCATCCTGTTCCCTGTGCCTCGTTGAGTTTGTTGTTCTGTTGTCTCCCCAGGTCCCGTCGTGTCCCCGGTCCCTTGGTACCTCCTGTGTCTGCTCCTCGTCCTCCTGTTTCTCCGTCGCTCACCCCGGGCCCCTCTCATTGCTGCTTCCCCTGTATTTCCTGTCTGGTTACCCCTGTGCTTGTTGGCGTTTCCCCTGGTGTGTCGCCTGCTGTCCCTGTCTGTGCTGTGTGGCTCTGGTTACTTCTGTCTGGTTGACGTGTTCTTTTGTGCTTTTGTTTTTCCAGATCCTGTGTCCCCGGTTTGGTCCCTCCGCTCCCCTGGGGCGCGCCCGGTGTGCACGCCCTTGGGGGGGGGGTTCTGTCACGCCCTGATCGTCCGCTCCTCTCGTGTGCCACGCCCCCTCATCAACCCCGTGTGGATTCCCCATGTTTATCAGCTGTTCCCGATTGTTGTCAATTAGTCTATTGTATTTAGTCCGCGTTTCCGTTTGTTTCCCCAGTCCGGTCATTGTAATGTTATGTCAGCCTGTGTGTTGTCCCTTTCTGGTGCTGCTGCTCATTAAACCCCATGTTTTCCCCCCGACTTCTGGCATCCCATGCCGTTTATCAGCGCTCCATGCGCCCGAACGCGTAACAGTATTACAGATGAGAGCTTCATAAAGCATATATAATGCACATGATTATACTGTGTTATGCCTTTTGATAAATATTTACAGCCATGTTTATAATTCTTTATGAATGCATAAAATATTTTATGCAGTATTTATAAATTTCTAAAAACATGGCCTTAAGTGTTACCAAATTCTCATTGTGAAATTTGAAATATTTGTGATAAATATTATGATATTCATAAAATAAATAAAGAGCTAAAAATGTACCCAAAATAAAGTACAGCCAAAAAGAGGATGTTATTTTAGTTGTTAAATAGAGCTTTTACTGGGAAAGATAATTCAGTAGTTTACATTTGCACCTTGCCAAAAAGTCTGTACTGGTATACTGACAGTCCTGCAAATAAATTCATTCTATATATATATATATATATATATATATCACATGTACCCTCACCTATGTTGTATGTATATTGATGTATAATCCTGATGTGCTCTATTGGTGTAATGACCTACCATGTGTGTGCCTTCCTGTCCATTATGGAACCTATCTGTGTTTCCATGCCATGTGTAGCAGTGTTGTTGTTGCTTGTCCTTTTAGGGACTAATATAAAGAACAATGTCATGTGAAACTGTCTCGCCTTATTTACTCTCCACCGCTGCAATACTTTGATTTGCCTGGTACCATGATATCATGCTGCTTTTAACCATTGTGTAATTACATATGTTGGCATGCCAGAATATTTTATTAGTTTTTTCAGATGCTTTTCTCAATAATTGTTATAAAATAAACCAAACTTGTATTTTTGCCAACCAGTGGTAAATGCAGCAGCTACATGTAGTTTGATTCAAGAAAATGGCCCAAAGCTTTGACAGATTTGTATATTGTTTTACTATTGAGTAAACTAAGACCACATACTTTATTGTTACAATCATGTTACCCATTTTTGAATGTGTCCACAGGCAAACTCAAGTGGCACTGATATGGTAACCATTGAAAAAACTACCAAAAACAAGGTCTGCAGCGCAAATTTGGCGAACTGGACCAATAAATTGAGCAATTGCTCAAAAATCTAACTGCCGACATAATGTGAAACACATAATATTTGTTGCTACAAGTTCTCATGACCTGTTTCAATATAACCTACTGTAAATAAATAGTTTGATGTGTTGTAGGACACATGAATAAACTGCTCACATCAGTAGGCCTACTGAGTTTTAAACTAGAGATGTATCCCAGGAAAATATGAAACAGGTTGTTTTGGAACCCTCATCTTGGCAGCATCCTGACAGTACCCCATACCCAAGTGCTCTCTAGAGCACTGTCGTAGCTTCATAATGCAGTATAAGATGGACCACTGTAATAGTGCAAACCAGTACAGCACCGAGAGTGACAAGGTGGGTGGGTTCCATGGTTTTCCTCCTGACTGGGAAAGCTAGGGAATGGGACACAACCCTGGTTCACCAGGGAAATCCAGCACTGTGAGGTTAATCACCTACATGAAGGAGTTTTTAGACTACCCTCTGCAGGAGAAGGATGTGGGTAATCAGCTGCTGGAATTCCATCAGCAGTTGGGCCCAGCTGCCGATTTCACCATAGAGTTTCACACCATAGGAGCAGCTAGTGAGTGGAATAAAGCAGCTCAATCCTGACCTCCAGATGGAGATGGCATGTCGAGGTGAGGACCTATAAAAGCAGGTCTAGCTCTCCATCAGACTGGATAAGCTGCTGCATGAATGACGATGCCACCACCTGGCCCAGTTGTGGTATTCTGATGCATATTGTGGTGTTTGGTATTCTCTTCTTCTTGTCCCACTGCGCCATCATATGTTATGCTATTGTTGTGGCGCTAAGCTGAGAATTGGGGAACCACCCCTTAAAACACTGACACCACCCTAGGTTTTTTCACCCAGAGAAATATTTCCTAAGCTAAGTAAACTAAAAAGGCACTCAGGTCCATTATACAAGGCAGCAACAGACTCCACTTATAGTCTTTTATTAACAATTACAGTAACAAAATACAATCCACAATAAAAAGATAGGAGTGAATTGAAGTTGGTGCATACTGGATGAAGGGTTAATCAGTCAGGCAGAGGATGGCATCCTGGAACACGTTCCAATTCCCATGTGCGCACACACACATGCAAATCCTATACCATACACACAACACAAAACACTGACACAACAAGGCTCCCCTCCCTGGGCTCTCAGCTTCGAACTCGAGTAATATGTACCCCATCAATGGGACTACCCCCACATGATTTACAGCTAGCCACCACTAACCACCAATCATCCGCAGCTTCCAAGAATCAGGGGCCTCCAAAAAAAAAAACATACACACACACAATCTTAAAACACAAATAAAAATACAAAACCCCACTCCATACAGTTAATACTGGAACAACCAGTTAAAAGGATGAATGCAGTCAACAGATCCACTCGTTCACAGTACAGCAAAAGAGGAAAGGCAGCAGCAACTGTAGGGCAGGTAGGTAAACCAAACAGCAGCCGTAGTAGCAGAGCAATCAAAGCAGCCATGGTAGTGGAGCAGACACAGCAACAGCAGCTGTAGAGCAGGCAAAGCAGCTGCGGTAGTGGGACAGGAAAAGCAGCAATAACTAATGGCTTTTCATGGTCTTCCCCCAACCAAACAAATAAACACCACCTCATATCTGCATTTCCTGCGAAAAGGTAAAGCTGAGTAAAAACCCATTGATTAAATACATGGTCACTGACAGATCAAAATTATAGACTAGTTTATAAAATAAGCCCTTAATATAAAGGTTCACATTAGAATCAAAACACACTCATGTAAATATGCCACTGGCGAGCGTAAAAGAGTTGCGTGCGCGTTCATCATAGTATCACATTATCTAATGTATTTTTCTCCCCCCAATGTCCTGGTGCGATCGTGCGCAAAGTGCATTTCCTTCGGCC
This sequence comes from Mormyrus proboscirostris, assembly GCA_026779585.1. Lineage (NCBI taxonomy): Eukaryota > Metazoa > Chordata > Actinopteri > Osteoglossiformes > Mormyridae > Mormyrus > Mormyrus proboscirostris. Next base: position 15,528,253 of record JAODKF010000002.1, on the reverse strand, counting down.
ACTCTTTGCGTTCGAGGGAAATTTCTGCGCTCACGTTCTGCCGGTTCTGTGCTCGTCCAGTCTGCGGCATAAACTTGGCCAGCTCGACCCGATCCCCTCCTCCATGGCCCAGGTCAGAGCCTCAGTCTTCCATAATGTCACCCGCCATCACCTTACAGTTTCTTTTTCTATCAACTCTGATTCTGGCACCAGTTCCTTCTTAGCCCTGAGAAATTTTGAGGCAGCTATAGTTTTATTGGCTTCAGCTTGATCTGGTGCCTGAATCTTCCCCTGCACCCTGTGGACCCACCCCTCAACATTTGCCCACTAGATGGGTCCCCACTGAGTAAAGGCTACATCACACATCGCACAGCGCTGGCTCATCTCCACCTTTGTCTGTTCCATTGGGAACAAATCCAGGATTTTTTTTTATCAAATCCCACCAAAATCCCATTGTTCTCAGTCATCCCTGGCTAGTCTATCACGATCCCAAAATCTTGTTGAGAACTCACCTCCTGGAGTCCCTCCTGCTAAGCACTCTGCCTTCAGCTACCTATGTGTGCTACATCAGTGGAGAACACTGATCCCTCTACAGATGCACCCATTTTTCACAAGTATTCCAACTTTAAGACATGTTCAGGAAGGCTAATGCTACCCAATTGCCCTCACACCAGCTAACACTAAGCTATCAACCTGCTTCTGGGTCATTACCTAAAAGTCACATTTACTTTCTCACATTGCCAGAATCACAGGCAGTAGAATGGTACACTAAGGAGGTGACCATCCACTTCTGTAGTGTCAGGGTTTTCCTTTGTGGAGAAGGAGGATGGGGAATCTGGCCATGCAAAGATTATCTGTGATCTGAACAAGGGGACATGTCAAGTTCAGTTTTCTGGTACCCCTTAGCCTAGCTACCCTGGAACTAGTGCACATGGTGCTCTTTTTGACCAAACTGGATCGAAGAAGTGTCAATAACCTGATTCAGATCTGGGACGGGGACAATTGGAAGACTGCATTCAAAACCCTGCTAATAATTGAACTTTTTATTGTCCCCATGCAGAATTTTTTTTTACGCCTCCCTCAACTTGCTCTTTGTAGAGCAAGCTGTCTGCGAAGGGCAGTTACCTGTTGCAGCGCCCAGGAAGCTGGGGGTTAAGGGCCTTGCTCAAGGACCCGCAGATGTGCTGAGGCTGGGTTTGAACCGGCAACCTTGTGATTAGACCTAACACCCTCTTGATGTTCCAGTCCTTTAAGAATACCACAATTCACAACTTAATAGACCTGATATTGATTACCTGCAGATTTTCTCCTTATCACTTCACGAACATGTGTCTGATGTCCGTCTCCTTGAACACTATTTCTTTGTAAAGGCTGAGAAATGCAAGTTTCACATGCAATGGTTCTCCTTCCTACATTCTCTCTCCAGTGGTGGCCCAGATGGATCCAGCAAAGATCACCCTAGTGTATGAGTGGTTGAAGAAGTAGCTGTAAAGTGCTCTGGTATTTGATCATTTCTATTCACAGTTTATCTGTAATTTTAATTATTTTGTAGCTCCTGTCATGGCCTTCACTTCAGTGTATTCCACACAGGCTGATTACCTGGAACCCCAAAGCTCAAGCTGCCCTCCTATGATTAAAAGACCATTAGTCCAGGCTCTCTTCCTCAGGCAACCTGACTCCTAGCAGCTGTTCATTGTGGAGGTAGACGCATCGAATGTCAGGGTAGAGGCAGTCCTCTCCCCATACAAGTTACACCCTTGCACTCTCTTGTACTTCAAGCTATCCAAATGGAACAGAACTATGAGGTGGGGAGCCGAGCGGTGCTAGCTCATCAAGTTGGCTCTTAAGGAGTGGAGACACTGGCTGGAGGTAGCCAAGCATCCTTTCAGGGCCTTACTTACCACAAAAACCTTTATCACATTCTAACCACCAAACGACTTAACCCCTGCCAGACTCAATAGGCCATGTGTTTTGCCAGTTTTAGATTTACATTCAAATATTAGTGGGGAAAAAAATCTGGGTCCTCCAATGACGCCTGCACTTATAACTCATGTACCCTCTGCCCTCCACCCACAGTTTATGCAAGGGGTCCAATCTTGCTAAGCTCCAGTCATCCAGGGATCAACAGAACGACGGAGCTGGTAGACCTGGCAAAGCACAGGGTTTGTATTGCAAAGCACAGGTATTCAGGGTATGTATTTGGATAAAGTAAGAAACTCATTTTACTTCCAGGTTTTGGGGGGTCTTCCACCATAGAATGGTCACATCCCCTTGGGTTATAAACCTTCAGACAAATGGACAAGCAGAATGCCTCAGCTAAGACATTGGGAGGTTTCTGTAATCCTGAACCAGACAGTCTGGAGCCAGTTCATGCCCTGGGCAGGGTTTGCCCAAAACTTACTGCTCCATTCCTCTGTGACAAGCAACAGTATAATCAGATTCTCTTGCATGTGTTGCTGAGAGCCAAGAGACACAAAGCTTATTATGCTTTCATTATTATGGAATTGAAAACATTACCATACAGCAAAAAAAGAATGTCTTCTGAGGGTCAGCTCTTGTTTGTTCACTTCACTCATTTTTTGTAAAATGTTACACTAACAGACCACACTAGGAATGAGCAAGGGTGAAAATGATTATTGATTGGTTAAGAGAGTGCACGCTGAGCTCCTGCAAAAACAGTGGAGGTAAACCTCAGATTAAATGAAGCACAAAATTATTAAATAACCGATAAATCACAGGTAATTATGTGTAGAGTTTCTTAATACTGCAAGTATTGCTCAAATTTGTCGGTAGGGACGTGAGATACAGCAGAGGGCGCTGTTGTCCACAGAGGCAGCGTAACCCATTTTGAAGAGGACAAGATTATCTTTCAGCATTACAGGATTATGCTTACACACCTTTACTTGGAATTATATGTATCTTTTAAACATGCTCTGTAAATTGCCTTTTATTTATATGTAAAATTCTGTAAATACTTGTAAGATTTACAATAAAGGTACACTTCGTGAAAGGCAGAACTTAGACTTGAAGAGGCTGAAGTTTTTCAACCATAGATTTAATCTCTCTTTAGATATTTTATCGCCTCACCTGATCTCTCTGATGGAAATGAAATTTTGAATTTAATTTAGACATCCTTTAACTTGGAAAATGAGTTGGTCTGATAACTTGGAGGATCATGACTTTCCAACAAGACTTTACTGGACCAGATAGAGGAAAATACATTGCATTTGCTGGGCCTCTTTTAGTCTATCATATAACATGCTTGGAATGAGCTTACCTACTTTGGCATCTGGGTGCATTCCATTATGCTGCTGTCCTGATTAATCCACCTTTAAGCAAACTAACAGAATATTCCGTGGCCTACAGGACGCAAAGCACCTTAACTTCAGAGTCATTCAGCATCAAAGTTCTCTTGTCCTTTACTGTCGCACTTCCTATCTGCCTCCAGATTCAAGAAAACTAGACACCCAAGGCTCACTCTACTCTTCTGTAGTTTAATGTCACAGTAAAGCATCCATGCAACTGAATCCCAGCCATAGAGCAAGTGGAACCGAGGCGGTATTTAGAAGGAGTCTGTGCAGGACATATGCAAGTGTCAGTTGGTGGTAAGGTTTTTGTGTAGTCACATTGACTGTCTGCATATTTTGCAGTATGTCATTGCCTGCACTGCAGTCCGCGTCACCTGCAGTGTGTCTGTAACATCAGCATTGCATCTGTGTGGTCCAAAATGTGACTATGTCTACCAGACCTACAAGTCAGGTGAACAAATGAGGACACTCCTTTCATGTTGAGTGGCGCCCAGAGAGCAGACAGAGGAGCAGGATGCCAGGAATTGGGAAAATGCAGGGTTTAATCAAAGGGAGAATGAATGAATAAGCAACAAACATAGGCTGACAATACAATGACCGGACTGGGGCAAGAAATTTAAATGCAGACTTAAATACATTGAACTAATGACAGCAACAGGGTACAGCTGGTAAACACGGGGAATCCACACAAGGTTAATGAGGGGACGTGGCACACGGAAGGAGGGGACGATCGGGGCAGAACAACTCCATTAAATATTTAGTTCTTTACTAAGAAACAACATATCAGTATTAAATCTTTTTCAAATTATATCTGTAGATACTGTAAAGATGATGTAATTGCATCATCTTTGCAAAAACAAGAAAAAAACACTTATTTACGAAAAGAAATTAACTTAAGATGGAAATTTCCACTGAGGAAAAAGTTAGACACCCTCAGATTCATCACTATTTAAAATTCCTAGAATTAGATTCAGGTGAACCATATCAGGTGAAAATGATTAGAACGTTACAGAACTTTTTGGTGGTCTTATTTAAACCACAGACATTTAGTTTGCTTTGCTTTGATTGTGAGTGGTTTCACCATGGTGAGATCCAAAGAGCCAAATGGCTATTTCAATATTAATTTAAATACTAGAACTCGTGACCATAAGTGCAAATTAGTGGGGGAATATTTTAAAATGAATTTGAGAAAGTACTTGTTTACACAGCATGGAGTTATGTATGGAATAGTTATGGAATAGTTATGCATGGAATAGTCATCCTGTTAGTGTAGCGCAAGCTAAAACCCTGGATTCCTTTAAATCAGAGCCAGATAGGATTTTAACAACTCTGAGTGATTAGTTAAGTTCTCCCCAAATGAACTTGATGCCCTAAATGGCCTCCTCTCATTTGTAAACTTCTTATGTTTTTATGTTCTCTCCGAGGCCTTCAGAAGGAAGCTTGTAGATGCATTTGAATCTGGGAAGGATATAAAATGATCGATAGAGAGTTTGGAATCAGCCATTCATACAAGTGCAGAACATTTAAAACAACTGCCAGCATGGTCAGGACATGCTGTCCAAGCAAGTTCAGCTCAAGAGCATACTGCAAGATGCTGAAAGAAGCCTCCAAAAATCCAAAAATGTCATCACAGTTCATACAGTAAGGTCTTGCCACAGTTGATGTCAAGTTACATGCATCTACCATCAGAAAGAGATGATTTACATGGAAGCTGTGCAAGGAAGAAACCCTTGCTGTCAAAAAAACATCTGGGCAACAATGAAGTTTGCCAGATACCACCTAGACAGAGACCTGGACTTTTGGAACAATCTGCTTTGGACAGATGAATCTGAAATTGAATTACTTGGGCGCAGTAACAGAGGACATGTTTTGCGTAACCAAAGACAGCTTTTGAGCAAAAGAACCTCATACCAACTGTGAAGCATGGGGTTCGAAATGTCATGGTTTGGGGCTGCTTTGCTGCAGCAGAACCTGGCCAGCTCACCAGCATACAGAATCCACTGTACTGTAGAATCCACTATGAATTCTTAGTCATATCAGAGGGTGCTTGAGGACAATGTGAAAACATCTGTCCAGAAGTTGAAGCTGAAGTGGGGATGGACCATGCAAATGACAATAACCCAAAACATTCCACTAAATCTACCAAGGAATGGCTGACAAGACAATGGAGAGTTCTGGAATTGTCAAATCAAAGCCCGGATCTAAATCCTATTGAGATGTTATGCGGTGAATTGAAAAGGAAGTGCATGCAAGACACCCTTCAAACATCACACAGCTTAAGGAATTTTGCATTGGAGAGTGGGGAAAACTTGCTTCTTATTTTTGGATGGGTGATGCAATTACATCACCTTTATCCTCGGATATAATTTGAAAGAAGATTTAACATTGATATTTTGATATTTTAATTCTTAATAAAGAATTAAATATTTATTGGGGTGTCCTATTTTTTTCACATGGCTGTATAATACATTTATGCATCTCATTCTGCATCCTGGGAGATTACATAGTCTCTGTGACAGTGAGTGAGTATTCTTGGTCACATAGGCTTGGTAAAATGGTTAACTAATTGTTAAAACTGAGTCAGCAAATCGCGATCACAAAGGCATGATACGTGACAAAAGCATGACGTGTACACAATGCCTCCTGCTGCCTCCCCCTGTCACAGAGAGTTTTTCAGCAGCTGTACATCATGGCAGCATTTACACAGCAGGTCTAAGGAAGCATCACCCATCATCCTGGCACTGTTTAGTTTTCCACATGGAAAATCACCTGCACTTGTCAACACAGGTCTGGCATTTTAAATCATGGGGAAGAATCTTTCATTAGTTCATTATAACTTGGGGATTTTATCACTTGCCACAGAATGGTGCTCCGGCACACTCATATGTCCAGAATGCCCAGCAGAATGACTGCAGAAATGTTGCTTACAGAATTAACAGTCTAACAAACATACCATAGACAGACAGAGCTACATAAAACAGAAGGGTGTGGGAGTAATGCGAAATGGACCTGAAGAAAGACAGATGGGACAGACTAATCTTTAAACTGTCAACCCCAAAATGTTGTACTTGCTGCTGTTGCTCCTTTATGAAAGTAGGTGAATATCTTCCTCTATCTTACAGTGTCTGGATATGGTGGTGTGCCATTTGGTCTTCAACATGCAAGTAAGGATACTCAACCGGAAAAACAGAGGAAGACTAAAGTTAGCAGCGTTCCACTCGATCAGTAAAACATTAAATGGTAGATTCCTTCCTGATTCCTCCTGTTTGTCTTCTTGTTGATGTGTCCACATTTCACATCCCTATGTTCTGTACCTCTGAGGATTTCCCTGCATTTCTGTGAGCTTCCTGGGGTTTCATGTACCTGTGGGTTTCACCCCAATTCAGTGTGCAAACCAGACACGTCCTTGCAGGGACTTTTTTGGCCACAGCAAAATGTCAATGACTGACAAGACAGCCAAAGAAAATAAAGACCAGATGGAGAAAAATCACGTTTCATGAAAGCCACCTGTTATCTCTCATGAATGTTTAAGGTGCACACTCCTGGTTTTTCTGACCATATTCAAACCATGGATTTGCATTAGCCTGGCAGTTAGTGGCTCATATATAAAAATTACAAAACCTTTGGTTACAAAACCTCTCCTCAGGGGCCCCTCAGCTATTCCAGTTACTCATTAAATTTTACCACCAGCTCACTTAATTGATAAACTTTGTGAGGTATGGATTAGCGAAACATAGTATGCTAGTGGTGCAGTCAACAAATACATATATATGTTGAATGTTTACTGAAATAGAAGTGACCTTCAGAGAGGTTTGAAATGAATACTTTAATACTCTTTGACAAACATAATGTCCTAGTTTTGCATATAGTTTAGTTTTTTTTTTGGCAGCTTAATACTTTTACACTGTACAGCCCCCCTATTCAAATCTGACCCTCGATTCCAAATCCAGGCAACACCAGTGCTCGGCCCTTGAGGACCGTAATTTGAATAGCCCTGCCGTACAGTATATGTTAAAATTCTGCCTGTTTATGTGGACAGATATCAAACCGATTACGCATAGTCACACATACTATTTCACACAGAGCATCAGTTTTCTCTGTGACATTGTCAGTGTGAAGGACTGGTGTCTCTTTGGTGACCATGCAGCATAGGGCACCATGCTTAGAATTGTGTTTGAGGGTTATTTACATGTACTATATAAAGCTGTGGGCTGTGTGTTGTATTTTATGGTATATGTATGTGTGTGGTTAATCTGTTGTCTGTGGTGTATGTTTTACAGTGCATCTTTGATTTACATGGAGCATAAGGTGTATGCTTATAAGGATTTATATGTCGTGTATTTTCCAGGTTTGCAAGGTGCCTACAGTATGTGTGCAGTATGCGTTTTTCATAGTGGCACCAGGTTTGTATCCGTACCTTTAGACATGGGGGGGGCAAAAGAAAATGTACTTCACAAATGGCAGGCCAATCAGAGCGGAAAACAGCACACTGTTAATGTGGCAGGCAGATGGACTTGGCTGGGTGTGGGGGAGGACCTACCGGCTCCCTTAGAAAAGACTAAATATGCAAACAGATGCCTTATATTTCCCAGAGTGGAACAAATCTTTTCTAAGTAGAAGTGCTAAATGCACAGAGATGACATGTTTTTCATACAGTTAGAGAGGAAAGGATTTTCAGAGTCAGATAGGACAAGCCTTGCATATAGCCCAGGATAACAGAGAGTTTGAGAAAACCTATCAAACACAAACAGGGCAATATCTTAAGAGTGAGACAGGAAATAAACTTCACAGCCATAATATATGAATGGTGCTTTGGATAAAATATCTAAGCAAATCCATACTAAAAATATTTGACATTATTGCATTTCCTAATTTTATCTGAAAGCTTATTTACATGAAAATTTTGTTGCAAGCGACACTCTGAATGAATAATCTGAATAAAAGATTATTCAACAGCATAAATTATGAATTTAATTGAGTTTCATTTGGAAACACACTAAGGTATTAGTAAATGCTGGCCCCTTCCAGATCAGTGATTTCTGTGTTTATATTTAATTCTGTGGCTCCTTGTCAGCATTATGTTCCCATTGATGGAGATGTGGAATGAGCAAGGAAGGGTTGGAGAGTGAGGCAGAGAGAAACTGAGATCAACGTGGCAGAAGGAACAGATGTGAGAAATGTCATATTAAAAAACATGAGCCACAGCCCCGAAAAGAAAAAGACACACATCTGCTTTGCCTGGACTTACACTGTCAGTTTGCTAACCCTAGCTTCCTGGTCAGCTGATGGTGAGTGTGGCTCTGATTGGATGGAAAGAGCAGATAGGCTGGCTTTTCTCAAGGTACTGGAAAAAGGCAACAAAACAACAGGGCGCAGTGGCAGCGGGGAGTTAATGTGACATTCCTCTCCCATCTGTCCTCCAAGACCCCCATAGACATACACGTAGATAAACACAAAGGCACACATACACATAGAGGCAATGTCTCCACCTCTAACTGGCCCCCAACCAGGTGACTTTGGCAGCTCGACCTGTTCTGGCCCACTGCTCCCCTTATCTGGTGATCCATCCACAGAGACCCTCACAGCATTGGTTCTGACATTTTAATTAAAGTAGAGAGGGCAACAGACGAGGAGAGAGAACTGCAAGAGAGCAGCAGACAACAGCAACCACTGTAAAGACACAGTCATCCTTCACTAGTTCCCAACATGTACTGCAGTCACAGATTTGCCTTCTACTAATATCAAGCATGCTCTGTAAAAACAAAGAAATTCTACTTGAAGAAATACAAGCATAATAAAAGCCACCTTTACCATGATATTTTGTCAGTTTAGATATTGTTACAACATTGCTATCATTATCTGTGATATGTTCTGCCAATATTTAATCACAAAAAGTGCTTAAAACCTCTGTTTGCTTCCTCCTTGTAACTTTGCACATGATAAAGTTTGATGATTAACTATATAATGACTGTGCTTCTCATCACTAATAGAGCAACAGGCAACAACAGCTCAAAGATCTGGGCTCAAACCCAAGAGGATGATGAACTGCTGGTCTGACAGAATTTAAGCTGCCACTGTATATGTATAGTTGTCACTCACTGTGCACTAAAGAGGATGCTAAGAAAACTGGTTTTGCAGCAAATGAAAGCTGTGGCGGTGGCATAGTGCAGCAGGCATTCCCACAATTCCCCAGGGAAGGTCTCCAGGGCTGGCGATGTGTGTGACCTTCTCACTCAGCGCCTGCTGGGGGGGGAGTTCAGGCGATTATAAATACGACAGAAAGGGCTCGTTATCCAGCCTAATGGGCTGGCAGCAGCAACCTTGAAAAGAACTTTCACAAATGCACCGTCAATGGCAGAAGCATGCCACTTAAATAAGCAGGGATTTGGCCTGCAGTCAGAGTGGAGGTCCATATGCATGTGCCTTACCACACACTCACATTAGCCTGTTCCTTTAGCCATCCTTTATATGTGGGGCAGCAGAGATGAATGTGAATTCAGACAGTAATGTGGGACTATTGCAGGAGTTGGCAGGAATGGAATACTTTATGGGTGAACAAGAATACAGAATTAGGGCCCCTTTCTGAATAATGCAGTTAAAGGGCCATTGAAGTCACAGGTGGACTAGTACAGTAAAGCAGGAAATGCTCACCTATTCAAAGCTTGCAGGCAAGTTTCTGCAACAAAAGCCTCCCAGACTTTAGATCCATTGATGTTTTTATAAGCACTTATTTAGTGTATAGTGGCAGCGAGGGTGGAGGCTGTCCCAGGAAGTAGAGGACACCAGGCAGGGGGCTCCCTGTCTATCAGAGGGTGGATACACACACACACACACACACACACACATAGACATCATGTAATCATATCTAAAAATGCTAATGATAACTATGACAGCCTTAATCCCTACCCAGCCCTAAGCATAACCATAAGTAAGTGAACAAAGTACAAGAGTTTTTGCATTTTTAGTTTTTTTTCACTGCAGACAGGGATTTTTATAAAATAGTTTTATAAATAATTTTCTCATTTGTTTCCTGGTCCCATAAGGTAAAAAATTGGTTCTATCACATTGTTGGGACATTTGGTCCCCACAAGGAAAGGTATACATGGACCACACACACACACATGCACATACACACATGTTGGCATACATAGCTGAATGGGGACCTTCAATTCATTCATTCATTCATTCATTCATTCACCTATTCATGACACCCTTAACCCCTACCCAGCCCTAACCTTAACCATAAGTAACTATTTTTTGACTGTCTTTCACATATTTTCTATAAAATCAAGGTTATCCGAATGGCAACCTGAAAAATGTCACCAAAATAAGTTTTACCACACTTTGGGGACATTTGGCTCCTCAAATGTAATCTATGCAAACCCACACCTGCCAGAGGTGGAGATTTTAGGTCCAGAATGTATAAATCCAGACCAGGATTTTGTTTCAACCAACCAGTTGAGTACAAAGAGTCACAGTCACAGAGTACTCAACTGGTTGGTTGAAACAGAATCCTGGTCTGGATTTGTACTTTCTGGACCTGAAATCTCCCACCTCAGACACCCACACACACACAGCTGCTTTTATTTTGCAAATTAGTCATGTCTCATTCATAAGCAGACAAAGATGAATCACATAATTTATGAACTATAGACAATAATGTATGTCAATACCGCCTCCTCTAAACCATTTGTAAGGGAATCACTACTGACTGCGTTGTACAACCAGGATCAACGTGTGCATGTGTGACCCTCACTGCATGTTCAGATGCACATACACATCTTACAGTACCTTTAATGTAACCCATCTGTTTTCCATCTCTGCTTGTCTTATGTGGGGTTGTGGAGCCAATCCCAGTGGCTATGGATGCAAAACAGGGAATAAACCTGGATGGGGGACCAGCATCATCCAAACCTTGGTAACTTTGGTAACTCCAATTCACCTCAGCATTTTTTTGGACGTGGGGGGAAACCGCAGAACCCAGAGGAAATCCCATGACAACATGGGGAGAAGATGCAAACTGCACACAAATGGAACCATGACAGAGACTCAAACCTTGATCAGAGGTGCAGTCCTGTGCCAGCATGCCACCACTAAATTAACATGCAAAATAAAACAATAAAATAAAACTTAGTGAACCATACAGAGAAGATAAGAAACACAGCCCTTTTATTGTAAAACAAGGCTTAGAGCTATTACATCATCTGAGATAGTGTGGAGTGTGTCATGTCATGTCTTTTTCTCTGCATCTCTTTCTTTGTGTCAACAGTGATGATTAAGAGTGTCAACATCATAGAAATGATATTAACATTTGCATCTGTTTGTGGGGTTTCAAATTCTTAGTTTCAAGATATCATTAAGAAGTCATCATAATAATTTGCTCAGTTAAATTTTTTCGGTTTGATAGCATGCTTAGGCTCCCTGAAAACCTGCACAGACTGCAATACTGTAGTCATGGATTTATGATTGTTCTGTAACAGAACAACAATACAGTACAACTGAAAATCGACTGGTGAATTAGAGAACTTGACAAAATCCACTTAAAAATGCTCATAACATATTTTCTTTTATTGTTAAACAAAATCTGACACCCAGAATCGAATTTAGGCTGTTTATATTAGGCAAAATAAGCACAGGAAGACATGATGAATGACTGCAATCTGCTGCTCTATATTTTTGATAGTGATGACAGTACAGGGATATAAACATTGTATGGATTTAGACGTTTTAGGCAACGGCTTTCTGTGACTGGCACCAGACTACAGCACCCTAAAATGCATAAGCACCACCATGAAAAACGGATGGATGGACAGATGGATGCTTTGAATAATTTTCCGGGAATGATACTTGCCTTCTGCATGCCATTTTTTATTTCAAAGCTTGATTTTGGACCCAAGATCAGGTGAGACTGTGGGCTCATTAGACAGCTTGAGTGCTTGGAAGGAGCTCTGTACATGTTTTCCAAATTTCACCCAAATCTACGCCCCGGCCAGGTGAAACACCACACTGTGGCTCAGTACACCAAGCTGGAATGGCTTAGTTAACAAATCTCTTTTGTGTTGTGCTAGTTGATGCCCATATTGTGAAAATAATTGGAAGTCCACTTACTGAGACCAGTAAAATCTGCACTGATCCTTTTCAAAAAAACAAAGGAGCCACAAGAGCAGCTCTTTCTGAGAACTTTTTCTCAGAAAACAAGTGTCAGTAGGATTTGCAACCTTATTCTTGTTGTAGATGAACAACATAACTAATCTAGATCCCCACTGAAAATAGAGAGCACCTTGAGCACCTTTTGAGATTTTGGAGAGTTGGAGTACTGTAATAATGCATGTTTTTCTCTTCATTTCGCAAAAGTATATCCTTTTCCCTGCAGCTGACCGGGTCACTCATTGGTGTCACATACCTGTTGGCACTGATGCAGCTGGGTGGAGGAGGGGGGCATGATTGACAAAAATCAGGGGCAGATTCCACTGTGGCCCCAGCCTATCTGTCAGAGCCCCTTCATACTAATTACTAGTTGTGACATCTTAATAAAGTTCTGTGGATAAAATCATCATCGATCCTGGACTCAGCCTAATGCCCATCACAGAGGTCTATTCAGATGTGCAGGAACATCTCCTGGTAGTATTAAGTCTAACTGACAGATGTTTAACTTCTGTAATTAAGTGACCTTCCTGTGCCATGAACCAGTTCCCAGGGATGCCATCTCACCCGTGGCATCCACACTGTCGTTTGGGATGTGGCTGGGCGAGCAGCCATGATGACGCCACCCCTCAGGTCCTGCCAAAGACCCTTTAGGTGCTATGTGGCCTTGGATTGGGGGCTGTGATGCTGTCCTTAGGGCTGCAGGCAATGACTGTCCTGCTTGTGATGGTGATTTATGAGCTTGTGCTTAATGGGATCTCGCTGATTAGTGTCGCAGCTGTGTGGTGGGGGCACTGTCCCAAACCTACACTACCCCAATTCCTGGCTACCTTGCCTGGTGAACATGAAGCCGGATTTTATTACAGAATGTTGTAATAAGAATGATATCAGAAAACCCCAAAGCCTCACCTTGGTGATGGCTAAAGCAGGAGATAACCGAAAAGTTAAATTACCACTAAAAGGAGCAGGAAATTAATCTACAGTCTTCAATTAATCACTTATTTAGTGCCCAGTAAAAGAATATTTTGGTAATACATCAAATAATTTTTATATGCTGCTTTGGCAGTATCGGTGCATTTCAGAGAGCAGTGTAATGATAAATCCAAAGTTTGGGAACAGTTTACATAGTCAGGTAATTGGCTTTACAAAAGCATTCACCCAGAACACCTTGCCACCCAGTTGAAGAGACCTGTTACAGTTCCCAGCTCTTTGTTTGCCCTATTGTTCAGAATTCTTCACATTGCCCCCATGATCCAAACACACGAGGCAGCATTTCACCCTCCCCAGAGTATATGAGTTCCAATCCTTCAAGTCATCTCTTGGTTCTCTATATAAGGTTGTACCCGAAAACAGACTTCCCTTACCTGCCCTCCTCCATTAGGATACACACACCTCCCTGCTTTGCCTGAAAAGAAAAATAGACAAACTCTTAAGTGCCAACCTGATGATTGATCCCTTTTAACCCTTAATAACAAAAGAATTTCATAATACCAGTCAGCCAGGCACCTGATTATGCTGTGAAATGAAACCCATTAATCTGAATAATTTTTTCAAGGTCCCCTGTGGCTTCACTCGATTCCTGCATAGAACAGAGCAGAAATTCAGAAAAACTCAATTGGGCCTTGAATCAATCTCCCTGTGTTTACACATTGCAGCAGGCAGTGTGAGAACCAGTCATAGATTTGTATTTCTAATGATGTTGAGGTACAGTGATATCAGTTTGATTAGCCGATCAGAATCATGTGAGGCAGAGGATCAGAACTCAAGTTATATTTTCCTTTTTCGGTGACGTTAGAATGGGACCTTGAGGGTAAACAAGGAAAAGCTGTCATCATGAAAAGGTTACAAATAAAGATGCATGCACAATCACATCTCTGACCTTATTCAGGCCACACACAAAGGTCTCCACTCCAGGTTACTGGACAAACAGAATCCAACAATATATCCAGACACTGGGACATGAGAGACAGGTGGAACAAATCAATGCCAACAATCGCGGTCATCTGACTCAACCTCCCACCGGCCTGTCTTTCCTACAGGGTGGTTTAGTTGGATGTGAGTGTGTGCCTGAAACTGGTGTCAGTAAGCAGCCTATCTTCTGCTCAGTGGCACTCAGCAGATGCAGAGCTACTGCAAGCAGCTCCACCTGTCACATTCATTACTGGCGACGTGAGGAGCCCTGCACAGGGCAGGGGGCTAATGGCAAGCCAGTAACTAAAACAAACAAAACAGTGGGTCGCCTGGTGAGGCGCCTGTAGAAATTTTAAACTCTGTTTGATCCAAATAAATTAGATCAGGGGTCGACAGCTCAGGTCCTCACAAACTGCAGCGTAGGGGTTTTGACTATAGGTTGGCTTTCGGTTAATTATTCTGGATCCAGATATTGAATCACTGCAAATGATATTAAAATGATCCCTCTGTTGTCTCGTCATTTCTCATCCAGCTTAAAGGTCAGTGTTTGGTTTTTTGCTACTGAAAGGCAAAAGTCTGTCTGTGCTTGATGGATTTCAGCCAATTAATGTTTCAGGTTCTTAATTCCATATGCAAAGTATAAAAGACTGAATACAGTGTAAAATAAATACCCCATTTGGGTATTCCTGATAAACTTTCACAAAGAATTTCACAATGGCCTAGGAGGAACCAATTTTTTCACCATTACAGGTATTCTCTGTTATAATGTTGTTAAAATGTGTACTGTTTTTCATAACTGATCTGTGTGGTCCTCCCCATGCCATGTGGGTTTCCCCTAACTATTCTACTGGGTGTGTCCATTTCAGTTTCTGCCATCCTGTCATGGGCGGGCAGAACAGAGGACATGGAAGCAGATATTCGGGCAACAAATGGGGGTTTATTAACATGGCTGCACAGAATGGGAAACAAACAAGATTACTGGGTATGCAAAGGAGAAAGGTTAGGGAACGGGATACACATACCTGTAAGCAATCAATGGATCGGCAGTGAGATGCAAAGTGCCAGCCAGTAGCGTAGCATTTCTTGCTATGCTGTGGAAAGGCTCTTCTTCAGCAGAATTCAGTGCGCTCGCTTTGACCCAGGGGGCCTGGAGAAGGTCCACTATGGCTGTCACCTTCTCCACTACGGTGCCCGGTGAGAAGGCAGCTATGTGCCCCTATAGCTCCTGGAGACAGGCCATCCTCTCCGAGGAGAGGTGCACTGCTGGCTGCACAAGCAGTGCTAGATGTGCTTGAAATAAGCAGTGGCAATCAGCAACAAGCACCCAGGAAACAACAAGCAACAAGCATTGGGTGGGGCTTGCCAAGTTCTGTCATTCTGTCATGAGCAGTGAGCAAGCAAAACAGAGGACATGGGAGCAGGCATTCAGGTAATATAAGGGGTTGTATTAACAAAGCTAAATGGAACTGGAAATAAATGATGTTCCTGGGGATGCAAAGGAGGACGGCTAGGGAACAGGCTACATGTAAGCACGATTTTACTGGCTAAACTGGGGAATCACAGGACTGGGATGCACTTGAGTGAAGAACCAATGAGGAAGCAAAGAGGAGGCAGCTGGGCATGATCAATGTTGTCTCAAACCGCTATACATTATCCCTGCCGAAAGCCCCTAATGAGCAAGCCAGAGGTAACAGTGGCAAAGAAAAACTTCCTAGAAGGAAGAAACCTTGGGAGAAACCACTCTCAAAGGGGGAGCCCATCCTCCAGGGGGTGGCAAAAGAAGTCAGAAAAAGTAAAGTTCCAATTTATGGTGTATATATAAAGGGTGTACCATATAACATGGTATATCCTGCAACACTGGAGGACTGACCCCTCAATTGCAAAAATACTCCTTCAGTTTGGTTCTTTATTGATAGTGCTTGCATTCCCTTCATGGTGGCAAGTGATGGTGACTTGCATAATCATGTTTGGTTATGTCAATAATCATTCACATGACAGAGCTTGATCAGCCTCTATAAAGCCATCCCCCCTCACAGACTAAGGTATATTATAGGCAAGGACACTGAAGACTTATGTCACTATGATTATCAACAGTGCTCAATGGCCTGTGCCCAACCTGGGATAGTGAAGGACACAGGAGCTGAATTTCTATCCATCCACCATCAGACATAGGTACACAGTGAAGGAGAGTTCTACCTTCTCATAGCCTCTCTCTCCTAACCATTCTCTTACACATGCTTTAACAGATTTTATTTACTGTTTCAGTTTTACAGTCTTGAATTGAATTTAACTGAAAGTGGACTGATAATGTCAGTGAATTCCCAGACTAAAACACAAAGGTCCTGGGGAACGTGATTTTGTGCTACTGTATACCTGTATATGGATGGTATGACAAAAGCTCACTAGACTTGATTAAAGAATATTTCCACATACACTCATAGTTCACATATAAAAATTGTAACTCTTTTATACTTCTATAAATATAAAAGATCTAATCACTTGGGGGAGGTCAGAAGCGGTGTGGTGCATTATACAGCACGAAAATGTTCAGGAAACTTTCTCCAAAGGTTTTCCGAATCATGTTTTTGTATCCTTTTATGAACGTTCTCCCTTGAGCTTTTTTTTTTATAGAACCATAAAATTACCTTTAGGACATATGGATTAAATGCAGAAGACACATTTTGTTGTGCACTGTGTGCTCTGGTGTGTCTGTCAACACTGATCTCTAAATTTGAATGCCCATTAAAATTGTCTCCAGTGTGTACTCTATTAAATCCAATAAACGAGAGCACATCCGGGTATTCCATCAATACTTGACACATGAACTTAATTGATTGCTCCCTGATACAGAATGTGCGCGCCTAGAGCCTAGGGCGCCAGATTTGAAAAGATGATGCACGCTCTTGGACGTTACTCATCGTCGGGGAAGCAGCGGCTTTTAGAGATCGGTGATATAAATGTTGCATAAAATGTCTAACTATGTTTGTCTATTATATGAAATGATTTCTGAGAAGATTCCATTTACTGAATGGCGAATTACATGAAATATCGCATGTCCGTGTGTCAGTATTTACGGACATGCGAACGAGTGACGCTTAGCAGTGTTCGATAACAGCAATGGATTATGGTCCTCATAGTTCCTGTGATTGGACCTACTGTTTTGCAAGCGACTTCTCGTCGTTTCCGAATAAAACGTTCAGCAACTGCATCTTATGAACTGCCGCCACCAACTAAAGAATGTTGGGAAGAATTAAAGGCGAACTTATATGATACTACTGATCCCCCTCCCGTCCCAAAATACATTCATAACTTCCCGATGTCACAGTGGAAGGTGTAGATGATGATGCTCCTGGCTGTGTAGCAATACCATGTAACGCAGCACGAACACCTGCCAAAACTGCACATTCTAAGTGAGCAAAAGTCGTCATAGTGTCCTATATCAGGCCAAACCTGCAACCACTTAGTGTGCTTCCATCGTTGGGGCTGTTGTGGCTGACACGCCTTCTCAACAGTGCGTGGAGTTCAGGGACAGTGCCGCTGGATTAGCAGACCGGGATGGTGGTCCCCTTATTTAAGAAGGGGGAGCGGAGGGTGTGTTCCAACTACAGGGGGGGTCACACTTCTCAGCCTTCCTGGGAAAGTCTATTCTGCGGTACTAGACAGGAAGGTGAGCTCGATAGTTGAATCTCGGATTCAGGAGGAACAATGCAGTGTTCGTCCTGGCCATGGAACACTCGACCAGCCTTATACCCTTGCGAGGGTACTGGAGGGGGCCTGGGAGTTTGACTATCCAGTCTACATGTGTTTATTGGATTTGGAAAATCCAATAAGACCGGGTTCCCTGAGGTGTTCTGTGGGGGGTGCTTCGGGAGTATGGGGTCTGGGGTCCACTGTTGTGGGCGATTCGGTCCCTTTTTGAACGGAGCAGAAGCTTAGTCCACATTGCCGGTAATAAGTCGGACATGTTCCCAGTTTGGGTTGGGCTCTGCCAGGGCTGCCCTTTGTGGAAGACGTATTGCCTCAAGTGGAGGAGTTCAAGTATCTTAGGGTCTTGTTCAGTATTGAAGGTAGGTGAGATCAGGACTTGGATAGATGAATCGGAGCAGGTTCTACAGTTTTGCAGGCACTTAACCGAGGCTAAGAAAGAACTGAGCCGAAATGCAAAGCTCTCGATCTATTGGTCCATCTTCATCCCTACCGTCACCTATGGTCATGAGCTATGGGTAATGACCAAAAGAATGAGATCACGAATACAGGCGGCTGAAATGAGGTTTCTCCGCAAGGTGTCTGGGCTCTTCCTTAGGGATAAGGTAAGAAGTTCGGATAAGTTCGGAAGGCCTCAGAGTAGAACCACTGCTCCTTCACATCGAAAGGAGCCAGCTACCCAGAGAGGTTTTCCATGCATGTCCTACAGGGAGGAGGCCCTGGGGCAGACCCAGTACTTGCTGGAGGGATCTCTCAGCTTGCCTGGGAACGCCGCAGCATCCCTCCTGAGGAGAGTTAGCTGGGGAGAGGGGGGTCTGGGTATCTCTCCTGAAGCTGCTATCCCCGCGACCCGATATATATATATATACACTCACCTAAAGGATTATTAGGAACACCATACTAATACGGTGTTTGACCCCCTTTCGCCTTCAGAACTGCCT
>JAODKF010000002.1:15498188-15509165 GCA_026779585.1 Mormyrus proboscirostris | reverse complement strand
TGGAACGTATTGTTTAATGAGGAACGCAAAAACAGAAACGTTATAATATCGATTCTGCTCGGAATGAACCGAATGGACTTTTTTTTCGTTTTTAAGCCCTGGTTCAGCGACATGCTGAACCGTTTCCTCATCGTATACATTGATGATATCTTGATATACTCTCCTTCCATGGACGCCCACGTCGCTCACGTGCGACTTGCATTGCAACGCCTCTTAGAGAACCAGCTGTATGTTAAGGGGGAAAAGTGTGAGTACCATGTCCACTCCCTGAAGTTCTTGGGTAACCTGATTCGACTCGGAGAGGTGGGTATGGATGAGGACAAGGTCAAGGCAGTACGGGAATGGCCCCGACCCAAGACCATGAAGGAGCTCCAACGGTTTTCCAATTTCTACCGCCGTTTCATTCGAGGTTTTAGTACGGTGGCAGCACCCCTGACATCCCTTCTCCAAGTGAAGGGAGGGAAACTCCCGTGGAACCTCGAAGCGGAGAATGCATGGACCACGCTCAAAACCCTGTTTTGCCGGGCTCCCGTGTTACACCAACCGGATCCGGCAGAGCCATTTACTGTGGAAGTGGACGCCTCCGATGTCGGGATAGGGGCGGCCCTGTCCCAATGTACCCACCGCAACCAAGAGAAATTAGGACATTGGGAATCGCGAGCTCCTAGCCATCAAGGAGACCCTCGAGGAGTGGCGTCACTGGCTAGAAGGAGCCCAACACCCTTTCTGAGTATTGATGGACCACCGGAACCTTGAATATCTGAAGACCGCCAAGCGACTCAATTCCCGACAAGCGAGGTGGGCTTTCTTCTTTACTCGCTTTCTGTTCACGCGGAACGTGAAGGCAGATGCTCTGTCCCGACTCTATGATGCCCCAATGATCCCTGAAAAACCTGTTCCTGTCCTGCCCCCTTCCTGTTTCCTGAGACCCATCATCTGGGATCTGGATCGTGAGATTCGGGACCGGCACCAGAACCAGCCCGCGCCCGCAGAGTGCCCCCCGGGTAAGCTATTAGTCTCGGACACGTACCGTCAAGCACTAATGCAATAGATCCACACCTCCCTCAGTTCCGGTCATCTAGGAGTCACCACCACATCCTGCCTGATCGCCCGCCAATATTGGTGGCCGAATTGGAGGGAGGAGGTAGAGGAATACGTGTTCTCCTGCCCCACGTGTGTGCAACATAAGGCGGATCGACAACCCCCCGCCGGACTACTGCAGCCCCTGCCGACTCCCCTGCACCCATAGTCCCACATATCCCTGGATTTTATGATGAACCTGCCCCGCTCACACGGAAACACGGTAATCCTGACTGTACTCGACCACTTTTCACGTATGTTCCGGCTCATCCCCCTGCCAAAGTTGCCCTCAGCTACTTTTCACGTGGATTTTCCGATACTACGGGATCCCGGAGGACCTCGTATCCAATAGGGGTCCGCAGTTCACCTCTCGCGTCTTCCGCGCATTTTGTAAACTGCTAAATGTCTCCCTAAGCCTGTCTTCCAGCTACCACCCTCAGACGAATAGCCTGACAGAACGTACCCAACAGGAGATCGCCAAAATCCTCCGAATTCTCTGCTCCGACTCCCCGACACAGTGGGCTCGCTACCTCCCGTGGGCGGAGTACGCCCATAACTCTCATCCTCTGGAGGACACAGAACTAACCCCCTTTTATTGTGTTCTAGGGTACCAAGCTCCCCTTTTTCCCTGGGACACTCTACAAAGCAAAATCCCCGCTCTTGACGACTGGTTCCAGCGGAGCAGAAGGACCTGGCGTCGCACTCGTCAACTTCTGGAAGCCGGGGCACAGCGACGCAAACGACAGGCCGACCAACATCGGCGCCCTGGACCCCCACTGCGCCTGGGTCAGAGAGTCTGGCTCGCTACCCATAATTTGCACTTACCTAGTTGCCATAAGCTAGCTCCACGCTATGTTGGCCCGTATCGCGTCATCTAGTTGATGGGTCCCATAAACTCCAGCTCCCCCGGTTCTATCGAATCTCCCCGGTTTTCCACAGATCCCTGCTCAAGCCGGTCCGATACAGCCTTGGTCACCCACCGGACACGAGGACCGATCCACCCAGTCCTGTGCCCATGGGAGACAACACGTATGCTGTCAGTGCTGTACTGGATTCCCGACGCCGCCGAGGATGCCTTGGTGGACTGGGAGGGGTATGGTCCAGAAGAGCACTCCTGGGTCCCAGCCACCAACATTTTAGACCCCGACCTGGTGTTCTCCTTCCATCAGGCCCATCCCGATAAGCCGGGACCCCGACCGCGGGGATGGCCCCGTCAATCTCCTCAGCTGCCAGGAGGCAGCCATAGGGAGGGGGGTTCTGTCAGGTCTGGACCACGCCCCCGCCGGACGGACCGCCCCTCCTAATCCAACGAGATCGGTCTCACATGTGCTGTGAGCAATATAAGGTGGCGCCTCACTCACCTCGGCGCGAGGTATTGTTGTTCCCATGCGACTTACTGAGTGTTATTCTTCTTGTAACAGAACAGAAACGTAACAGAAACCCTGCCTTTAGATTTTTTTCTTATATTTTGACAGTCAGGCTGTCATGGTTTGAAAAAAACAGATCCCGCTTACTTGCTGCTCTGTGTCTGGCAGTATGGGATCGTAGGTCCACGGTTATCCCGCCCAATTTGTATTTTTTGAAAAGGCAGCTGCAGATAAATATAACAAGGTTGTGGATTGCGGGTTTTCGGCTGATTTCATAATGTACAGTACCATGGTAGCGGACTCTAATGCGAAAAATAAATTAAGTATTATGAACAGTGGCTGCTAATGCTGAGTGATACTGAATTGCTAGCCACCAAATGTCAGAGATAGGCACACTGGAAATGCAGGGATGCCAGTTTTCATGCATCTGGTGAGACACTCAGTTACCCCAATAAACCAGTAACCCTGCTTCGTAGTACAGGCCACAGGTGTGGTTAGTGTTTCCTAGTTCCAGTGTTTGTTAGAAATCCCTAGTTCTGTGCTTGTTAACTTGTCCTACCTGTTGCATGTTGCTTTGTGTCTCGATTGATTGGTCAATTGTCATGTTCCACACCTGCCCTCTCATTAGTTGGTAACCTGCTTCTATTTAAGTGCCTGTGCCTTCTCTGTTCTTTAGTTGGTTAGTTACTGTGTGTTTGTTTCTCCGGTCCTTTGCATGGTTTTGTACCCTGTGCTGCTCTGCTCCCCATTTGTGTTATGTTATTGTTTCTTATAGTTGTTGTTTTTTCCATTTTGCTTTTTTGACCCCTAGTGGTCTCTTTATTTCCTGCCTTCCCATTTTGTTCAATTTTGCTTAATAAACCTTTTTTTGTCTTGGAGAAGTGGATCGTCACCTTTTACTCCATCTGTGCCATGCCCCAATGTGACAGCGGCAGGCAGAAGCACAAATTCTGAATATGGATTTGTGTTGCATAAAATTGAGAGATCGTTGTGATATTTAAGTATTACTTTACACGTAAATTTATCTGCATAGAGAAATCATACAAATGCCAAATCAGCTGAGGGCATATGATAACCCAGAAAAAGTGGGAAGACCACACTGAACTGCTGCCGATATATATAGTGGGAGAAAGTGAGACGTGGACATGGAGGGTTAGAAAGCATGGAGCTGCTACTGCAAACAGCTCCATTAAGCCATGTTGAAGGGCTGCCCTTCATCTCACTCCCCTCTGGCCTTGGACAGGCCCATCTCAACCGCATGGCCGATAAATGATTTACTCCTCTGCTGATGCTTCAGCTCCTTCCTTTCCCCACCATTAAGGAGGACAGCTCCCAAGGTGATGGGGTCCTGGCACATGTGTCCGTTCTTCCGTAGAATAAGCTGATTGAAGCGGAATGACTCTGTACACACGCCCCCAACCCCCCCAGCTTACAATGACATGAGTGAATATGTGCAGAGGGGTGTGGAGGCAGCAAAGCATCATGATCCTGCTGCCCCAGTTTGCCCCATATCCTGTGAAGGCAAAAGTCATCCACCGATTCCTTGAAATGCTACTGATGACTACAAGAAGTGCCACTGAAGTACATGCAGTCTATCTCTCACAGATAGCCTGATTGCACAGCCAGTGTTTATGGCACTGAATCCACATCCTGTTAACGAAAAGCTACCTGGGGCCTGTACTATAAAGTGGGGTTACTGGTTTATCGGGGTAACTTGTCAGATTTAAGATCTGGGCAAAATGTAAGTGAACGAATATGAAGTCCATTTAAACTGTGATACCTTAAATCCGACAAGTTACCTTGATAAGCCGGTAACCCCACTTCGTAGTACAGGCCACTGCTCCGATATTACCTCCATGACTCAGGAAGATGCTTGAGGATGGAGGAGGACTAAGACCCAAACCTGCAAGCCAGGCATGACATCGCACTACATCTAAGGCAGCATCCTCAGCTTCAGAATCACTTTGCAGGTTATTTATGGTTTTGTCAAAGCACCTGGATCAAAGGGAACCAGCATGGTGAATCAGACAAACCAAAGAGATGGTCCTTTAGTCACAGGATTATCTGTCCACTTTTACCCTATAATTTCTGTAAAATCTCCTCTGAATAAAGGACATCACTTTGGATACCTGTCTACTAAGCAACTGATTAGCACTGATAAACTACAAGTGTATATAGGCTGAATTGTAATGTTAAATATGGAACAAAACACAGGCTGTAAGCAACAGCCCATTGCTCTCTGGTGCTAATGGAAGGCATTCTACCCACTTTGTATCCCAGCAAGATGAACAGTTACCTTAAAATGAAGACAGGAAGAGCCATTTATGTGTCATTGGAGGGGGTAAGGTGCATATTTGGAATGGGGATCGGTGATTGTGCAGTCACTGTCCTGTGACCGCATTCACTTAGCCCCCACAGTATCCCCAGCCTCTGTTACAATTTCAGGATGAACAGTGAGCATTCTCATGATATGGTACCATTGCCAAGCTGGTCATTCAAGGTCAACGTGGCAATAAGTGGGTGTCTGAGGTACCGTATTCGTTCCCTCGACTATTGCCCCTGACATTTCAGGAAGACTGCATCCTGTGTACATCTGGTGCCTGAGCATCTGGTTTGCAAAGTGGAGGCCAATATACATCAACAAGAACTTCACAAAAATCTTTAAAGCCTGATGCTATCACAGTCTATACGACACACACTGCATTTTTACATGTCATTTCAAAAATTTTATTGTAGTTTTTCCCAGAAGGAATGGGAAACAAACACCCAACTGCCAAAAAAGTAAAAACTGATGATCTTCTGATAATGTGTATGAAACCTGATTGTGTCTCCCGTACAGTGTTGTACATAAAGCTTTACAAATGGCAGATTGTATTTATAAAAATACAAATGAATGTCGGTTGCCAACAGATGGTCAGTGACATGTCTGTGTGATGTGCTCGCTAGAAGCTCGGCACTGGAATAGGCTTGGATTAAGACCAGATGCGATGATGGTGACCATAAAAAAGCCTAATAGTGTCTCTGGGTGCTGTTATGGATCAGAATTCTGCTTAAAGATGAAGGACTAGGTGCTCATCACCTGTTCCATGAAGTTAGATAAAAGAGAGGGCAGCTGGAAAAAAAGATAGCCATTCCTCAATTTTGTACAGTTTGGATGCAGAGATATTATAATTATATATTATAATTAGAGTCCAAAAGCCCGTGGCAGAAGACTGAAAATGACTGAAGTGTGTACTGTTAGTCAGTTGTTTAAAAAGTGATGTATGTCTCAAGTGTAATTATTAAACTTCTTGACAAAAAGACGAGTCAGAGAAATTAGTACAGAATGGGTGATACATGGGCTGGGTGACAATCACACTGGTTAAGGAAATGGGTCATTGGCAAGTAGCACTTAATTTACCGTCTTTTCTTTCAGCCTGTTTGTCAGAAATACACCAGGTCTTGCCGCCACAAACACTTCATGACATCACTGAACTTCATCCTAGAATATTACCTCCACTTTAAAATATTGCACCAAACAACTACACAGACAAGTGAATGTCCAAAATAGAGAAACTATGAAGCTGAAGCATGTTAATGTAAAGGGTTGTTTGCGCAAGCCATGTCAGATGTTGCCTCACTACTCTGCCAGAATAATAATCTTACTACTGCATAAATATTGCTGAACTTGTCCATTTTCTACAGTACATGCATTCTTTGTGGCATGATTAACAAATCACCGCAGCACCTGAAGCATTTTATTTCAATGGGTAATTAACAGAGAGTCATACATCAACAACAGGTGCCATAAACAGGAGGCAGCATCCTTGAAGGAGGTCTTCATAAAAACAAGCAGCGGCAGGCTTTTGACCTGCTGTGTCAGTCATGTTGTCCTATATTATGATTGTATTCATCTGTGTGTCCTTGACAGGGCACACTCCTCTCCCAGGCTGATCCGCGTTCACTGACAGCCCAAGGATCTTTCAATATATAGTCTAAGAGTGATAAAGGGGAAACAGATCATGTGAGAAGGTCAACCAAAACCCTAACATGACTAGAGCTGTGGGGACTTTGACAACTGAACCTACAGACCCTTGAGAATTGATATGCTTGATTTGTGGTGTCTAGAGAATTGTAACACCAAAGGTAGAATCTCTAGGGTGCTGAAAATCTAGATGAGTAGTGTCAAGAACATTCAGACACTGAATGTGCAGCGTCCATTTATAGTGATATACAACATGTACGAATCTACAAGCATTAGTGTACTGGATATATTTTCTGGATCTTTAATATGCTAGATCTATGCAATCTAGAACATTTGTGACACTTTATATATAGTTGCTGGCTATAACTTTTATAGTTTTATAGTCTCTAGGACATTGAATAACCGGATGTAAGGTATCTAGGACGAGACACCAAAGTTACGTTTTCGTGACATTTGGCCCTATGTCTCTAAGATAAGAAGATACAAAATAGAGATATGATATATAGGACACTGAAACACATAAACATATCAGTTCTGGAGAAAATCAAGGATAAACCATTAAAATGTCTGGCTTCTGGTTAATAATCTGAAAAATGCATCTTTCTGTTGGCCCATTGGATCAGACTGGTAATATTCTGGGACAATGTACATCCTTATGCCACATTAGTGTTATCCCTTTAGCACATGATAATAGTAATGCTTTGGATGCCCCGCATGCCCCCCGTGAAATCTTGTCAGACAGGTTTCTAGGACCACTGAACAGGAACGTTTGTCAGGCCTTCACAATGAGGGACAGAATCCCCTCGCAGTTTGGAAACATACATGAGGCATGCATTGGCAGCTGGGAAGCTTCATTTGCTTCTGGTGCTAGCTGAACTTGTTATTAGCATGTGACTTTCACAGGTGATAGAGCAACTGCTCATGATCCATGTGATGTTATTATTAAAACATACTCCTGTAAGTAAGTATGATATGTAAATTGTGCAAGAAGAACAACTTAATATTTAAAATTTATTATGATAATTTTGTGTCTATGGTTTATAAAAATGCTTCATTCTTCAATGCTGAATCCACACCTGGTAATTTACACAGATTTGTTTAATGTAAGTATAGTTATCTAAAAGTACAAATAAAATTGATATTTACAAACGGATTAGTGGGCTTCTACACCACTAAGTTGTGTGTATTTTTTAAATAATTAAGTAATTATTCTATTCAAAAATATATTTGGGATCAACAACTTATTATTTAATTTGCAGGGAACTGTTAGACCTGTTTAAATATTTAAATTTTCCATTTATACTGCTAGATATTTGCTTATATGATTATAAAGTATAGCAAACACCTCATTCAAGAGCAGTAGCTCAATACTGTGCTAAACATGCCACTTTATTGAGCCAGGGATCAAGTGTGTCAGGTGCAATGTTTGCGTTACAGGGCATGTCTAAGCTGTCCAGTGCTATTCTGCCATACCTGTGAGTGAGCTTACCAAGCGTACGCACAGGCTGCTGAACGGTTGAAAGGATGAGCCCTGTTTATGGCTTCGCTGCCTTCCTGCCCGCTGGGCGAAATCACAACATCTATAATTTCAACGGTAGATGTATTTCAACAACAAAATATGGATTATCAATGCAGCAAGAAAAAAACATCATGTAACATTTACAAACTAATTTGTGATTTATCTAGGGAAATAAGTGTTTGTTCCCTTGAAACAATTGTTTACAAGCACAGCTGTCAGTCGTTTTTTTGTAGTTGATCTGCAGGTTTGCATGCAGGTCAGCAGGAAGTTTCATCCACCCCTCTTTGCAGACCTCCTCCAAATCTATAAGGTTTTTAGACTGTCACTTGGATACACGAAGCTTGAGTTCCCTCCATAGAATTTCTATGGGCTTAAGGTCCACGAGGTCACTCCATGGCCTTAATGTGCTTCTTGTATGCTTAGGGTCATTGTCTTGCTGGAAGAACTACCCACAATGCATTCTCAATGCCCTGGTTGAAGGAAGGAGGTTCTCATCCAAGATTTTATGGAACATGGCCTTGTCCATCTTTCCTTCAATGTGTTGTAGCCTGTATCCTTGGCAGAAAAACACCCCCAAAGCACAATGCTTCCGCCTCCGTTTTTGACGGTAGGGATGGTGTTCCTGGGGTTATAGTCAGCATTCTTTCCCCTTCAAACAGAGTAGAGTTGATGCCAAACAGCTTGATTTTGGTCTCATGTGGCCACATCACATTTTTCCAATCACTGGAATTATTCAGGTGTTCATTGGCATACTTCAGATGGGTCTGAACATCTGCCATCATGAACAGGGGTACTTTGTGTGCACTGCAGGATTTCAAACCGTAACGGCATAATGTGTTACCAATGGTTTTCTTGGTGACTGTTGTCCCTGCTGCTTTGAGATCATTGACAAGCTCCTTCCATGTAGTTCTGGGGTGAACCCTCACCATTCATAAGATCACTGATTGTTTCCTCAAGCCATCAGACTCCTGAACACTCAGGGACTGGACTGACACACGCGCACACACACACACAAAAATGTACACTCATCTTCCATCTACCTCAAATTCTACATGTTCTGCACCTTAAAAACCTACCTTCTACCATTTTGCACAATACATTTGGATCAGCATTGTATTGTCTTGTCTCATGATGTCTGCACTGTCTCATGTCTCATGGCAGCGTTTTTGTCTCTTGTCTGTCCTGGCATAATTGCACTGTTTGCACATTTGCATATCATTGCATTTTATGTTTGCACAATATTAGCACACATGCACTTTATGTTGTCTCCTGTTACACACGTGCACTCTTTTACTTCTGTTGTCTTGTATGTAGCACCTTGGTCCTGGAGAAACGTTGTCTCATTTCATTGTACACTGTACTGTATATTGAAGTGCCAATAAAAGCCACTTGACTTGACTTGACTTGATGCCGCCTGAGTGGAGATCTTTCTTGGGGCCCCAGACCGAGGGTTACTGACAGATAATTTGTCTTTCTACCGTTGGCGAATAACGGCACCAAAATTTGTCACTTTCTCACTAAGCTGCCTGCTGATGGTCATGTCATCAAAAACTGAGGCACATATTGCAAAAAGTCGTCAAAGCTCTGTTAACTACAGAGTTACAAACTTCCTTTGGCCATAATCCCAGCACAAAAACTGTGTGCTGGGAGCTTCATAAAATGGTTTCCATGGCCAAGCAACTGCCTGCAAGCCTCACATCACAATTGTAATGCCAAGAATTGGATGAAGTTGGATGAAATTGTAATGCAGGCCACCACTGTGGAGCAGTGGTAACATGTTCTGTGAAGTGTTGAATTACGCTTCTCTGTCTGCCAGTCTGGCTGCATCGTTCCAACTGTAAAGTTTGGTGAAGGAGGGATAATGGTATGGCTTTGTTTTTTAGGGATTAGACTTAGTTCCAGTGAAGGGAACTCTTAATGCTGCCACTTTGTGGAAAGAGTTTGGGGAAGGCCCATTCCTGTTCCAGCATGGCTGTGCCCCAGTGTAGATAGCAAGGTCCATATAGACATGGTTGGGGGAGTTTGGTGTGGAAGAACTTCACTAGCCTTCACAGAGCCCTGACCTCAACCCCATCAAACACCTATGGGATGACCTAGAACAGTGCCTCAAAACCTCAGCCACAAAAATTCCCACAAACACACTCCAAAATGTTGTGGAAAGCCTTCCCAGAAGAGTGACAGCTGTTATAACTGCAAAGGAGGGACCAACTCCATATTGATGCCTATGGATTAAGAATGAGATGTTGTAAAAGTAGGTGTAATGGCCAGCCAACTGGGAAAATTCCCAAACTTCCAAATGGGCAGTCTGCACTTTGGTGGACAACAATTATCCACCATACAAATTAACTCCAGTACCTGAATATTCTAGAGTTTACACCATCAATGGGGTTCCAATCTGGAGCTGAGATAGCCATTGCCAAATTTGATTTTGTGTATGTTGTTTAAGAGTCTCTCCATGACCATGTTTTAACTTTCTGATAGTTAATCTTCACAAGGGGCCCTGGACCACTTGCAGCAAAACAGCCTCAAAACTTCAATGATGCACCACCCACCATACACTATGTGATAGTGAGAACCAGTTCCTTTGTATGCAGGCCCCTTTGTTAACAATAAGTTCAATCACTCCAATCTGACCACAACACACAATTCCCGTTTTAATTTCAATAATAACTGGTATCTTAAATCTAATTTACCCCTATAATAAATCTAATAAACCCCAAGATTCAAGTATTCAGAAATTTTTGGGTATTTTGGGTACTTTTGTCATAAGTCAATCACTGTGTCTCAGGGCAGTACATGCTGATGTGCTATCTTCCAGGCAAATGCTCAACAGTATTTTTTTAACACAATTTCTTAGTTATTCTATAGCAGTTACTTAACTTGACAAAATTTTGACAATTTTACATTTAATCTCATTTGCGATGCTTTGGATTTGCATGTTGATGAATAACAAAGGGGTTGTGCACAGGTCTTAAAAACGAAAAAAAAATCCATTCGGTTCATTCCGAGCAGAATCGATATTATAACGTTTCTGTTCTTGCGTTCCT